>VWPW01010007.1:83482-330582 GCA_013389825.1 Crypturellus undulatus
GGGGGGGGCGGGAGTCTTTAAGATCTATGGGTGATAAAATACAAAGGGATATTGAGTCTTATTTCTGCATTAGGCAGATTGTAAACTGTGACTGATTTCCAGAAGCTGGAGGTGAGAGAGATGCCCCAGCCTGCTGTGGGGTGGCCATGGTGCCCCTGTCCCCCCTCTTTTGGAGGGTGATGTCAGAGTGGCTGGTGTCCCCATCAGCCCGAGGGGATCCTGCAGCCACAGGGACCTGCCTGCTCCTCTGCTGAGCTGACTTTACCCAGCAATGAGTTAGGGTTTGGGGACACCTGGGGACCTGGCTGTTAGCAGGATGAGTTACAGTTACTGCTTGCGCTGTCAGCAGTGGCAGTGACGTGGACAGAGCTGCTCCAGGTCATGGGGCACGGAAGTCAGGATTTGGGAGTGAGAGCATGATGGAAGGGTGATGCCTTTGGAAAGCTCCGTGAAAAAGCTCTTCTCACTGTGAGGCACGGTAACCTCAAAGTGATATTAAATAATTAAACGACTTACTAAAATAACATTGTTAACATGCACTAGGGGAAGGATTATGAGAAAGATAAATGGGTAGTGTCCACAACAAAAAGCTAATGAAAAATACTGTCTCTTCCCATTATGTTGCATAACCATATACAGACCAGAAATAAATGACTGCAGTTATTTTTTATGTCATATGAGGCTGTGGAAGTATGCATTTCATGGCAATATTTGCATGAGAGGAATGCCAGTGCAGAGCTCCATGTAATTATGCATAGAATTAGAAGAAATTTGTTGAGTTATAATATACAAAGGTACATTAGTTTTCTAGTGACCTTTTAGGATAAAAAATCGGGGGAGAAGTAAGGCAGTTTATTCCTTATTTGGTTTTATGCTGTTGGTGCATTGGGATTATGACAGCCCCAAGAACAGTCCCTGTCATTGCTCAGAGAGGTGTCTGCGCAGGGATGCTTTGACGTGCCTGCAAGCCTCTGTGCATCAGCACCTACCAGTACTGGGCTGCCGTGACTGCAGACAGGTAACTCTGGGAATACGTTTGGAGACTATTTTCCCTCATGGATAATTCACAAGACATAATTATCCAGGCAAAGAGCTCCGGTGGCTTGTGGTGCATCTAAAATATAGCCTGGTCTCAAACTGGCTCCAGGCTCCTACTTTATCCGGTAATATCCCCACAAGGAAATGGTCTCCCTGAATGACTACAATGGATGCTGGTGTAACACATGGCTTCCAGAAAGTGTCAACTTTTGTGGTTTTCCCATTAACATTAAAACATTTGATGCAGAAAGATATCCTTGCTCTTAGCGCTGAGATGCACACGAACGCTTTGGAAATGGTCTTCCCTTGGCAACCTTAGGAATCTCTGACTAGCTCTTCCCAGAAGATAAAATAGCAATTGCTGTGCAACATATCAGACCTAAATTAAACTCCCAGAAGGGGAAGGCAGTAAGTGATGTAAGAAACATTCATCTTCTGAATCCTTAACTTCATAAATGTGTTCCCATGTGGTTTTCCTGATTTCCTAGTCCAGATAGCATAGATGTGAGCCAGGGTACCTGGATGTCCTTGGTGCTGGCAGATGTAGGCAGGATTTTTCTAGTCCTTTCTTATTAATCATATAGCCTGGATGAGTTTACTGAGAGTCCAGAAACACTGATGCTTTTTGTGTTCTGTAGGACATAGAAAAAAAAATTCATTTGGAAGTGCAGTACAAATGCAGGTTATCTGGAAATGAAGCCTGAAGCTGCCTTGAGGAAGGATTTCTTTCACAGTGGGAAAGACACGTTTCTAATTTATCTTTCTCTTTGGGGTTCGGTCCCCTCTGCTGCTGCAGCCCGAGAGGGCTGCCAGTCCCAGTGCCCCGGCTTCCTTCTGCTGCATCAGGTTTTGTCAAAAAGCAGCTTTGGAGAAACCGCTGATCCCGGGAAGGTTTCTGGCCAGGCGTGCTGGGCGCGTGGCCCTTGCAGGGCTCGTGATTTATAACTGCACCCACAAGACAGCGACAGCTCTGGGGTCAGACTGGCGAGAACAATTAAATTCACTCTTGGATCTATCCCTCTTACGAAGCTGAGCGAGCAAGTAGTGCACGTGAAGCAGCCTCGAGGAAGAGGGGCGTTTATTGAGCATCCTGGTTAATCCGTCCTGGTGACTGTGTGCCGCACAACCCTCTGGAAAACTGAGACACGCCAATCTCTTCTGCTTGCCTGGGGGGTCCGTGGCAATGCTGGGACCCCATTGCTCCAAATAGCCATGGAAAGGCTTCCTGGTCCCTCTCTGGTGTTTTTCCACGCTCAGCCAAATGGATTGGGTCAATGCAATGGGCAGAAGGATAGCTGAGCAGCTTCAGTTAGTTGCAGAATGCTCCTTTGTGTGTCAGGGCTGAAGGTAAAGACCTGGGGTGGCGTGGAGGTGACAAATGGACCCTTCTCCGAGTGTGCAGAGTGCCAGCTGTGCCCCAGCTGTGAACCAGCGAACAGGTTAAATTGGACTTCGGATGGGATTTTGTGGCAGCTGTTTTATGTGGGACTTAATCTTTAATGGTTTTGGAAGACAAAGGCTCATTTAATTAGTATTAAGTTCACTGTGAGCAGGAAATAGCTTTGGAGAGTTATGGTTTGTAAAAGAATAGAAAGGCTGGTGGATTTCTTTCTAAAGATTAAAATAATTTGAATTAACTCACCCAATTACCTGTTATCTCAGCCTCACAAATACTAATGAATTTGCTCTCACAACATTCTTATGAAAGAGAGAACCCTTATCCCTCTTGTATAAATGTTGCCAAGGTCAAGATAGGAAAAAATAAAATAAAGAGGGTTTTGAGGTTATTAAATGTAACACGCGAGCGGCGAAAAGGTGCCTAATGGGGTGGCTTAACGAAATTCTCGCAGTCTTTATAATCCTTGCCCAGTTCCTACACTGCAAATGCTGGCAGCATCTCCCACTTCTGTCACTGTTGATTTTGTTCACAGAGGGGCCAGAAGGATTTATTTGTAGACATCCCATTATGTTGTTTTTCTTATGATTATTATTATTTTAGAAGCCTTAGCTATCTGAACAACGTGGTGTTGGAGCAAGTCATTGATCCTTTTTTGCTCTGGGCATGGACACATTTTCCTTGGGGGCAGGTGAAGCGCAGAGGAAGGTGAATCATTTCAGAGATGTGGCTGGTTCCTTGTGTGTGAGTTATGATATGAAATTACGAATGATACCCCCCGCTGACCTGGTGTTTTGTTGGTTCAGGCTGTAAAATTCTGCACTGCTGACCTTATATTTTTCCTAATGCTTCCAGCAGTGGCCATCATGTTACAGCTTTCAAAGAAAACAAAACCTTTTTATTTTCATTTACTGATGGATTCTTCACTCTGTAGGAACTTTTGCAACTACTGCAGCCCAAT
Source organism: Crypturellus undulatus (assembly GCA_013389825.1). Lineage (NCBI taxonomy): Eukaryota > Metazoa > Chordata > Aves > Tinamiformes > Tinamidae > Crypturellus > Crypturellus undulatus. The sequence goes on from VWPW01010007.1 coordinate 86,878, forward strand.
CTATGCTCAAACCTTTAAATGACCATAGAACTAAAGAGATTTCTCAAATAACCTCTTGTGTCGTGCAGTATTAATGCAAATAAATTTTCAGGTGGAGAACAACTGTTTTCCTTTTCCCCCTCGTTTTGGCACGTCATAGCATGCGTCCCTCTTTCCTCGCTCGGCAGGAAGCCGGGGACAAACCTGCTTGAACCATTATATAAATATTTTCACCACCTGTCGAGCATTCACTGCAGCAGTTGTGTCAACTCCAAGATATTGGAGGCCATTAAATGTAGATGACATTGTGAGGGCCAGGCAGAATTTCAAGGATTATTTACTACTGAATATTTTAAAAATTAGCGCTTCCTGGTTTTAATTGGAGCCTATGAACAGCAGTGTTATTCCTGTTTCTGTATAAATAGTTTAAGACACTCTGGCTTTTCTGGCTCAGCTGCTTCCGAAGGCAGAGGGAAGGCTGATTTCCCTGGGAGCCAGACCTGGAGCTGCCATGGGAGCCGTCCCGGCTGTGCCTGACGGGTGCTCGGTGCGGGTGTTCCTTCCAGGCACCGTGTGTGTGCCGGTCCCTACAGCTGCTGCACGTGCACGGAGCTCCATGGGAAGAGCTCCCCGCTGGGAACATGGCGGATGCTCTGCCAGGGGTGACTTCATTAGTGCTTCTAGGAAAAACAGCATCTTCTCCTCTTCTTTTTGGCATTTGTGGCAAAAGCATCTTCCCTTGTAGCCTTCCTATGAGACAGATGCTTCCACGTACAGTGGTCTCAAAACTAAAATTTGATCACTCTTGACTGCTAAAATCAGCATAGAAGCTTCTCAAACTAAGGTAACAAAAGAAATGTAGGGATTATTTTTCACCCATGTTTAGTATGGGGTGGCCTTGTTTGGGCTTCGACCCTGTGGAAGGGAAGCTTTAGGTCAGAGTCTTTCACTAAGCGTGTCACCCCTCTCTGGATTAAATTGCATCTATTAGTGTTTTACCAGCTTCAAAAGTGCTTTGCAAGGAACCTTGTCGGCTCTCACAGTTAGAGTTTGCCTTTTAATCCAAAGTTTTGCGGTAACCGTTTGAGGCACAAAAGAAGAACATTTAATTGACTTTCCTTATTTTAATTTTAAATGCGACTTTGTATCAAGGAGAAGCCAACCCCGAGCAGTTATACAAAGTGGCTTTTGCTTGCTGGAGGGCTGCTTTTAAGCTCCTGAGCTTCATAGCCATTCCCTGGGGTATAAAAAATGTGCCATGGACTTTGGACAGTTCAAAGCTCAGATTGCCTTTGTCGTGCATTTTTATGATGAATGTTGCATCTGGTAATTTTAATGCTACATAATTTAATGCAAAGCACGAGAGAAGTTTGTGCAGTCTCTGATCAACAAGACCTGTGTCATTGCCTGAGGAGCTATAAAGGCTGGGGATGTAGCTGAGGTTGGAGCGTGTGTAGGTGGTTAGGGTAGCCCGAGTGCTAACTAGCCATGTCCATGAATGTTTTGTACTGTGTCCTGTTGAAAAAAGATTTTTCCATTTCCATAAGACCATCCTTGTGATTGTGACTGTTGGCTTCGTCTGAGAGCTGTGCAGCTCTACTGAAACCAAGGGAAGGATTTCCCCCAGCCGCCAAGTCTTAGGACCCTACAAGGCCATGTTTTCCTCCTTTATAACTTGGAGGAAAGCTTTCGGAAGAGCCATTCTTGTGCAGCTTTGGAGCATCCTTTAAAACGTCACCTTAAACACCAAAGTGTTGTGGTTGGAACAGATTCACGAGTGGCCAGTTTGGCCAAGCAGCCATCAGGAAGGCAGCAGCTCTGTGCGTTGTAGCTGGTCGGACACAGCTGGGGACCTGCTCTGTTGACGCTGCTTTATGCTGAACTGCAGCTCTCCTGCAGGTGAAGCCTCCAAGTCTCCCTTTGAGCACCAGAGGCACCAGGGACATTCAGAAAGAAGCTGTAAAGTGCAGCCAGAGAGGGGTAACTGCAGGCCTTGCACCTGCACAAGGTTAGTGGAGAGCAGAGAGAGCAAATCCACTCTCCTAAAAGGTGCCATAGTTTACTAGAATAAAATGCTTATATAATTCCTTTCTATAACGGAACTTGCTCTACAGGAAGAGCTGGCCTCTATATTTTTAAAGTTTTACATAATAAGACCATTTTGATAAAAATAAATTTCTTCTGATTAAAACCAGCAACAACATCAACAACAACAAAAAAGCTTACACTGACAAAACTTTAAATCTGAGCCCTTGTCACAAAAACAGTCTTTATTGATGTCAAAGTTGCTTTAGAAAAGGAAAGAATAAACAGCATTTGGCCTTCAATTTGCAAAGGGTTTTTTTTCCCCCCCTCTCAATGGCATTAAATAGACAGAGAAGATGAGGACTGAATTATTTAACAATTGCTAGTAAAATGAAGCTTCTGTCAGCCTGCTTTCACTGGAGCGATCTTGTGAATAAAACCAACACAATCCGGGGCAGCACCAACGTGCAGGGCGCTCGCTCCAACTTGCTTCCAAGTGGTCCATGCAGCAGGTTGGCAGGTTAGGGCAAACAGAGCCTTTTCTGCGGTCTGTTCACAGCTCCCCTTGGAGGAGACCGCAGCTGATGGATTAAATGAACGCCTTTTATTTTCAAAACCTAAACCCAGGGAGAATCCGGCCAGGAGGAGATGGGGAATGTGGGTCTTTGAATTTCTTGATCTCTTTGGCAGATGGCACACAAGTGATTTATTGGCTAAACCCAATCTATTCCTATTAAGAAGCAAGTGTGTAATGACTTTGGACGTGGGTGTTCAAAACAAAGAAGTGATAATCGATTTGATTGCACTTGGTGACAAAATATAGCAGCCCTTCATCAAACAGACTTAAAAGAGTGTTTGAGAGTTGGTGCTGAGGGCTATGATTTTCTTTCATGTGCACTTTAATTTGCTGTCCTTTTCAGTTGGTGGTGCATAAATAGGCGTAGTTTTAAATTAAAGGAAAAATACATCCCTCTTTTCATGTCCATCAGCTGGGGCATTAAGTGTTTGATGCCTGAAAGCTCCAAGCTGCTTCCGCTTGGGAAAGTCGGAGGCTTTTGTAAGCTCCTGCTCTAGCCTTGCCCAGGGCGCCGAACTGCTGGTGTGTGTTGGGTAGTCTAAATTAAATGTTCTTGAGGTTGAATCTCTAAATGGTAGTGCTGTGCTTGTGAACCGCAGCGTGCACCTGGGTGCAAGCAGAAGGCTTGTTCGCCGGGCACTTAACGAGAACCCGTATTGTGGGGCTCGTGCCCGGTATGGTGACCTGCCTGCATGGAGTCGAGGGCTGCGGCCGAGCTCGGCTGCTCCCGTAGCCCCTCGGGGACACCTGCAGGTGCCCGGCAGCCGTGCAGGTGATGGGCAAGGCTGGGAGCAGCCCTGTCCTGAGCAGCTCCTGGGTTTCCATCCCAGTGCACAGGGCTCAGCCAGCCTCGGGCACGAGAAGCTGTGCGAGAGCAGCTTTGCTAGCTCCTCAGTGGTGCTGGTGTTGCCTGCTTGGGTCTCTTGAGCTGATTCTGACCCTTTGCTGAAAGCTTTGCACCCTCTGAGTGTTTTCTATTTCCACTGGGCTGCTTCAGCCTCTACGAGGGGAGGTCAAGGCCAGTGTTGCCAGGCAGGTTTTATGGTGGCACTTCGCTTTGCATTGGGACTAAACCAAGATGGGTGGCTCTTCTTGGGTGGGACAGCAGTCCCTGACCTTCCCCGGGTGGCACAGGGGGAGCAGAAAACACTTCTGTGGAAATGAGAGGATGGAATTTTTGCTTCGATGAGCTCCCTGCTTGTATTTCTTCCTTGGCACCGACTGGAAGGGAGCCTAGTTTTTCCATGCTAACCCCCCTGGCTGTTCAGGGAACACCCTTCCTAGATCCTGTTGCCTCGTAGTCCCTCATAGCTGCCTCGGGTGTTGCATGGGCACTTGCTGCTGAGCCCTTGGGCTGCGGGTGCTCTTGGCTCGATCCAGCCAGCGCTCGCTTTGCTCTGATCAGTTCCTGAATGAGCCTGCCCCTCTGTTTGGGGGGGTTAGAGCCTGCTGTGATGAGGCGAAGAACCTGCCCGTCCGGAGGGCGGACCTGGACCTGGCCCCAGACCCTGGCCTGAGCGCACCTGCTGTCTGTCCCCAGAGTGCGGGAGTGGCTGGTGGCTTCGTGTCCCCTGTGAGGCTGCGCACCTTGCACGGCTGCTGTAGCACCGGGGCCCCTTGCCAGCTGGCCTGGTGGAAGTGGAGCCATTCGTGCTGCTGCTTGCAGGGATTGCGGTGAGTTAGGGTGGGCAGGTAAGAGCTCAGCTGCCCTGGACAGGGATGGGCTCGCTGATCTTTTCTTCACGTGGGTTTTTATCCCTTCTTTCTTCTCTTTGGGACTGTATAGTTCTGTCATCCATCCTTTCCTTTGCTCTCATCCTCCAGCGAACCTGGGGCAGGCGTTACAGCATAGTGTGGTGTTTCTGGAATGTTCTTCCCATGTCTCACGGTGGTCTCTCAGGAAAAAATATTCAGGGGAAAAAGAAAGAAAAAGGACATAAAATATTTAAACAAACAGCTGTCAGGATTTGCTTGGTGCTGTAAGACCTCAAAGTTTTGTCTTTGCAGCTAACTGGGCCTTCCAAATGGGAGACCTGGCCTGGACAGAAGGGTTGCTGAAGCTCAGCCTGGCCTCCTGGCAGTGGAGGACAGCAGGGCACTTCCCAGGCGCTGTATCCGGATCCTCCTCCGGAGGGGCTCGCTGCTCCCACGGGCAGGAAGGTGCTTCGTCCCTGCAGATTCCTCACAAAGTCGCTGTTCCCGGATGTTTTGCAAGAGCGCTTCCCTCCGCTGAACGTTGCACTGGTGTCGGAAGACGGTAATAGTCCATTGCGTTACTGGTGCTGCCAACACCGCCACTCTATTTTTCTTTGCAATTAGAAAAGCCATCAGTCATTTTCGCAAATGTGCACCTTATAATTGCCTGCCTTCTCACTCCCCGTTTAGTGTAGATGTTCTTGTCAAGACCAGCCCAGGGAGAAAAGGATGTCTGACAGGTTTCTAAGAGCTGTGCAGAGATTCTCTACAAATATATTTTCCACGTGGGATTTAATGACCATGTGATTTAATGTTTCTGGCTTCTTTTTAGAGGAAAGATTTTTTTTTTTTTTTTTTCTTGCTATTAGAATGACAGATTTTTTTTCTTTAAATGTGAGAAGTCTGCTAAGGCTGTGTGCCAGGAAGCAGTGTCTTTAATTCCCCTCAAAAAAGAGCTTTTTGATAAGAAAAACAGGAGCTGGAACGCTGCATACACTAGGGTGGTTGCCATTTGTGGTTTTGAAACTCGTGACATTTACCAGTAGAGAGAAATGAAGAACACTTGGGGCCAAAAAGAGGCAGAGATAAAAGTTTGCATTGAGATAGGGCTGGGAGATGTAGATTGTTTGTTTTCCTCAATGTTAGGAGAATTGTGCAAGCTCCCTGGTCCTCTTTCAGTGGGTTGTGTTGCATTGGAAGGGAAAACGAGACCGAATTTGATCCAGGTTTGGAGAGAGTGATTTGTGCAGCAGAGTGGACACATTAAAGCTCGCACGTACCTGTGCGGCTTTTAATTTTACAGAAAGATCAAACGGTTGGTCATGTAAGAGTGATGGACCCCGTTATAGCATTAATTACATTAGCGTGCAAAGTGGGCATTAATTTGGTTGAAAATGATGCATGAATATTCCCTGAGTTATTTTCTCTCTCCTCAGTATAGCTGCAACTTTTTATAAGGACTTGTGATGTGTTAATTCATTTCCTTCCTCCTTTTTGGTGAAGGAAAAAGACATGAGCACTTACTAACCAATGTGATATCAACCCACTTCTGAAGCTTATCTTTCTGGTTCTGCTGATAACTGTGTGGATATCATCTCAGAAGTACACTAGAAATACAGAGAAGGAAGAAATTGCCTCAGCTCTGGGTTTTGTCCTTTTTGCTGGTATGTACATGTTTGTATTTACACGTCATGAGTTCCGGGGGAAAAAACTGGTTTGTTCTTTCTGATCAAAAGGTTTGATGAAGGTTTCTTTATTCCCCGTTATCTGAGTGAATGGTGTAGTTCTATTTTAAGAGATATTTTGTTTTCTTATTGTAACACCCTCTTTTGCCCATTGGTCAACAAAAGTTAATGTTTCCGGTCTAATATCGCTGCAGTTGCAAGCAGAGAGAGGCACACAATATGCAATATTATTTAATGATGGGGATTGGAACTCTGACTGAAGGATAGTCTAAAAATAAAGTAGACTGTGGAAGGAAATGAGAGATTCCAGTTACTCTTGGAACAGAAATGATGAGATTGGGGAAGCAGATGGCTGGTTTTCTGCAAGCCAGAACTGATTGCTCCAGCTCATTTTGGGGATGGGCACACTTAGTTATTGCCAAGGAAAATCACTTGGGCATTCATGAAGACAAGTGTAATAAAGGATTAATAGTTTTGCTGGCTTGTGGCACCAGACTGATGCTCCCCCCACGTCTGGGACCCCAGAGCAGCGATCAGAAGGGACTCTGAATGTTGCATGTTGTAAGATGCTTTTTCATCCTGTGTTCTGGGGAGTTCTTGATCTTAAACCGAGGAGCTTTGCAGATCTATTAGTTATTAGGGCTGTGCAATAGAGGCACATTTTCCATTTTAGCAAGAAATAGCCTCACTGAAAGACAAGGTAGCATGACTGCTTTTTTTTCCGCTGAGCAGTCCTTCCATCCCTGATTTATGACTAGCTTTGTCAAGAAAATCCTGCATGTCTAGTAAAATAGGCTCATTTTTAACTCTGGGGGAGCACTTTCTTTTCAAACTATAGTTTATTTTTCTACTTTTGCAAAATAGACTTTGCCATAGAAATCAATCACCAGAGCATTACTAAATTAAAAGTATGTACAAAGCCAGGCAGTATGGCAAACCAAGGTTAAACTTGGATCAGGAGATCAGATTATAATTCCCTCAGTCTTTGCTCCTATTCTTGGCTTATGTTTTTGTACTTAAGTGAGTTTAATAAGCATATCAACAGTATATACACCCCACTGCACTGGAGAGGAGTCTCCTGATCCTCATGTTCTTGTTTTGGGTCATGTGCTTTGTTGCACTGATGTGCTGTAACTGCACTCCTAGATGCCACAGTTTATTTGGATATAAAAGAATTATGCTTGCTTAGAGCAGAGATTAACATCAAGTTTACCTATCCTCTTTGCGCAGAAAAAGAAAACAACAAGTATTTTCTGTCAGAAAATGCTAGAGGTACCAAGGTGCCTGCTGATGGTGCCTAGAGGGATTTGCAAAATACACATTGGATGCTTCAAGATCAGTCTAATGCAAGGGACCTCATTTGGCATTTCTGCTGGTCTTATGTTTCAGGAACATTATGTCCCTTTGAAACACTCATCTTTAATTACTCCGCACCTCCGTTTCCATCGGTAAAATGAATGTGAAGATATATTCTTCTTTTTTCCTCCCACTTCTTTTCCAACTGCTGAAAGCTGAATGTGGCAGAGTACTTGAGCATGCTCCGACCTAGACGAGCTTAAATAGGAGGATTTAAATAGTGCTAAATGTGAGCTACGTGGCCAAGTACTTCGCTGAATCCTGATCGCTGCTTGTAGTGGCTTTTGAACAGGTCTTTTTGCTATTTGTTTGCAGTAATCTTGATCAGTTGTCTGAGTGCCATTGCTAAACAAATGAGATGATAATTAGCATAGCAACATCAGAGGAAGTTTATTTTTCCATCTCTAATGAGGATGATGATAATTAAACATGCGTGACCTCACTAGACAGAATATGAATCAATTAAAGTTAAAGCTGCTTGGGAATTCTTTCTCTCCTGTGAAATTTTTCAGAGAAAGCAAGAACAATATAGCAGGTCTTAATGAAAAGAGTTTGAGCTCATTTCTACCTCCTGCCCCAAATATTAAAAAAAGGAAAGTGCTGTGATTCTTCGGGGGTGGAATTTTTAATGGTATCTCCCTCCCTCTCATCCCGACCTTCAAATCGCTCTCTAATAAGCCATATCTTGTGCACGTCTCTATTTAGATGAAGTTTTTCATTGCCAAAAAAAGAGAAAAACTTTTCAGCTGGCTCTGACACCGTCTAGCGAAGCTCAGATCAGCCATCTGCAAACGCTTCCCCACTGTGCGTATGGGGAGCCTTATTCCACTAGCACTGCGGCCAAGGGGGTGCAGAAATTGCTTTTGTAATGCGTCCTATTTTCCTACGTGTCAGTGAATACCATGCTAAAACCGTTTATTTTATGGGAAAACAGTTTATCATAGACAATCTGCAATGATGAAGCAAAAATCGAATAAAACCTTGGAACTCGCCTTTGATGACGTGAAGAGGTGTGTGCATCACCTTCCTTCCCTCCATGAAGGGTACCCAAGAGGATTCTTCCATAGCAGAGATGAGTGTGCACGTTTGTTCTGCTTGCCAAAAAAAGTCTCCTCTTCAAAGAATAAATTCTGGTGGCACTGCAGCAGTTGCCACCGAGCTGGTTTTGGACCGTTTGCTTTGTTTTAATTGGGTTTTCTTTTTTTGAGAGCTGCGTGAAACCTCCACCTGGCAGCAAGACACAACCCTGTTGAGTTGCTGCTTTGAGCAGTGACCAAATGTGATACCCAGGCGACTGTGGGTCGCTCTCAAGTGTCCTGCGATATCTTTTCAGACCCTTTGGTTAGAGCTCCTCTGATCTATGATTCATCAAACATGAGGAAGGGATGAAAGCAGAGCGCAGCAGGTGACTCTGATGCCATGGTGTGGACACGTACCATGGCCTGCAAAGCTCTGGATCCAGCCGTGCTCTGCTGGCTTCCAAGTGAGTCTCCTGAAGCTTCTACTGTCCCGGTTGAGTATCTGCATATTGAGCATGCCTGTGCTTGTGGTTTTTTTGTTCCTCCACCTTCCTGTCAGCCAAAAAATAACTATTTTTTTTCCTTTCCTTTTCCCAGCACTTCTATTTCCTAGTAGTTGGTGTATGGGAGAGGTTGACTCTTCAAATTTGAACTAGTGTGATTTGGCACTTGACTGAGCTTGCGATGGGAACATTTACAATTCAGATTTTCGGTGAGAAGTGGCCTTGTGTCTGATGAATGACGTGACATGTCCTCGCACCCGCTCAGCTGTGGTTCTAGCTATGCTCAACCTAAGCCTTGTGTTGCCTCACTGGAGTGCCTGGGCCAGAACAGCATCATGGATTTTTCCATTTTTCCAATCAATCTGTCGCTGATTTTTTTTCCCTATTTTTCATGATCATGGAGGAAAAGATTCTGAAGTGAGAGGTAAGGTGCATCTCAGAGAGTACCCAAGAAGCAAAGCACCTTTGTTAGACTAGCATGTCCTTGCTTTATATCATCTACTTTGCTTAGGCTTCATATCTGCAAAATGGACTAGCTACAACCAACTGTGGTTTGTGTTATTTTTATAGACCAGGCTAAAAGCACCAAAGTGCCTATCTACAGGTATCCAATAAAAGGGATTATTGCCAATCCAGGAATGGCCACCAGCCGGGTTTGGATGAATGCTGGGTAAGATGTTAATTGTTCTGCTGCAAACTACGTTATCTCAGTGTGTTCCAGGCCACAGCCGCTATCATCTTTCATTTGGCCATTTTGCCTAAGCCAGCTCTTTCCCAATGGCTCTCTGAAGAGGAAAAACCTTTCAAAAATGCCTTTAGGAAATCACTGGCTGATGATTTTATTGGACACAGTGCAGGTTGTTAATTTAAAAGCTTCAGAATGCAATGTGGTCCTCCTGAGCAGCGAGGTTTGGAGCGTGCCTTCTTGGGACACAGGATTGCACTGCGGCTCCTCGATGAGCTGATGTGGAGGTGGAGGGCAGGAGAAGGGAGGAATGGGGTGTGCGGAGACGTGGCTGCCCAGCCCTCAGCTCCTGCTCGCGGAGCTCTAGGCACCGCCTGCAGAAGAGGATCCCTGGCACAGGGACTGGGCAGCTGCTGGATGTCTGCGGGGCTGAGCGCTACCATTGGAGCCTTAGGCTTCCATGCCTGGAAGAGCCTGCCTGGGCTTTGTGGCTAAACTCGTGGCACTCTGTGCCTCTGCTGCGCTGCTTAGTGCCGTCCTGCATGCGGAGAAGGAGGCTGCTGGCGCCCGAGTCATGGGCACTGCTGTGGGAGGGATAGCGTCCCGCAGGCTCCAAGGCTTTGTATTTAGCTTCTGACTTAACATTTGCAGGAATCACAGAGAGATGGGGGTTACGGAGCCCTAGCAGGTGGATTTAGGGTCAAACTGTGTTTTAGTCTTGGAAGAGGAGGGAGGTTAAATCCCTGAACACAAGTGTAGTTGAAGTGGTGACTATAAAACAGAATGAATTTCATTAGAGTTCAAGGCTGTGCTGGGCTGGAGGCAGGAGCCTAATAAAAGGAAAGGGGGCTGAAATCAGAGTCTGTCGCTGTTCCTTAGGATAGATCTGGGGAACCAGTTCTGTCTTTGACCTCTTAATTGCACTATCAAGGCCCATATTAAAAAGGCAGGATGCAAGCGACTGTGGCTGTCCAAGACACTATTATAATTAGAGTAGTCCCTGAACCTCGTCCAAGCTTACAATGTAGTATCAATTCAGGTTAAATTGGGAAACTGAGCAGAAAATTGCTGTCTGGTGTTTTGAGTGGTTTTTGCATCTTCCCATTATCTGATACGGGATCATTATGCACCGATGCAAAATGCCAGCAAGTAACGACACTATGCTGCGTGTAATGACCCTGGGAAGAGCAGGAAATGGTGAGATTTAGTTTCTTAGGCAGTTTTGCAAAATAGAAGTCAACTTAGGTGCGCGCTCATTCGGCTTGAGTACGAAGATGCGCCCGCACCCAAATTCCGCAGGGAACGGGGATCTCTAAGTTGGGGAGAGTTGCCATGGAAATGCAGCTGATGTTGGAGCTGCAGCATGCTGAGTGGCTCGTGTCATGGCTCGTTTTCCAGGGGAAGCCGAGAAGACCACGAATTAAGGGGAAAAAATATCTTTTAGGCATTTGTGGCAGTGCGTGGCGGAGCCCAGGCAGGGCAGCTCAGCCGGCAAACGCTGGGCGTCGTGGCTGCCCTGCCGAGAGAACGGAGCTGCAAGGGCTTTACGACTTCCACGTGCTGTGAGCCGTCTCCATCCTTCCTCTCTCCTGCTCTCTGGGGCTGCATGGCTTCTCGTTCCTTTGAGGCTGCGCGAGCGGGGCTCACCGAGGTGCCCGGGAAGACCAGAAGCCATGGAGATCTGTGAGCCCCTCTCTGTGCTCAAGGTTTTCCCAATTTTGGCCTTCTCAATATTTTGTCAACCCATTTGCTTTCTGCTTGCGTTTCTTCTCTCAGTTGATGCTGTCCTTGTTCAGCCTGTAAAGGAAGTTGCAGGTATCTGCGCAGGTTCGGGTGCAGTGGGGTGTTTCTTGCAGGTACAGAAATGTCCATGTTCCTCTGCAAGTTACTTGCAATGTGCCAAGTGATATGGAGTTGTTGTTTGATCCTGTCCTTTAATTAGGAATTAAATTGCTCGCTGTTGTGTGACCTAACACATCACTTATTTTGAAATTGGATGAAACACCCAGGGGTATTTTTGTTATTTTTCTGATTTTTTTTTTGAGGGAGAAATAATTTCCTTGATGTACAAAAATAAATGAGGCCACTAGACAAACAGCCTGGGTCTTTATAGCCTCTCGTCAGGTAATTATGGTATAATTCAGGCTTTTTGAGTAAGAAATGAACAGCAAGTAAATGATTAACCTGTCTTTATAGTATTGAAGTCTCTCTGTATTTCTTTGTCACCCCATTTGTCATAGTGGCTGAATACAAGTAAATGTATATTTGCAGTATAATATTTTGGAGTGAATGAAAATGAGGGGCTTTAATGTCAAGATTGTTGAGTGTTTCTCATGGCTGGGTTTCGCCTGGCTCCCTCGGCTGGGGCTGATCCCCCGTTTTCTTGGGCAACGAAGTTTCTCTGTGCTCTGGCTATAACAACCCTGTTGTGGCTGGGATTAATGTGTTGTTAAGGGTCTTATGATGTGCATGAAAAACTTGGGCTGCGTAGAATCTTGAAAAGACCGATCTGTTCTGCAAAGTCATTTCTAAATGTGAAGAAACAAGAAGGGGCAAGAGGAGCGGGAGACGGAAAGCTTTAGAGGGTGCAAACACTGAACCAGAGGCAAGAGGTACATTGGTGCTTTTTATTGTTGTTATTATTATTAAAAGTAGGGCGTTGGCAGTCAAATGGCTGCCACTTGGCCTTGGGAAGTGTCCGTTTTGTGAAGCATCGGCAGCTTTCTGGCTAAGCAGACCGATATTGTGTTGCGGAGCCCAAAAGGTCTCTCCATGAAGCCGTTGTCAAAGCAGGGTACAAGTTGTGCCTGGGATCTGAACCCTGCAGAGCCAACCCTGCCTTCCTGCCTCTCCCCTGAGCACCTTGTCAGCACCAGCACCCTCGGGGGGTTCCCAGGCCTCTCCCTGCTCAGCCAGGTGGTCGCTACTGTCCCCAGCATCTCCCCAGGGGCGTTGGAGCTCCCAGTGCGCCGACGCTCCTTGCAAGGTGCTGGGGCTGTGCCTGGTCCCACGCAGGTTGCCTGGGCCAGGCATGTGGGATTCTGATTCACTTTCTAAAGCGAATGATGCTCCTTAGAATGGAGCATCATTTATCTTTTCTTGATGATATATTTCCTCTAGGAGCAAAGAAAGGCTGCAAAAGAAAATTGAGCGGAGTTGCTACTGAATGCAAAAACACCGTGGTGATAAATACGATTCTGAATAAACCTCCTTGTAGTCACAAATCAATTAATCTTTTCTTTCCCATGCGCTCTGTCCTGAGGATTTACTTTTTCATTGAGATTTTGCTAGCTGGTGCAGTATACCTAATTCTTCACCTGGATAAATAACTAGTGACACTTTTATTCTAGGGCAAATCGGTATTATCTTTCTTGCTTTGTACAAGCAAAGGGAAAGTAGTCTTCATTTTATTTCATTTTATTTTTCTTTCCAGAGCAACCTGTTTTGATTTGTGTCTAAAAAAAGAGTTCAGGGCTCGACTCTGAGGAGCACACAAGCAACACTATCGAGAAAGCCTATAGCATTTCCTCACTTCGACCATCTTCTCTCCTCTTCCTCTTCTTCTCCTTCCCTGGGCACCCATGTTACAACCCGGAGTCTTACAGATCCGGTTATTCCCTACAAAATGCAGGGGAGAAATGATGACAAACAGGATGTATTGCTGTACTTAAGGCTAAACTTTATAACTGTATGCTGATTTCAAAGGTCTTCTGCATAACTGACTTAAGTCATGCAAATTTACAGCTGACATTATTTTATGGTTTCTTAAAAACACAAGTTGTTCTTTTCTTTTTCCTTCTTTTTTTTTTTTCCTTCTTCTAGTAAGCTAATATTAAGGAGGTAAGTTCAGCAAACTGATCAACATCATCATACAGCCTAAAAACGGAATAGCCACTGAGTTCTTTCATCCGGGTGATCCATGGGGAATGACAGTGTCCTTCACCTTTTATACTGCACTTAGAAAAGGCAGCCAAAGAAAATCAGTGTGACATCCTTTCAGCCAAAACATTAAGTATTAACAAAAAATGATAGAGAATGGAGATCAGGAATTATGGCATCGCTTGTGTTTTGTTGTGGCCCTTGCCTTAGAAATAGTTATAAAAGGATAGAACATGGGAGCGGGAAGCTGGATTCCAGAGCTTGTGAGAGCTTTCATCCCTGCTGGATGCAAAACATTGATTGAGTTCTGAAATCCTAAGAAATAAGGATGTGAAAAGCCTATAAAGAAACCTTCTGCCCCAAAAGATTTTCTCTCATTAACATCCAACATCAAGGATGCTCCCCAAGAAGAAGCTTCCCTGTCTGTAAGTACAGTGGCCCATTAAATAGCACGCTTGGTTTACATCCTGCCATTTAAGGAGGAGAGATTTCTTTGTCTGGCTCTGTGTGGGAGAGGAAAAAAGGGCAAAGGAATAGTAATTAAATTAAAACCCTGTTGCAAAAGTCATGCAAAGTGTTGGCCATTGTGCACGATTTTTGAGGGAAAACATAGCGTGTTGCATCTCCAGCTGGTGAAAAAGAGTTCTTTTCCGCCACCCTGCCACGCTGGGGTTGATCTTATTAGGTTTTACCAGAGGGTGGTAAAACCTGTTTGCTTTCTGTTGGGCATGGAGGAGATCAAGGTGGAACTGGGAGGAGGCAGGAGGAGGCAAAGGGCCTGGCTGGGCCATGTTTTCTGTCTGAGGAGCAGCGATGTGCCAACAGCAGCGTGAGTCACACGAGCTAAAATGAATTTATAACAATGTGAAACTTGTCTTAAAATGTCAAAGTTTAACAACTGCAAACATTAGATACATTTACCAGTAAATGTAAGCCAGTAGCAGATGGTTCATAAAAGCTTCATGCCGGCTGTATAAATGGCTTCTGTTTAATTTGTTGGTGGGAGTTGAAAGCCGTTATTGTCAGCTTGACCAACTGAACTCCATTCTGGTCAACGAGATCTCTTTCTTGTTTTCTTTTTCTTTCCCTGGGAAAGGGAAGGGTTTTGTGGAATAAATCTTGTTCTCCTTGCTCCTTGACCCTGTGACAATCTGGTGGTGTTTTTCTCCGTATCACGGTACTTATTCTATAGATCCCAAACAAGACAAAGCATTTGATGGATGTTATTCAAATACACAGTAGAAGCCATCCTTGTTGCAGAGGCCTTGAAGTCTCAGTAGCCAGATAAAAGGGTTTATAGGTAGAGTGACGCATGGAAAACCAAATTGGCTGGTGCAAGGTTGCTGCAAGGCAGACAGAAATGGAGTTGTAATCCTGTACCCTGAGGCCAAAATGCAAATTCGTATCCTGTCAGCATGCCCATCTCCCCTAAACCAAGCTCTTGTGCAGTGTGGCGTTTGCACAGTGTCATACACGCTGTGAAGCAGAAAAACGATCGTGCTGAGTGAAAGAAGTGCCCTGCATTACTCACTAGCTCGTGAACAATCTGCCTGGGTGCGATGAGTCCTCCTAGTGCATCTCGGAGACTGCCAGCTTCAACGTCCTAGAGCCTGAATTATCCCCACGGAGTGATGTGAGTGTCAGATAGCTTGAGACTGCTCAGCATTTTGAGTAAATACTGGCTGTCCCCTGGGCTGACACCCACCACTGCTGGCACTTTGCAAATAAATACTGCATGTGCAGGCATGGCTGTGTGCGGCCCTGCGCTCATGGAGGCAGCGCGGTGAATTGGGGGAAACCGGGCTCATTTTCCATGCATAATGCATGGGGCTCTTTTTGTGTCAGCTTGAAAGACATCCCTGTCACTCCTGAAACAGATCCCTGAGGCCACCGCGGTGTGAGCCGACCCGCAGATCCTGTTTACAGCTTGACAGAGCTAGACCCTGCAGACCTGGTAAGACGGGGAGCTGGAAGCTGGATGTGTGGGACGAATCGGGTGCCCCGGACCGGGCACTATCTTGCCAACATTATGGACACAGTGGCCTGGGGCAGCAGCCTGGACTGCCCTGCTTGACAAAGGCAGAACTCTTGTAATGATGCTGCACATTGCCCCAGGGTACACTTTGTCTTCTGTCAGCCTGGGCTGCAGGGATCCCTCCATCTCCTTACAGGCTCCTCTTGCTGTCCCTGGTAGCCCTTGAATGCTCAGAGGTAACCGAGCAGGATGGGCATTAGCAGGTAGTTGGTCACTCGCTTGTGATTAACAGATTAATTCACATGTTATATCAGGAGCTGGTCCTAACTGCGTGAAGTTCAGCAGGGGAAAAAAAAAAAAAAAGTGCAGCATGCTACTGCTGCCTCTTAAAATTGTTCCATGAAGGAGCTAGCTGTGACATTGCTAAGGATAAACAGGTGACCTGCGTCGTCACCTTACAGGGATAACACCTTGTTGTTGCATTGCACCTTTCCAGCATTATTAGGAAACATAATAGAAATGCAGATGGACTTTTCTCATTTCTCAAAGCAGTAAGAGAAGGGAAGGGATCTGCCCTCGGTTGATGAGATTGTGTTGTAAGCCTCCAAAAGGTCACCTTTGAAAATTGAATTTCAGTTTTGAGGACCTCTAGGAACCGCTGAGAGATTTGCTGTGGTAAATCAACTGAGATTTCAGGATAAAATTATTATTACTAGTGAACTAAAACTTTGAACTGCTGAGCATTGTAAGTTGTTAATCAGTGCAAATGAAAACAGTATTTTCAGTAGTTCACAAAGACGGAGCGTTCTGTGGCTTGCATGGGGCCACTGACAACTTTGTTCGAAGTTTTTTGGCCCTATTTCTTGGCTTTCTTTCCAAGGTGGATATAATCTCAGCCAGCGTCAGAGTCTTTGAGTGGTGTTGAATATTCAGGCATAGGATACGCAGCCTCTGTAACAAGAGAGGGAGAAATAAATTAGGCAGCAAAGCTGAAAACACATCTTGACAGGTACAAGGCGAGCTAAACTGCCCCAGCAGACCGGTAAATCCTGGGTGGCCGAGGGTATCTGGAGCCTCATGGCTTTGGAGCTTCAGCCCTAGGGACGGAGCTTGGAAAGGCTACTGATGATCAGCACTTCATGGGACTTGTCCTTTCTCACAGTAATTAGCATCAGGAAAATGCTGGCATATTTCTCTCTTTCCTGAGGTTTCATCAGGAAAATGGATGGGTTTTGCATTATTCACCATATGTTTCCCATTTGGGTATGAGGCTGGCGCCGGCTCCCTTGCCGTGGGGGACACAGAGTGATGGAGTTCGGGTGTGCATCAAACCCGGTTGCCCCTGTCCTCCCTGTTCAGTGACGTCGAGACGCTGACATGTCCTACACTGTCCTCCCTCCCTTCTGCTGCTCTTGCCCTGGGCTTTGCCGCCCATGTGGTGTATTCTGCTGCCCCACGCACATGGTGCACATATTTTCCCTCCCAAAATCAAGAAATATTTGATGTTCCAAAAAAACATGACAGGGAAAGTGGATTAAAATCAAATATGAAGGCTACTGGAAGGGAGTTATGAAGGGGAAAATCAAAGCCAAAAAAAAAAAAAAAATCTGTTTGTAACATGTCCTATTCTGTCGGTAAGCAATAGCTGGATGAATTTTCTCAAAGAGCAGCTTCCTTGGTCCTGGTAACTTGGAAGGGCTGTCTTCAGGACAGAGCGGAGGTTGGAAGGTTCCTTTAGAGGTTATTTTAGTTTCTAGCACACGATGCCCCAAACCAAAAAGCTCCCAAGCACATTAGATCTGAGCTCTGTTCAGTCCTATTATTATCATTGCTGTTATTTGAAGGCTCTTCAGTTAAGCGAGTGCATCTTACATGCTTCCAACATATGGCCTTAGTAAATGATTGCCCTATTTATATCCCTGGAGTTTTGTCAAGCATCTGTTCGGAGCACAGAGTGGCAAGCATGAAATCCGTGGTCACACGGATGCAATGTGCTATGTGTTTGTTCAGAAGGCAGATGTGCTTTTTAGGTCAAATGTCTGGAGCAGGCAGTTTTATGGAGTCATGCTGGCACTTGTCCATGCATTAAATAATGCTGATGCTGGGGCAGGAGCCTGACTTGTCTTTGGCTCTGTGATGCCATGGAGGGTGGTGGACCAAAGACATAGCAAGTGTGTTGGCTTTATGGGGTGCTGAGTGCAACGTGCCTAGAACAGCAGGCTTTAAGCAAAAGGGAGTTATTTTGAGAATTCTGCCTGGTTAGGCTTGATTTCTGGAGCAGCATTGATCTGCTTGAGTTTGAACTTGCAGACTAGAGTTACTGCTGCCATATGAATCCGCCTGGAACGGGAAGTGGTACCGGAGCAAAGCAGCCTCCGTGTGTGATTGGGGTGCACTTACACTTGTGGATTGCTTTCCTGGGCTGCTCTGTGGAGACGGCCGGGTTGTCTGAAACGCGCTGCCATTCTTGTCCAGCTGTGCAGGGAGCAGCAAGGTGCTCTGGGACCGATGGAAAATGTCATGAGTCAAAATTTTGATACTGGCTTTGTGCTGAAATCTTGCACTGCATTGGGAATGAAGGCAAGAAAGTGGCATTCATTGGGAATGAAGGCAAGAAAGTGGCAAGAAAGTGGCAAGGGCAGCACCCCCTGCCATTTTCAACATTTCAGGACTTGTGCTACCATAGAATGTGTGGAGAAAAAGGCTTTTGAGGCGCACTGCATGAAGTCTTAAGTTAAAAATGGGTAAGGGTGTGAGTTGCCTGAACTGGGAGTATTACAAGAACAGACACATTTAATGCAAGGCCAACCAGTCCCGCTCGGTGTCCAGCCTCTGCCCGTGGGTGACAGCAGATACCTCTGAAAAGCAAGAGGAAAACATCCGGAGCACTCCAGCCTCCCACCTGGTGCTGCAGGTGATGCGGGACTGGGGGCCCATTTGTGCCTGGACTGCGTGCATTTTTTGGCTATTTGCCAGAAATACTTTGAATGCTCTCGCTTTTCACAGCAGTGTGCCAGTGCCTCCACAATGTTAGTTGTACTTGCCAAAAACTCTTTCTTTTTGTAAATCCTTGTAGTAACATTCCTGCCTTCTAGTATTCTTCCTGTAAGAAATAGTATTTAAATCACTCCCTACCTAAACTTTATCATTCACTTTGGAGAATGGAGCTTGACCTCCCAATTTTGAGGGACGAACAAGCTGCAGTAATCGTAGCAAGTCCTTTGGTGTTTGCTCCTGGACTTTTCTTTCTTTTCTGTCTCGCTTGGGACTACAGAACTGAGACTGTGGAATAAATAGCATGAGAAAGTGTTAACAGTTTGCTGGCAGTTCAAATGTTCCATTAAAAACATCCAAGTAAATTCACATGTGCTTCCCTGGCATGGGAGATGCAGTGCAGATGTTGGGCAGCAAGCAGGGGGAATGCACTCTCCTCTGCTTTGCAGGTTATTTTCTAGAGGCAAAAGTGTCACTATTTGAAGCCTTGAAGGTGCTTCCTGTACACATTTTAATGGTAAAAGGTCTTTCAGTACGTGTTAGTATTAAGTCATGCTCTGAGGTCTGTTCTCTAATCTTCTGTGGTTGGCAACACCCCCCTCTTCTACCACGAGGAATCTTGAGTATCAAGTACCATATGAAAGTGTGTTCTGTGTTTAGATAAGTGAAAAGATCCTATTTTAAAGAATATATTGAACATCATTATTAGGGTTTCAAGAGAGTGTCTATGTGGTTGGTGGTTGTCTTGGTTTGGGTTTCTTCTGGAGTTGATCTAAACACAAAGGCTTTGTGTCAGTGGGAAAGCAGGAAAGCGAAGGAGGTCGTGGGTGCAGAGCTGCTGCAGTGCAAACCGGCTGCTCTCCTCTCTGGCTTGCATCATTTTTCTGGGTTTTCAAGTCTGAGTCCCTGGCCTTGGAGTGCAGTTAGTCTTCTAAAAAGGATCAAGGCTTAAGATATCACTGAGACTTTTTCATGGGCTTTTTCTAATAGGACAACATCCAATTTAAGCCATAGAGGATTTGCAGTGTCTTGTTGATTGTTTGTTTTGTCGAAGTGGGTGGCTGATAAAACCCTACAAAATTGTGAAGCAGCTGGTGTTTAATTAATGCATTCTCTGTATAACTGATTGGCCAAAAATCTGATCTCACTTTGACTGGGATTAGTCCAGAGTCATTCGATTGAGGTGGAGCTTTTCTGGGTTTATGTAACTGAGACTATGAGTTAGTGTCATATGTTTCTGTTTAATTAAAACCTGCCGCTGCGGAGGAGCAGCTTTGCTCTGCTCAGGGACCTGCCAAGGCCACGTGGGTGCTGCCAGCTCCAGCCGGGCACTGCCGCCTTGGTTCCCTTGGCCAGAGAGCTCTGGGGCCTCTGCTCCCATGGAGATGTTTCTCGTACCTGTACCTCATTGTCCCCCTCCACCCATAGATGTTAATCCCATCCTCTAGTGAATCCTTGCATGTCTGCATGCAGAGTTGACTTCCCTGTTTTTATTTCTGGGTCCCAAAGTTACAATCTAGACCCCTAAGTCCTAGATCATTTCTCTGCTTCAGACAACAGAGTGTCTTGACCCGTCACTGCCCTGAGTGGGAAGCTGCCAAAACGGCCTAGGGTCGGACTCCAGGCCTTCCCCGAGGCTGGGCCTACTTCACTTGGACCATGACTCTGCAAAGAGGAAAAGGGGGCATTTAGGGCTTGCGGAGTTTGTGCTCCAATGTGCGTTGGGCAGGTGGAGAGGCTGGTGCTTGGCTGGCCCCACTGCTGCCCTCAGTGGGTAAACAGGGTTTAAACCTGCTGCTAAGCTAAGCCTAGGCACAGCAAACTGAGTGTTCTGCCTTGCATGCTGCCTGCTTGGACAGCGTAGCTGCCCCTGCTTGAAAGCATTGGGGGAAAATAATAAAAACAGAAGGATTTAAGGGCTACTCTGTAAGAATAGCTGCAGTGCTGAATTCATGCCGTTCTGACTATAGCACCAGGCAATCTTTTCTCATTAAGGAGTTATTTGCTATTGCCCATTTTGTTTCCAAAGCAGCATGACTAGAGGTTGCTGTTCTTGAACTCTGGTTTGGTGGTGGGAGCAGTGGGGCATCAGGCTGCAATTGTACCATGACTTCTGTAAAGTGCTGCCAGACAGCTAACCTTGCGCCAAGGGCTCGGTGCCTTATAGTTTTGCAATCAGAATAGCTTAATCTTAACATCAAGGACAGATTGAAACAGATGAGTGATGAGCATCAAAATCATCTTGTTACAGTGCATGGAGGTGCAGGGAATTTGATGGGAAAAGGAAGTGCTGCTCAAGTCGGTGGTGCAAAAGGCAGGCAGCCAGGGTGCAGGCATCCTCTTTTTGTGTCTTAGTTTCAGTTTGTTTTAAAAATCCCTACAGTTTATCCACTTTGCCCACCCAGGTGCCAGAAGCCTTCCTGCTGTCTTCTGTCAAATTAAATTAATGGGGAGAAGAAAAACTCATGCAGATCCTCTAAATGCCAGGTGGACCCTGCTGAGTTTTGGCTCCTGCGTCTTCCCAGCCTGGCTGGAAAGTGGTGCTGGAGATACTGCATTCGGAAGAGCAAAGAGAGGCTGGGCTGCTTTGATCCAAGCACTGGGTTTTTCCGCTGGTCCCAAAACGGGATATGGACCTGGATCCAGCAGCCCGCTGGTGAGCAGAGAGCTGGAAATCTGCCTTTGTGCCTCTTCGCCCTGTCCTGTGCCTGTTTGCAGCCATCCGGGAGCCCTGGAGCCGCTCTGAATGCGGTAGCCCCAGCCCAGGTGTTGGCAGCAGCCACTGGCACGGGCTGTGCAGCCACTCAAGGGTCCGACCGCTGCGACCTGCGGGTGCGGATGGGAGTTTAGTGGAGAAGGAGCAGCAAGGGAGAGGTGGGAAGCGTCGCAGCAGGCTGCGAGCCATCCGCTTGCTGTGTTTTGCCTTTATTATTATTATTTTTTGCTTGTTGTAGTTTTCAAGCGCAGAGGAAAACCATTGCAAAAGCAGTGATTTAACAAATGCATGTCTCCTCTGACAATACGCTTTCACAGTTTAGAAATTTCTCATCCAAAATGTCTGAAATGCATCTCCAACCACTGATAGGGTTTGAAGCATTTCCTTAATTCAAAGCAGCTTCCTCAGTGCAAGCCTGCCTTCCTCAGCTGGGCCACAGTTGAGTCCTCCAAGCTTTGAAAAGCCAAAAGTGAGACTCTAGCAGAGGAGATTTCTTCCACGAAGGCTTCTGCCGAGAAGCTTTCGGAGGCTTCTTGCGTACAGCCGAGGGCACTTTTCCTCGCAGCGCCTGTCCTGTGTCCCTTGTCCCGCCTCCTGCAGCTCGCGCCTGGTTTGTGCTCTGTGCCGGGGCAGGCAGAGGTTAAATCCCTCCTCCCTCCCTTCGTTCTCCTTTGGTCCTTCCTCAGCCCGCCAGAAATCAGCGGATGTTGATTAAAGGCCTGGACGGAGTGAGAGCGCTCGGGGCTGTTTTGGCATGTGGTGCTCTATATAAATAGAGGCCATAATTGTTATTCCGTGTGATACAACTGGCAATGAGTCCTAGCACATGCCTTTACTTTTTAAATTTTCCTTCCAACTGTTAAATTTGCACAAGAAACCTTTGCAGACCCGCTTAAAAAGTCCACAATTTATATTAGCACGCGTTGTCCAAGGAATCACAAAGCAGGTGGAATTAGAAGATGCGAAGTGTACGCTGGCAGTGTAAACTCATTGCATCTCTGCACTTCTGCCTTCAGTCCATGCTGGATTTGCAAGACTCCCTGGACTATTCCCTGATAAAAGTTCCCCATCTTCTCCAATGACTTTTCTAAGAGTTCAGATGCCAACATCTTCTCCTTTCAGGAGTTTTTTTCAGACTGTGGATTTGATGCCAAGTTGTGATTTGATTTGTTTCAAGCCCAGAGCATGCTGGAAGTTGGCCAGGGCAAAGTGCAAGCTCTCTGCACCAGGGAATCTGGTCCTGCTCAACTTTTAGCCGAAAAGCAAGTAAATCTAGCCTTTTTTGTCACAGATGTATTTGGGTGCTGTGTTTTGCTCTGTGAACAATGGGATCCACTTGGCTTGTCCTGCTTTAGAAAATGGGGACAGCTCCCCACGCCTCTGTTCCTTGCTGCATTTCTCTGTTTCAAGCTGCAAAGGAATTTTTTGTAGTCACTGAGACATACATATTCTTCGTGATGTTAATGTGAAAGGGGAAAACGGCACATTTTCTCCGTGTCCTTTGCTCCCTGAGAATGGCAGCTCCTGATGAGGTGCCGCATCTCTGGAGTGAGGTGTGCGAGGGATATCTTGGCTCTTCATCAGGCCCTGGCTGCTGCTGGTTTTATGCCTGGCTAAGCACACTCACTGCAACCTGCACCATCACCTGATGATCAGAAGCCAGAGTGCAAGCTTGCGGATTATATACGGGAGTTGCTTACATGAGCAACCCATAACTTTTTTTTTTTCTCCTCTTTCCTTTGAATGTTGAAGGTGAACTCTTGCCACTGAGCTGCAGAGTTTTGCCACAAGCTTCAAGAGGACTCAACTTCTCCACTTTAGAAAATCATTGTATGTGTTGAAGATGCTCCAAAGTGGCTTAGAGTGGGCCCTTGGTGAGTTTGCCTCATCTCACCAGAAAAAAAATCCCATGACAGAAGGACATGCTCGGGCATCGTGTGGCTCTGTCATCAGGTGTCTGAACCCCGGACTTGAAGTCAGCTCATCCTTTGCAGCTTGAACAACCTCATTGCTTGTGCTGTGGTCAGTGTTGCTTCGTGGAACTGGTGGGCTCTTCCCAAAGAGCTCTCGCATCCAGGGAAGCAGTTCCCAGCTCTGGGTGTCTGGGGTAATGTGCAGAGGCTTAAAATTTTCATGGGGGTTTTGGTGTCATGAGTGCACCTCAGATGAGAGGTGATTCTGTGTTTGAAGTCTGGCTCAAAGTTTTGCTGCTCCTAAAGAGAAACCTCTTTGTAAGGGAGTCCTAAAGATTAAACCCCTTTGTAAAACTTCAGGGCTGTATCTGGTTTGCTGTTAGGTAGATCTGTCTTCTTCCAGCTGGAGGTGAATCCAGCTTGGTTACCTGGCAGTTGTCTTTATGTAGCCTGCTTTTGTATTTTGCTACACTTTTCCCTGTATTTATTTTTCCTGTCTATCTACTTTTAGTAGAAATAAAACAAGCCCTCAACCCTGTGAAGTGAGAATGACATTTGCTATTAAATGCTGGAGGCAGCGAACGAATCCGTTGTATTTCTCAGGAACTGTGCTCCTGCGCTACGGATGTGTGAAGGGCAAGAGGAACTGGAGCGCTCCCCTCCCTTTGAATGGGCTCGTACCAAGTAGTTGTCAAAATAAATGCGTTGCTCAGTTCCTTCGAGGTGCTTGCAGGGCTATTTCATTGCACTCGCGTTTACCTTGGAGTAAAGCTGCTCCACCTGCCAATAACCATTATTTACATTCCTATTCTTAGCAGTAGCCTGTAGCAGATGCAAATATGTTGGTGTAAATGCTGTCCTTAGGTCTGTCCATGAAATTCCCAATGAGTTTTGCTTCCTGAATCTATACCTTCAACCTCCCCGATCGCAGCATATTTGGAAGCACTCCAGGGTTGCATAAAACTAATTGATAGTGAGAATATGATCCCAGCGTATGTTTCTGAGGGAGCTTTGCGTTTGGTATGGATTATCTGAGGAGGTGCCTGACGTGTTTAAGGAAGGTAGGGCTGTACTGTAGCTTTGCAAGGCTGCTGGATTTTAAGAGCTCATCTTGGCGTTACCACGTTTTTTAAGTTTATCTGTAAAATGCAATTTCTGTCATTCTGGGGCTGGTCAGAAGGCTCTGTGTAGGTGCCTGTAAAGGCAGACACGTTCTTCATGTGCCAGCCTGGATGGCCCAAGCTCTTCCAACTGTGCTGGAGGGGAGGAAGCAGCTGTGGCCTTGGGCTGAGGTCACTCCTGCCTGTGGCTGTTGTTCCTGCATCCCTACGTCCCTCCCATGAAGAGGGACCCTGAAGCCCTGTGTCTGGGGGGTGCTGCACTCCAGATGTGAGCAGCAGCTGCATACTGAGCCCCCTGGAATGCCCTTGGGGTGTTACTGAATTAATTGAGGGGCTGGTTTCCCCTTTCTTGAACAGAGCAGAATTTTACTTCCCAGTCTGAGTCTCATTTTGGGTACCAAGATGCAGATCTGACCTGAGTGAAGAAGCCAGAGAGGTGAACTCTGATCCTTGAACTCCGGGCAGGTGCTTCCCCCTGGGCCATGGCTTGTTGCTGAGTTGTTTGTCTCTGAGTTGGGCAAAGCAGAGAAAAAAAAATGTTTACCTGCGACTTTTATGACTAGGTGAAAAGGAATAATATGTCGGAAAGTCATTCTCTTTAGCGTCCTTGAGGAAAAATATATTCACATTAGGAAAAGAGAAGTAAATAACGTGTTCCTCTTAAGTGCCTGTTAGTTATACATACTACATCTAAAACTAATTATCATTTAATTAGCTGTCTAGCAATAATGTAAGGCGATGAAGTTGCAGTTGCACTGCGTTCACTTCCAATAGCAAGTGAACAGAAATATTCCTGCCAAAATGTGCCCAAGAGGGGTGTTTTGGATGGGCCCTTTGGCAAGAGCAAGGCAGCAGAGTCTATGGGTCTGTGGTGAGTTTGGATGGCCGGCAGTCTGGGCTGGTACCACAATTTTCTCATTGCATCCTTTATGGCAAATTTCCATCATGATTCAGATGGTCCCACTTGAGAACTGGTGTGGATTTTGGTCATTGCCAATTATCAGAAGTGTGAGAGTTGTTATCTCATTTTTTAAACTCCCTGAAGTTGCCCTGGGGAGTCCTCTATCTCTAACATGGAATAAATGGGCCTAATTCATGTATAAAGCTCTGTCCCTGTGATGGGAAGCTCATGTGAGGTTTCAGTCTCCTGAGTCCCCTACTCTGGAGGACACTTTTTGGGTGGAAGAGGTGACTGATGGACCCTGCCCCTCAACAATAGTTGCAGGTGTCACATCCTGTCGATTAACCTTTAAAAATGCGGCATGGCTCACATGGGCAGCTTCCCCATGTACGACATCAATACGCAGCCTTTGTGTGACCAGCGCTGCGTTTTGCTCTCACCACCTGACTGATTATAATTTGAAGCTGCTTTGTTTTGCTAGTGATTTGTCCTGGGTTATTTAACGTGTTTTTGCTAACAAGATGGGAGGAAGCCTCTGTTTCCCTAGTCCGGATAAGGCTTTATCATAAAATAACCAAATTCTTTTGGTTGCAGTTGTTAATTTGGGGCATCCCGCACTGCTTGCAGACATCCCAGATGACCCTGGAGAGCCGGGTTGCACAACAGGACACGGTGCTGCATGGTGGTGGTGGCCCCTTCTTGTCTAGTTTGGCCACTTGCTGCCTTGCTGAGAGCAGCTCGGTGGGCCCCAGCTCCCCAGGGCTGGGGTTCTGCCTCTCCCACCAGCTCCCGTGGGAGATTTCTGCCTGCCAAGCCCCATGGTGGGCAGTGGGTATGGGGCGCTGAAAAAACCTTATTTTTCTGCAAAGCACACAGAAGGAAAATGAGTTTTAGGCGATAACCTTGGCAGCAGCGCTTATCCTAGAGTGGGGGAGATTTCCCACTTGAGCTGAACCCCTGAAGCTTGCGTGTAGACTTGCGGTCTGCTCGAGAGGCGCCCACTGCATCGAAACCCTTGTGGGCACAGCAGAGCACCGGCGACAGCGCTCGCAGCTCCCGACACCTCCGTCGAGGCTGCAAATGGGCCCTTTGCTGTGGGGTTTGGCGGTCACAAGGTTACAAACCCCGTGGTGTTCCTTGCCACAGGGCACTTCAGTTTGGGGTCTGGTCTGGTCTGAGCAACATTATCAGTGGTTCATTCAACAGCTTGGGTCCGTAAGGTGTTAGTGATTTATATGGGCTCGTTCCTGAGAGCGGCAAGGTATTATACTCATTTGACAGATGAGGAAACAGAGGTACAAAGAAGTTAAACGCTTTGCCTGGGGTCCCGGAGTGAGGCAGTTCTTGATGCAGAAATAGGAACAATAGCGGCAAAGTCGAGCGTATTGTGAGCAAGGTCGCGCACGTGGGTAGGAATAATGGATATTTGCTGAAATACATGGTTTGCCCGGCTGCAGTGTCATTAAAAGTTTAAGTCTGGCTAATCTCCCATAAATGCAGAACAGGCATTCAATCTAGCATCTCCTTTGTACGGCATCTCTTTTATTTTTAATTTGTTTCGCGATGCTGTTGTACTTAGCAGTGGCAGGGAAATAAACCCATTTGGGACAGACAATTAAACACGGTCACTGGGGCAAGGAAGCTGGAATTATTCAAGGAACAGCTATTGCCGATGCCATCCAGGGGATCATATTAAACCAGGTATACTGCCAGGGGCTAAAATGTCTTTCCCTTCTCGATGCCTTTTATTGCTTTCTTCGCAGGGAGGAAATCCAACCTGTCTGCCCAAGCCATTATGCAGGCAGCGGAGGGGAGCTGAGATGGTGCCTGCACGTGGATGCTGCTCTGCAGGAGGCAGAAACAATTTAATTCCTCCTTCGATGATGGTTTTGGGACTGTTGCGAGGAGCATCTTGCCTTCACGCTTGACTCCTCTCCTGGAGGGGTGTCTGCAGCTGCCCTGGCAATGGGGCACTCTCCGGTCTCCAAGAAAAGCCTTGAACTAATGATTGATTTTGAATTAAACTGGTGTGGGCTCTTGTCACAGGTCCAGGCTGTGCCCCTATTGCGTGCTTGCTTTTAGGACGGCATGAGGCTTGTAAATACACTGTGAGGCTTTGTTTTTTTTGACTGAAAACAAGTGGAAATGTGGACCAGGACTGCCCTATAAAAATAGCTAATGGTGGTATTCTTCATAACCCTAGTTATGCAGCGCAAACCTTGACCAGGCGACACCTGAGTTGATGCCTACTCACAGTACCTGCATTTGTGAATTCAGGCCCCAGGGCTCTTGAGGGGATACAGGTGTGTGCGAGTTCCCGCATGGCTCCTTCTGGTGTTTCCAATCCTGGTCGGTCATTCCCAGCTGTGATCAGAGGTGCAGCCAGGCGCCGAAAGGAGGAAAACAGGGCTGTTTTTTTGATGGCGCTGACATCTCAAAGCAGAAAAATCAGTTGTTTGGTGCATTAAATCAGCAATGGCAAGTTTGGTTAAAAGGGACAGATAACATCTTTGTAGTTAGCTAGAAGATCCTCCCAGCTAAACAGTAGCACCACATCTACTGAAGCTGCTGAAAGCGGAGCCACTCCATGATTGAGGTGTATTAAGAACAACAGGGCTTTAATGAAAACTGGACACCCCAGCAATTCTTAAAATACATTCTCAGGCTTACTGCTCTCAGCAGTATGACCGCTAATTATTTTTTTTTAATATCTTCTTTCCCTACGTGTTTTATAACTTGTGCTTTAGTGTAAAATTGGAAGCAAAATCCAATTGTGTAGGAAAATTAATTTCCTCGAATTGAAGAGGCAATCTACTTGAGACTTTTTAATCATTCGGGAGTAACTGTGCGCTAAAGAAGGGAAGACCGTTAAAGTAACTTAATGGACAAGGATAAACGTTTCTCCCTGGATCTTCTTCATCTTTATTTAGAGATTCATGCTGAGGATATTTCATAAAAGCTGCACTTCTACATCTTAGGTCCTTTATTTTGTAGAGGAGTCAAGTGAAGTGACAACAAGGAACCAACAAGCTCCAAATCTGAGGTGCAAAACCAGTAGTTTTGCTAAACATCTCTGTGCATCCTTTCTCATTAAAGTAATTGTAGTTCTTAGGATGAAGGCAAAGGAGCTGAGCTGAGTTGCGTGATCCTTAAAAACAAATTGTGTTAATGCCTTTAAATAAGGGACAGAGAAAGAGGAGGCTTTATCAGCTCTTTGTCTCCAAGCTGTTATTTCATCATGGATGGAGAGTCTGATATTGTAAACACCCACCTTTGCTGAAGGATTTCAGAAAAAATCAAATGTTGATTCATTTAAATTGTTCAGCACTGCATGAACCCCGTTTATGTAATACAGAGCCGTTGTTGCAGGGGGGGAACACGGCACTTCATTTCTGTTGCTCAGGGGCCGCGGCTCCGCTCAGGAGCCTCTTTGCGGTGTCGTTGACCAGAATTGGAATTTGTAGCAAAATAAAGAGGAGAGCAGGAAGGTGAGGTTGCAAAATTCCCATCAGGCTGTTTCCATTGTTTCCATGAGAATTTTGGACAGACTCAGTGAATCAGTGTCCTATAAAGTGTGAATGCATTGCAAAATAATGATGAGTGCTCTCTTGGATGGCGATCTAGGGGAGAAAGGGCCACTTTGGGGAGCTGCTTTGTCACTATATATATATATGTGTGTGTGTGTGTGTGTATGCATATTCTTACTTTAAGAGTTGTGTTATAAGAACTATTAGCAAGACCAGATACTGGAACCAGCAGCCTCTTGTTGGATCCAGTTGCTAAGGATGGATATTGGAGAAAATCCTGAATAGATTAGCCTTGCTGACTGCCTCACTTCAGAACAATCAAAGCACGCTTGCTCTCTGCGTGCATTTCCAGGGTGTTAACACCGGTGAAAAAGTTGTATTTTTACTGTAAGATCTCTCTGTGGCAAGTCCTAGCATGAGCTTGGAGGTCATGTTGCTCATTGATGCTGGGCTCCGGCAGGGTGCCCGCCCCCGGCCTGCTGTGGGTGCTGGGGCTCCCAGTCAGAGCCCTGACCCCTCTGCTGGTCCCACTTTTTTGCTCCAAACTGCAGTTGGAGTTTTCAGCTGCCTTTAGCTGTTCTCCAGGTGCCTTTAGCAGATATGCACATTTGGCCAGAGAAGCCCAAGGTTACTGTGCTCCCAGGCATCCCTATCCCCATGGAGGAAACACACTGGGCTCTTCGTCTTCTGCATCAAATCCAAGCAACTTATCCTTTTGTTTAATTCGGCGCAATAATGTATGATAATGGAGCTATTAGATTTGGCATCCCTAACACGGTTGTCATTTCAGGAAGAATTGTTTCTGCTAATGGTAGTTAACTTGCTACAAATAAAGCAACAGAATTGAAATCTTAAGTGCTAGAGTGGCAGCAAATCATGAAACGTTATAACGCTTGTTGGAGTGAAGGCCGGGTTGGCTGTCAGGGGAAAAGAATCTGTTGAAGACAAAATTCTGATGGATCCTAATTCTAGCTAATTTAATATGGCTGCAGCATTCAGCTGCTCTGAGAGTCTATTAAAAGTATTAAAATGTCTATAAATAATGATACTTAAGTGGCTGGAACCCTTTGTGGAAGGAACTCGAGTGTTTCTCAAGGATTAATTTGGTCTCCTGTCATCAGAGCAAAACTGCAAGGCTGTTGCTGCGTCTATAGATGTGCTATAGACTGCGTCTGTAATGTGGGATCCTGGCTGTTGCTGCCCTGTTCCTGCCTTGAGAGCAAATTCTATGTGGAGAACTTGGATTTCTGGAGAAATGCAGAGGCATTTCCAGGTGTAGGTTAAACCATTCACAGTCTGGGGCCACAGCAGTGTCCCGTCACGCGAGCTGGAACTCCCCCTGCCCAGAGCTCCATGGCTTGGCTTGGCTGCAGGGGCAGAGGGTGTCTGCGGAAAACAGTTTATGGATTAGGTGGGAAGTGCATATGAATTCTTCCTTGCTGGTCCCTGTAAATGGATCCTTGTTTTTTTCTTTACCCTTTACAGCATAGACTCAAGTGAACAATAGATTCAAGGCAAGAATGCTTTTTATCCTTCTATTTTACTACAGAAAAAAAACCCAATGGCTAAACTTCCTGCACGCTGCAGCCACAACAGATTAACATAGATTAAGCATAATGATATAGGTTTGTCAAGCGTTGTGCTCAGTGGCATAAGGCAGCTTTGCAGAGAGGATTGCAAGTGTTTAACCACTCAAAAAAAAAAAAAACATAAGAAAATCAACTTGTGTGAATCACAACAGCGTCCTTGACTGAGGAGATCAGGTCCAACCTTCTCCGATGATGGATTTGGTTATTTCACGGTAACGAGGAAAGACAGTGCATGTGTTTGCTGGGGTGGTTCAGAAACGCAGCCATCTACGACATCCTTGGAATTGCATAGTTATACCTTAACCCCTGGTACAGGATTGTGCTCAATCTTTCTGCTGTTTTTGCAGTGCTGGTTTTGGTAGCCGGCTGCTGCTGCTTTCCCTGCCTGGGATCCTTGTGCTTGGCTGCTCTTCCAGAGTGGAGATGAATAGTGCTGTTAGCTTGAGGGCTAGAGGTCCCACGGGATGCTTTATCACATACTAATCCAGAGCAACATGAATATGGGTGCAATGGGGCAAATAACTCAGCAGATGTTTCTACTCCAGAGATAGAAAAAAGTGATATAGGAAAAGATTACTTCCTTTGCCAGCAGGGAATGGAAACACAAGAAAACTGTGGCCATAGAGACACCAGGATCTTCATGACGGTGCCAGGAACTGCAAGCGTTTCAGTACTTTAATTCAATGAAAATTCTTTCTCTGTTTGATCCACAGTGGAATGAACTTGAGTTTTGGAGAACTTTAGATTTTGCCCTGGTAAAATAATGTCTCTGTTCATTAAAAGTTAGGAAAAGACAATAATTGCACCCTTCTTTCCTCTTGGTACAGGACACCAGCAATGATCGGTTGCTCGTTTGTGGTGCACAGAAAGTTCTTCGGAGAGATCGGTCTTCTTGACCCCGGGATGGACGTGTACGGAGGAGAGAACATAGAGCTGGGCATCAAGGTCTGTGACGCATTCGGAAGCAAAATTGCACCTTAGAGTATTTAAGAAACCCAACGCTATGCTTTAACAGTTTAATATAGACAGTTATCAGAATGTTTCATGAGAACTCAGGGTTGATTTCTTATAACATTTTAATGACAATTCGAAAGCAGGGAGATCACTTATTTTTAGGGGTGAATGCACTTTTTGTTGGGTACTTCTCAGTCTAACTTGTTGCAAAGAATCATCAGAAGGCTGGTGGGACTCTTGTGAATGACTCGAAGATGTGAAGCCTGAAAATGTTTTACAAGCATTAAGCAGCTGCAAATGAAATACGTTCATAAGCCTACACACAAAACCTCCTTTGATAAGTGAAACATTAATAGACATGTTTTCAGCCCTGCCTCGGTAAATCCATCCAGATCTGCCGTGGCAACATCGCTCGATTACTGTGCGTGATATTCGAAGTGGTTTAGAGATTCAAGTGTTACATCCAGTAAAGTGATTCATTAGAATGAAGTCAATGTTCAGAAGCAACACGGGATGGTAAAGTCAATGGAGATTCTCCCAGGCATGTTTTAGAATAAAGGACTTGCACGTTAACAAGCTGATAGGGAGAGACTTGAGACTTTTAACTGGAAAATTGAATTGACTGAGCCGTTGTAAAAATGAAAAATCATTGTTTAGTTCATAGATTTACCAGAGGATATTTGCTTTGCTGGCAAATCAAAAGAAACTTAAAACATCCATTGTTGCTGGCTACAGGGAGCGATAATCTCATTTAAACCAGGGAATAGAAATTAAAGGCTTTAAAGATGCTGCATTGCTCTTCTCCGTGTGAAGTAATTATTGCACATCATCGTGCACCCAGCTTCTGGGCCTGGGGAGATCTGACTCCACACCGAGCTGCTCTTGTGAATACCCAAATTTGTTTGTTCTTAGCTTTTTTGTTTGCTTGGTTTGCTTTCCGTTTTTTAAGGTTATCGTTGTAGAATTATTCTTCTCACAATTAATAAAGTCAACCCATCTGTTAGGTTTTTGGGGGATTTCATGGAAGATTGGCTTCTTAACTAGAAAAGTAAGATGGATGTCTTGGGGACAAATAATGAGCCTGTGTCCTGTTTTTTTATGCACTGCAATTTTTAGAAAGGCTAGTTGTAAAAATCGTCTTGGAAAGGAAAGAATCTCTCTCATTCCCCAGTGGGACTCTCAGACTTGCCTTTCCGATCCACATGTTCCTCGGCTGCTCACGCGCTCGTGTGCTGTGTTCTGGCCAGCACTTAAAAATTCTTCTTGCTTTGCATAGCCAAAATATTTAGGAAATCCACCCTGTAGGGCTGCCTGTAAAGTGGATTTTTTCAAAGATCGCTGAGCATCCTGCTCTAAAAATTGGTCCCAAGGTGGGAGTCCATTGAGGCAACCAAGACCTCATGGCAAATCAGTCCCATCTGCTCAATGCAAACCTGTGTGTTTGAAGGCCGGGTAGCTAAAACAAAATTCATGCAAGCGATGTAGCTGACCCCGTTCCTGCAGCAACATCAGAAATGACTCCTACTTTTGGCAGATATTTGAGCTCCCCTTTCCAGAAAGATTTCCGTTATAAATAGCTGATGCAAGGCTGACCATGGGACGTGTAAGGAAACGGTCAGGGATTTCACGTCTCGGACAGATGGATCTGGTTTTAATAATCCTGATCTACAGCCTATCTGTTACAGCTAGGGTCTATCGTAGGCATATCCCACTGTCAATAACATAAGACTTTTTTTAATAATCTTTCAAAGATTCAATCTTAATATAAAATATTGAGGCTTTGTGGTTTTATTTATTTTCTCCTCCTTCTTTCAGCTGTTTAATAACTGACTTGGCACGGTATTTCTGTGGCTCCTTGTTGACCATTCTGGTGAGCCTTGGGTGAAAAATATACAAAAGGTGTATTATTTTCCTCCCGATGTGATGCAAATTCTGTCTTGTTTCTGCAAATTCTGCGGTGTTTTTAAATGTAGTATTTCTTTGTTAGCAAAAATATTCAAAGAAGAAAAAGCCTCGCTGAGGCGGAGAGAAGACAGAAAAATATGTTTTGAACACGAACAAGCTAATGATATTATGCTAAAATCAAGTAAAAGTAATCTGAAAAATGAAATGAATTAAGTAGAAGGAGATATGCTGTCCTAGTGCAGGTTGTCAATGTATAGAGATCTGTTTTTATTAATGCACATGCACATATTTATAGTGCTTGTACATATATGTAATATAATATATATAATATATAAAAAAGGTATATACTTTTTTTATTCATATCTATATCTATATATAAAAAATACGACTGTTGCTTTTTTCCCCCCGAATTTATGATTTGTTTGTTAAACAAGAGCGTTTCTGCATGAGTCAATAAATAAATAAATAAAAAGCAGATGCTCTCATTCACAGATCTAGCTGTAAGGTTGCTGTGATCCCTTATGGGCTAGGAAGCGTCTTTGGCTTGCTCAAATAATAATAGAAAAACCATTAAGGATTTTGCTGCCCCAGGCAAATTCTTGTTCTGCTTGCGGGGTAACTTTGGCTGTGACAGGAGGAACATGTTGTTCTCTGTATTGCTGCATTTTTGTTTTTTTAATAATCATGCTGGAGGATCTCCAGAAGGTTGTGTTCGGTTCCTGCTCTTGTCCCTGATGTCCACTGCTCCACTTCCTGCGGCAGAATGAAGTCTAATTCCCCCCCTTTTTTTTTTTTTTTTTTTGGCAGCGAGTACAGAAGTGCTCGCTCAGCAAGGAAGTTTAGGCTACTATTTCCACTGAGGGATTTTCCATGGATTTTTTTTTTTTTGTCGTTTTTTGTATAAGGATGCCTTGCAATCAAATGATAATAGTGCTGGGTCTTCCTTGCTGAGCCAACGGCCACAGAGGCCAAGTGTTTCATAGTTTCAAGTGTTTCCACAGTGGGCTGTCAGATACCTCATTCTTATGCTGAAAGACAACAGCCCAGCTGTTAATTAGGCCAAGCTGATGAAGCTGCCCTAGCCAGGGTGCGTGGCTACCGTGCCTGTTAGTGATTTTGCAGCAGCACTGGCCTGTAGTTCTGTGAACCTTTTAATCTTGCCCTTGTGAGGACCTGGAGTGTAAAATGAGGTCTGCCACGTACGGTCAGGGAAGATGCTCTCTGGTATCAGTCACAAAGGGCCTTCACACAGCCTTGCTCAGGACTTCGAAGAATGTGTACGTGTCTCTTCAAAGCGTTTTCATAGCTCCAGTGGCTTCTTTGTTACCTGTTTTGCCATAAAAATGCAGAGCGAAGTATTGCCCCTTCCTGCTTTGGGCTCCTGTCACCTCCCAGGCACCTTGTGGACGTTGGGGACCAGCACCTAGCCCATGAGATATTCCCCCTGCCCAGGTCCCGCCACTGCTCTCCTAGAAATAATAACCTGGTCTCTCTTTTTTTCTTATGTTTTGAGGATTTCTGAGCGGGAGAGAAAAGGGGTCAGTGATTTGTGTGAACCGTGTCCCATTCCTGTGGCTTGAAGTGTCCTGATGCTGTTCTGGATCCCAGCCTACTCGGCTTCTGTGTTTTGGCACAGAAGCTCCTCTTGTTGCCTCTAGTTCCTTCACTAAAAATTTTATTTTAAAGAAAACTGTAGATTTTGATGAGTGACTGGTGAGAAGTCTGATTACTCGCGATAAGCATTTTGTTTATTTTATTTATTTATTTTTAATCGGGATGCAGGATTTCATGGATTCTCTTGGTTAGTCACAGGCGTTTACTGAAATGCTCTATCCAATTGTGCAGTCTCTGTTAGGATAAAGACACAAAGGGCTATTCTGTGCCTGTTGCCTTGATTTCAAAGTTTGGTATAGGTTGCTTTCAGAGTATTTTGTGCTGCTGTCATGCATCGCTAATTAAACTCATTTGAGCTGTCTTTTAGAGATTAATTTAATCAATAAGGATATCATTACTCCTTTGATGGTATCATTTGTACGAATAGTCACTTGAAGAAAGCAATTAAGTGAGAATCCTCATTAGCTGATCCATCCCACACCTTATTTGTATAGTAGGAATCGATCATCAAATTCATTAAGGAAAGCACAATTCAGGGATCCCTCTGAGATGTAACGACTTCTTGAGCCGTGTTTTACCATGAATGTTTAGTTGTCTGGAGTTTGGGCTGGCTCTGTCAAAACTCTTTCCGGGGGAGAAAGAGCAGCGTGTCCCAGTGTTTTCCATATTAGTCATTGATTTTTGACAGGTAAATTTTAGGCTTGTGCTATCAAGCCAGTAGCTGCATCCATGTAGGTAGCTGGAAGAGCTGAGAAGTTGGAGCTTTGAAAAGTTACTGTAGACCAGCAAATGGCTTCAGTGAGAGTGTTGAACATATTGTTCCTATTGGATTTTTTTTTAATAATCAGGCTCTCATCCTACCACTGCTTATGCGCATTTGTAACCTTGCTACGCTGGCGCTGATCCTCTCGTGCAGGCACTGTGCCTCTGTACCCTTTGGTCTTTCAGAAACTCTCAAAAGTAGATAAAATGGCATTTTAATGGTACAGATCTCTTCTGCACGTTTCATCCGTGAAAAAGCCTGGTTTTGTTTATATGCGCACGATTACTCATCTCCTCCAACACTGAGAGGGTCAGGACCTCGAACACGAAAAAAAGGTAAAGAGCTATTGAATAGGTATATTTAGATTCTACAAAGGAGCCTCTCTTTTTCTGTATTCAGAAAATCAAATCTTTTGCTTTCCCCGCATACATTTTGCATACAATTATGGTTGCATTCTTTTTGTTGAGGAGAAGGCAGGTGGAGCTTTCGGAGCGAGCGGCCCTTTGATTATCTCTTCTCCTGAGGGTCTGCAGGAGGGATGCAAGAGAAGAGTCACAACCTGCTTCCAACCCTACGGAGAACAGGGAGGCAGAACACCCCGGCACGAGGTGCTGTGCTGGGATATCAGGGCAGGCCTACGAATCATGGGAAACCTGTATTTGATGGTATTCATGTTTATTTTTAATATTCTTGCCCAGGAGGTGGATACTCCTTGTCTTTCCATGACCCTGTCCACATCTATATTGTGTTGAGTGTTAGGAGTGAGTGCAATGGGGTCCTCACAAATACTATTTTTCGATAGGTATTTTGCTGGGGTTTTAATTGAACAAGCCTAAAATATAAATGGTTCCACCTGCAATGTTCACTGCAATGTAAAAATATCCCTGCTTAAGGTGGGAGCTGTTTTTACAGCTGCCCCAATGCCCAGGAACCTCATAGAAAGTGGCACACCTTGACCGCATGCTGCACATTACCTGCTGTCACTGGCGACCTGCTTTGCTAGGACTTCTCATTTGATCATCTAGAAATGCATATGTCTCCCCTTTCTTCTGATTGATACAGTATAAGCCTGGGTGCAGACAGAGCTCGCGGATGGCAGGCAGCACCAGGAGCCCTTCTGCAAGCGCCCTGCCTCGGCACGGTGCAGCGCCCACGACGCTCATCTCTGCTGATCCTGCAGGACACGGCACTAAGAAGGAGTCTGGGAGATCTGTAATAATGACACGTTGGTACATCTTTTATCATGCTGAAAAATAGGAAGCCAAAGAGCATATAATTTATTCATAAGACTTTATTAGGCTCGTGAGGGTTCGCTGAGACACAGGCGTTGAGTCGCGTTTCCCATGACATGCCATTTTTTTTGAAGCAGAATTTGCCATCGAATTCCACACGTGGCAGCTTACAGGATTTTTGTAAAGGATGAGGACAAAGTAACCTAAGTTCCAGAGAGAAAGACTTGGAGGAGGATGGAGGGGATTTGTTGTGAGATCTTCCCCAGTCCCCGTTTTGTGGCTGGTTGCAGGTGGGGAGGACCCGTCAGTTGGCACACTCTTGTAGCTGTTAGAAGAGGAAGCTTTGGCTGGTGGAAGGCTTTGGGTGAAATTCTGAGGTCTTGCTTGCTTACTTGGGAAGTGTGTAGTGTTCAGATAGCCATTCAGGGAATTTCTGAGAATTTAAACTGAATGATGGACTTCACAAAGTTGGTCAAATGCAGATGATCCAGAAGGCAGCTGTTAACGACAGAGGTGCGGGATACTTGATGTGGGATCTTGGCTGTGGCTTCCTCCTGGAATCGGAGGAAGATACAGTTTCAAAATCCATGGATCAAGCCTTGATCAAAGGAGTGATGGGTTTGGAAGCACGTCAGCCGGGGGCAGAAGTTGTGTCTGGCAAAGGTAGGGCTTGTGCCCTCGTCTGCCCAGTGAGAGGAAGCTGGGACTGGGGACAGGTGGTAGCTCTCTCTGGTGTCCAGTCATAGGAAAGTCCATCTGGAGCTCAGCAGAGCCACAGCGGTGGATTTGATGCAGGTCATGACACACCTACACGTGGCTCGACAAGATCCCAAGGCCTCGGACAATTTAGGAAACATTTGAAAAAGAAACACGACCCCCTGCCCTCAGCCACCGCCAATATAAACTTGAGACCAGCAGCAGGCAGGCACGAAAATCCACTTAGAAATAGGGTCTTAGGGCTCTTTCCAAGTAAAAAATTGAGTTAGCTTGGAACAAAGTAAGAGACAGAGTAGTGCTGACCTTGAAAGAGGTTTGAGAAATACAGCTTTAGAAATAGCTACAGTAATACCTGTACCTTTGTGTACGGCCACTGTCTGTTTGTACCTACCTGTATCCCTGCTATAGAAGTTTATTTTGCTCTTCCAAGCGCTTGTGGTGTGGTTGGAAGAAATATTTCCAGCCCTGAACAATACCCAATCACTAAGTGCATTTATTTTAACAGCGGAAATCAGTGCAAGTAGGAATCCCGACCTTCCGCTTGGTGTTTGAGTTGTCAGCTCAGTATTTACTGTAGGTACTTGAAGATGTTTTATAAGATGCTCCAGCATAGTTTCCCCAAATGATAAAATGCTTTTCATCAAACCCATCTCCATGGAAATGGAGCCGTATGTGGATTATTTTTCCAAGCAGGCTGTAGCATACTGCGGTGGGAGGCAGAGCCGCGCTCCACTGCTGCCGCCGGGGCAGGTTTCACCTCTCCCTCCTCGGGAACAGAAAATGCAAGCAGCAACCGCACCATTCCTGTCTCTCTCTTGCCTCTTGATAGAAAATGATTTGTCATCCCTGCCTGTTACCCTCTGACAAGTGTGAGAAGGTAGGGATGGGGGAAGGGACTGCTATTTTCACCCTGGTTGATGCTAGTGTTTTTACTGATAGGTTTATTTTTAGTCAGAAAAAACACTAATCATCTTTGCTGGGCAAGATGATAGCTCTCCCAGGTAGTATGTTGTGGCTGAGATTCCCTGGGGGATGAAGAAGGTCATTCGGAGGCTTGGCCATGCCTTATTTTTGCTGGAGTTGCTGGCAGGTGTCTCCTCTTAAACTAATTTTTTTGCCCAGGATTGGTGTGTGCCTGGGGCGCGTGGCTCCCCTCCGCTGGGGCTTGTTTCCACCACAGTCCTCCTGGTCTTGGGACCTGGGTGAGCAAAAGCAGCTGGTGCACATGGTCCGGGTGTGCAGATGTCCCCTTAGCTAGAGGGCAACAGAGAACAGTGGCCTGAGGAGCACGAAGCCGCGGCTGGCCTGGGAGCACGTGGGTGCTGCATGGGGATGCCTGAGCATCCCTGGCTACGGGGCCAGGAAGGGGCTGGGTGTGCTCGTGGGCAGCGTCCTGCAATGTGGGACGATAAAGCAGTGCACACAGGCAGCCCCGCATGGCCTGCCTGATGAGACATTTCTGTGGTTGGGGGCTCTGATATAGATGTTTGCTTGGTGGGTTTGAGTTGTTTGGATGTCACCCTCCTCAGTTTTGCACATCAGCCTGATGAGGAATATATCAGTGATGCGGACCTGAAACAAGAATCTGTTCTGCTTTGAACCACCACGCTCCCCTCAGTGCCGCAGGGCAGTCAGCTTGCTTGTTTTATTAGCCCTCTGGGCCCTGCTGAGTCAAAGCAGCCCCGGGACATCCCTTCCAGTCCATCAGCGGTCTCTGGAATCGTCACTTTTCCAGCTCCGATGCTCATTAGTGTGGGGGGTTATCCATTAGTCAGAGCAATCTCTGCTCTCTGTGTGCCTGGTCCTTGCAATTTGGTCAGGAATTGCTGACATGCAGCCAAGCTATATCTTTGAATACCCTTTTTTTTTTTTTTTTCTTCATAGCATCACTCTCTAGAGCACAACTGTCCTTAAAGTATTTCTAGGAGGTTGAAAGAGTTTGCTGTTTCCTCCTTTTGCTCCTCACTATGCAAGATGAGCAGCCGCACATTTACTCTGCTCATGTACCTGCGATGTCTGGGGTATAAATTACCCTTTGAGACAAAATGCAGGCTTATGTTTTCCTAAAAACCAATACAAGCCATGCTGAACTCTGTCTACTTACAAATAACACACTTGGGAAAAGCTAAGGGAAAACTTGA
This sequence comes from Crypturellus undulatus, assembly GCA_013389825.1. Classification (NCBI taxonomy): domain Eukaryota; kingdom Metazoa; phylum Chordata; class Aves; order Tinamiformes; family Tinamidae; genus Crypturellus; species Crypturellus undulatus. The sequence goes on from VWPW01010007.1 coordinate 126,343, forward strand.
CATAAAACTACACACCAAAAAATGAGGCTCATATTAAACTGAGATGAGAGGGGTTTGTTTCATGCTGTTATTTCTGCAAAGCTTTCAGAAAGCTTCTGGCTCATCGTTGGTGCAAAGCCAAGCTTTTCCTTCCTCGTCTCCCAAGGGAAAGGCAAACTTACTCATCTCTGGTGACCCGGGCAGAGCGGTAGCCTCAGAGCTCAGGCTTACGGCTCTGTTTTTTTGCAAGGACAGGGCTTTTCATGGACTATGCATCTAGCCTTGGCTTGAGGAACTTTCCTGGTGGAAAGGTAATCAACACTGTTACACCTCCGTGATTTTTCAACCAAAACACTTGTTGTTAAGTGTTCCCAACCTGCTTCAGTGTGGTCCGTCTTTATAAAAGGCATCACAGTCATCCTTTCTCAAGGACTTTCAGGTCAAATCTGTTCACTTTTTTTTCAAATGAAAATGCTCTTCAAAAGCTCCTGCTGCTCTCCCTGCCTAGGCTCTGAAACCTGTTCAAGCCGTGTTGCTTTTCTGCCTGAACTCCTCATCCAAAGAGAGCGGGTAAAATGCAGCCGAGAGCCTGATGGACGATGCCATGAAACAGGGAAGATCCAAGCTTCCGTGTCTGGAGTGGGGCCCACTGGGCAGAGTTGGCAGGAGGAGGATGGCCCTTCCCGAAGGGCCGGAGTTGAGCTCCTGAGGGTTAGGAGGTGAGAGGGAACAGGGCTGCAGGGCCTCCCTTCCCAGGCAGCGCCTCTGATGAGGCCTCCACAGCAAGGCCCATGTGCTTCCTTCTCTCTGCACAGCACTGGGGTTGGGACCTTGGAAATAGAGCGACTCTAGCACAATCTGCTTTCATTTATTATTGTTATTATTACTTATTATTTTGTAAGGAAGCCCCTCGGGTGACAGCATGAAGAGTAAATGTCCTGGAAGCATTTTGCTCTCAAAATAAGTGTTAATGGGCAGACATCACCCCAGCCCTCTACCAAGGCTGCTTCACTTGCACATTCAGGAAGGCCTTTCCCCAGGCAACTCCTCTGCCTCCTGCGTGGACACGTAGAGCAGCTCAGATTTCCAGTCCCTCCTCCTGGACTATCCTGAGCCTGTTTTGAGACTGGTGAGGCTCGTGTCCCACTCCCTTGGCATTGCTTTGCAGCTCTTACTACCATGGCAGCTTTTGGCCAAGTTTAATGAATTGTTTCGAGCTACAGCCACTCTTTCCCCAGAATGATTTGGCCTGGCACATTCCTCTGCCCATCATCTGTTTCTTCCTGACCTTCAGATTTTTGGCGTTTCTGGACATAGATCTTCGTTGGGTTGTCACAGACGCTGGCATTCTGCGAGTACGAAGCAGATGCAGGGATATTTATAAGGGTGTTAGAGCTCAGTACTGAATCGTGCCCAGCTGTGAGGATTTGGAGAAGTCTTTGGAGGGTCTTAGTGTCTGGGAGGTTGTATTGCACCCATTTGATTTTTTACTTTGATCAAAACAGCTGCCGTCAGCTCGCATTTGCTGTGCTTGTCTCGCCATACTCGGGTAGCTTTTCTCTAGCCCAGGCTTGCCAGGGAGCAGGAACTGGGTCGCATCTTGTGCCTGGGAAGAGCGTGGTGGCTTTAGACTCCACCGGTGTCAACGGCAGCAGTAGGAAACACCAGCTGGTTGGGTTGTCTTCTCAGATGAGTTGGCTCATTCTTTTCCGCAGCAATTTGGATAGTTGCAGGCTGGAGCAACTGCGTCAGTGCAATGAGGAGGACCAAGTTCCCAGCAGAATTCCGTGGGAGCTAGTCACTTATCTCCTTCAGCAATCCTAGGAAAGCTCCTTGCTCTTGCTGTGACGTGCAGGAGCTAGTGGCACCAAACGCCTGCCCCTTGATGTGGTACCATTTGAGACTTGCCCCGTGCATTACTGAGAACACAAATGGAAACAGCAAGACGTGATTTATGTTTCCCAATGTGTTTTTCCTTCAGTCTAGTGTGTCCTTGTGATATTTGATGGCGATTGCTGAGGGGAACCTCTGAGGGATTCATTCTGCATGGGATTCGCAGAGCTCCCGCTAAGGCAGTCACCATTGTGGCGCTGAACCAGCTGCCTTCCAGCTGTTTATTATTCACAGCAAGACTGTTGGTGCCTATGGGATCTAATCGGCATGATAAACCGCTGCTGGAGCACATCGGAGGCAGGTCACCCCCGAGTGCAGTGCATGAGTTGTGTTTGTCACGTTGCCTTTGCCGTTTTCCTGGGAATCATGGAGCAAGGGAGAAGACAGCAGCTTGGCCTTGTGCTGCAGCCTGCCTGCATTGGAGCCCTCACCTCCCTGTGCTCATGTTGGGCCACCACCCAGGTCCCACCTGCAGGTTTTGGAAGAGTTCAGGTGTTTGGACTAAGCATCTTTGGCTTATTTATTTGCCTAAAAATCAGATATTATGCAACAAAACTATATATTTGTTATAGTTTCTTATGGATTTTTTATCACTCTGGGTATTCTAACAATGTTTCAGTGCCTAGATTTGTCTTTGAGCTAGCTGGAAGCAGCCAGGACTGGAAGCTGATGAGCCAGATCAGAGAGCAAAGTAAAATTCCACCTTTGATGCAATAGCTCTTGATCCAGCAGAGCACCTGGGTGGGCCGCACAGGTGCTTAGAAGTTAATTTTGGGAGGATTAGTGTGCATGCTTGCCTGGGGGTGCATCTTAAACGCATTTGTGCATTGAGGCATTCTGGACGGGCCCTTGGGCCATAACTTAATATTTTCATAACAAAATATGCAGCCTTGTTTTATTAGAGGAATATGTTGCTTCTTATCCTTTTTTTTTAATTTTCTTTGTTTGTTTTCCCTCCTCCAAACAGCACTTCCCTTTTGTGAGCTAATTAACTCATCCAGCTTTAAAATACAGGTGCATCCTTCTTGGATTTTGCCATGTGTCACCACCCTTTGGAGAATTATTACATCTTATTTGCACAGAAAATACTGGGAGGCAACACCAGGAAGTAACTTGCATGTTGAATGAATTTATACCTAAAGCTGCTGTACCAAAACTATTGTTTCATATTCCTTTGCAGACACAAAATATGTATTAATTAACCAAAGTATTGCTCATAGGCACCTGAAAATGAAGCAACATAAATCAAACCAAGATCACTCCTCCTTCTGCGCTTCTACTTTATTAAGAAATACTGCTTTGCTGACTGCAGTTCCTCAGTATCAGCTGGGTGCCTTGAAGCTCGGTGCTAGGAGCGGAGAGAGAATCCGAGATTTGCAAAAATTGCCCCAAATAATGCTGCATATAATAAGGAACCATATGTGATCCCATGCTAGAGATGGCTGTCTAGATGAGCTCCGGGCTTGAAGAGCCCGTGTTCTGGTTTTTGGCAGGTATTTTCATTCTGTTGAAGTTGCAGGATTAAACAGGAAGACAATTAGGTAAAAATCCTAATTACTCCTATAAATATGTCTAATAAGTCATTTAAAAGAGGAGTTTAAAATCTGTGTTTTCCCAAGGCTGAGGGAGATACCTAAAGTAACAAGATAATAAAGGGTCTTGCAAGTATTGCTTGCCAAGGGCATATCAGTGTTTCGATAACCGCTTGTGAGGATGTGTTTTTTTTGCTCTCCAAATGAAGGATTTAAGTATATTCAAATGTTGAGCCAGGACTGGTGACTGTTGTCTTATAGTGCTTAAAATTTGCTAACATTAATTTACTGGCAAATAAATTTGGGTGGTCAGGAAACCACCTATGCTATTGCCTTTTCCATCTGCAGAGGCAAAGGCAGACTTGTATCGATCGGTATTTTTCTTGTGCTTATAGAATCTGTGGCACAGATGTGCTGCATGTTAACCTCGTGTCAGATATGCGAGTGCCCCTCTGCCTGTCCTTTTCGTCTGGGGACATCTGGATGGAGAGAACTGGTCCAGAAGTCCGGGTTGGATCATCCTCTGGAGATCTTATGAGGGTCCTCTGTGCTGACAGAAAAAAAATTCCCCATTTTCCCATTCCTAGAAGGGAAGTGAATCTAAGCTGAACCTAGGGCTCAGCTCTCCCCTCTCAGTTAGGTCAGAATTGGCTTTCCAGCTTTACAATCAGAAACCAACCAAAACCACAAAGTTTACATTCAGAATCAAATGCTTTGTCTCTCTTCCATGAGATTTGGAGGTTAAAGCTATATACGTGTACAGAATTACATCTGCTTTTTATTCCAGATTTTAACTTTGGCCATTTTTACTTGTAACTCAGTGAGGTTTAAAAAGACCTCGTGTTCCTTGTTGGATTTTTCCAGGATCTGAAGCCAATTCCTGGCCTTTGACTGGAAACGTAAAGAAACATTGACACAGCTTTGGGCTTCCACTCGACCGGCTTTAGTTGCTTTAATATCTCAGTGTTCTGGCAAACCTGCATGTTGGCAGGTTCTGTTTCGTGGTCTGTGCTCACTCCAACAGCATCTCCCAACAGTGAACACTCAGGGATGGTGACTCACAGGAGATGACACGTTGCTGTCTGCCCCAGGGGCTCCTGCTTTAATGCCCATTACAGCTGTCTCCGTTCAACACAGCTTGAGAAAACCCGGAGTTGGAATAAAATGCAGAACTTCTGCTCCACCATCCGAATCTTGCATTCAACCATCTTGACAGCTCAGAATCCTTCTGTTCCCTGCCCACTATAAGGCCCTAATTCCAGCTGGACCAGAAGCCACATGCAAGGGGCAGCGCATGGCCACAGGGCTTGGACACCTGACACTGTTGCAACCAGGGCCGCCCAAGCGGTTTCCAGCCTAGCTCTCCTCCTAGGTCTTGCTGCCCACACTAACAAGTGCTCTAACACAAATGAACTAGCAAAGTTTATTTAAAGCTCAGGGCAATCACGGCTCTTGAGTCCCTGGCAGGCCCGTGTTGTCCCTCCTGCTCTCTGTGCAGGGGTATCGTTGCGCATTTTGGAGCCACAGGGCTGGATGCTGGGAATGCTCTCCAGCCTGCTCCCAGCACACTGTGTGTGTCCCTATCCCATTTCCTTGGGTAACAGTGGCCTTAGCCTGTGGTGCTGGTGGCATCTGGTTTATCTGAACTAGACTTGTTGGCGGAGTGCTCTCTCAAACCTTGTATCTGCTCCCGCGACACTATGAGACGCAGCGCTTCAGTGTCATCCGATCATCCATCTCCACAGGCTTCTAAGACTGAAGCAAAAGCTTCAAAATACCAAAAAACTAAAAAGGAGGCAGACCTATGTGGCTGCTTCTTAGGAGCATCTCGGGTACTCAGATTTGTAAAGGTTGAAGAAGCAACACACAGACCTTTTAAGCAGGAGATCTTAATGGTAATTTTTGCTGTCAGTTAAAATCAGCCAAGTGAGCCATTTGAAAAGCCTTTCAAAACTATTCATTTACATCATCTGCAGCTTTTGTCAAACTTTAGGCTGAGTGTCTTGTCATGTCTTTTGTTTCATTTTTATAAGCGTTATGTTGTCGACTTAAATTATATTGGAGGAGCAAGTGGTTCTTCAGGGATTATCGTTAGTATGATACCAGAAGTAGGTCTGAGAACATTAACAAGGTGGTTACCTTCTCAGTTGGAAAAATGTCATTGAATATGTATGGGGTTTTTTGTTTGTTTATTTTGCTAATGTCTAAGCTTTCTTAAAAGCCCCTAATGTGTTTATTGCTATCAACCCCAATTGCTGGGTTTGCTGTCTTAGCAAAAGTTTTCTCAGCTTTACTGACCAGGAATCTGTGATGTGCTTATAATCCAAGTCCTATAAAACTGAATGCATAACAAAATGCCTATGGCATGTCATCATTTTCAGTTATATTACTGTAACTGGTATATACCTAAAGGCAATCATCATTGTAGTGGAGGGAGGAAAACATAGAGAAGGTTTTAAATTTCTTTAGACATTGAGGCATCTGAAAGAGAAACTGTAATGGTAATATGCGATAAGCCTCATTTTGCTTCTCATAAAATTATACTCTATTTCTTTTTCTCCTAAAGCTGATCTGACTTCCAGTGCAGGCTTCAGGTATTCAAAAAAAAAAAAAAAATCCTTGCTTTATAGCAACACTTGGAGTAGCATGTGCATTTCAAGCAGGTGTCCACACTGGATATATTTGTCTGAATGATAAGTTTAAAGGAAAAAAAAAGATATATCCATGTAGAATTTGTTTTAATATATCCATCCTGCTGGAGTCAATCAGTGCAGGTGGATTGGAACAGAAGATCTACTCTCATTTACAGCTTCACGAGATGTGACCCAAGACTGAAGGTCTGTGGGCCTGCAGGTGCAACTTTCCCTGGCTCTTTCTGGCTTGGGAGCACATCTCAAGAAGTGTAAATGAGATCTTTTTTTCCCTTGGATTTCTATATTTCAACTCTAGTTAAGAATAAGTCCTGGAGCATTTTGGGACCAGCTGCTTTCATTACTGGAAAGCATTACTTTAAAGGGAAAAGGAGGCCTTTATTCCAAATGAGCAGCGTGTAGTAGATTATTCTCATTGAAAGCATTTAGCTCTTGGCAAATGTGTATCATGTAAGTAGTGCAGACTGTAAAGAATATTGGATAATGTAAACTGAAGAGCATGAAAAAACATTGTGTAAATGCTCTTGATAATCACCTAGAAGGACCTGCACTTCCCCTCTGCAGAAATAATCCCATGTGCACACTTCTGTGTTGACATTATTCAAGAGCCCTGCGTTGCGTGTGGAAGTAGTGTTAATAGCTGACCCACTTGTGTGGGATGTTGAGCCGTGTGTCCCACTGCTTTCTCTGCCGATGTCTTCTCCTCTTTGTGGAGAGTCCTGCTTACTGTCTTTTATGATGAGTTGTGGGTTGGTGTTATGGTAGCGCGTCAGACAGCATTAAAAAATACCATTTCTGGATCAGCTGAATAGGCAAAGAAAATGGGCAGAGCAGGGAGTGGGGGCCATGTCTGGGAACAGGCACTAGCCTGGCTGAAGCCAGCAGAGAGGTGGCCCTTTGCACTGTTTGTGTGCCTGCCAGCGCTGCTGCCCCAGGGATACCGAGGCTGCTAAAAGTTCACTTGTTCAATAAATGCCTGGATTAATTAGCAGATGAAAAGTCCATTGAGGGCTGCTAAATTTGGGGATGCTGCCTCTGGCTCTAAATGTCATCAACAACAGCCAAAGGCAGGAGGCCACCTCTGGGCAATAGTGTCACACGGATCTCCTGCTCCTCTGTTCACCCACATCTGCTGCTGGCCAGTCCGAGGTGGGAGAAGGCCTCAAGGGCTCTCTGGTGTCATCCAGCTCGGCTCCTGTGTTCTTCCCGAAAGGTTGCATTTGGCTCAAGGCTGAATTTCCTGCTTGCTCAGCTCTTTTAAATCTCCTCTTAGCGCATCTACCTTCAGCTCATTTTATTTTGCATGCAGAAGCCGCGGTCCTCCTGATGCAGCTGGCTGTGGCCCTGCGATTAATGTGGCTGCTGAGCTGGGCTTCCTTGTTGAAAGATCCTCTTTTGCATCTCTGCTTGCGAGGCCCTGGAGTGGGATGTTTGCCCTTTATAAGGAGAAGAAAGAGATGGACACCAAGAGCCCGACTCATTCTGCTTAACTTCAAGCCCTACAGCGGGAGTTTGGACAAATGCCTTAGGCTGGATGCCTACATTTTAGCTAGGTGAGAAGTGCATCCCACCCTTGGTGTCAGTCGTTGCTACTTTCTGTGTACCCTCATTTCACAATTGGTGTTACAGGGCAACTCTGGGAAACCGTAAAGCACGGAGGGCACATTCAGATTTATAGCAAGTAATTTCCAAGATGCGTCTGTGCCCTGCCACTGGCAAAAGCGTAATATATATTGGGAAAGTGCACAGCAGCAAGGAAGGATTTCTTCTGACAGAGCAAATCATCTCAAAATCTCTTTGTAGGAGAGGTTAAGCACAGCAGACCCAGATCTGTCAAAGCTAAACTCATTTCATCATCAAGGCAGAAAGTGCCCTCTCTGCTGCTGTTGGTATTTGTTAACCCTTTACCCCCTTGCTTCTCCAATCTGTGTCCTGTAATAACCCGTTAATCAGATTATCATCTCTGACTCATCTTCCTCGCAGCTGCAGCACCCGCCAGCCCGTCCGAGCCAGTTAAAAGTCAGTGCTGGCAAATAGTGCGGATTTTTCCATTTGACTTTTCTCCTGTCATCGCTCCTTGTTTGACCCTTCCCTGTACGTCAGGAGCAGAGATGCTTGAAGATCATATCTGTTTCCTCTTATGGGCATATTGCATTTGGCAATCTTGCTCTGCAGCGGCCGCTTGTGCATTGGCATTTTTGGTTTAAACCTCTTTGGGGAAGTGTAGAAGTGCCATAAAAAAGTGTGTGAACCTGAAGCTTGACGTAGAAGTCATGGAGACGAACACCAGCATGGAGGAGCTGTGGAGATGCAGCCAATAGAGAAGATATCTCATATGCATTTTATGGCATTGTTCTATTTTCTAGAATTTGTTTTTTTCATATGAGCAGTCGGTTAAAAAGAAAATGAACAGACTCAGAGCTTCAGTGGATAAAAAAAATAATGTCAGAAGACGCTTATGCTCCTAACATGAGCAACCTTGAGAAAGTGTCCTCGCCTTAGATGTTGTTCTTCCAAGAGTGATTGAAATGTTGCTTAAATTGAACAAAAAGATGTGTAGGGGAGAGGATTGCAGATGCTTTAAGTGCAGAGAGAGAAGCAGCTGATATCCAGCAGTCCTGGGGCTGGGTCAAGGAAAGACGGGTCTCAGCAGCCTTGCCAGCAGCAGGATATAAAATGTCTGAAACCAGCAAACACGATAGCTTTAGCCTGTAGGAGCAACACAAAATGCATCCAGCCTTCCAGGGAACAAAGCGGCAGTCTGCACTTATCTTAAATACTCGGAAGCTTGTTCTGGAAGAGCTTTGCGCTGAAGCAGACAGGCTGTCTGCTTCTTGCTTGTTTATTGTCGCAAATATTAATCCAACTTCCAATGCTCATGCCCAGATGGGAGGACCTGCCTGCCAAGGTCTCGTGCACAGGGAGCCATTACCTACTTTTTCCCCCATATTGGTTTGCTTGAAAGGCAGGATTGTTTAAAAACAACAAGTGCTCCTCCTGAGCAGCTAATTTGCAAAGATGAAACCTCTGTGATGTTTTACCTTGCAGTTCCTGCGTGTTGTGTGAGAGCTGCTGTTTAGGTTGGAGTGTTGTCTTGGAAGTGGCATAGTCATGTCTCAAGAAGGAAGACGAATTTCCCTCCTCTCGAGGCAGGCATGAAGCAGTAAGTGGCAACTAAAGTTACTAGAAAATGCTTATTTTCCTCTTTCCATACTTTCCAAATTGCTACACAACAAATCTGCTGTGGGCTAGGAATGGCAACTTTTTTTTGAGATCTTAAGACATAAGACAGTAAAAACACCTGGCTTTGAGTTTTACAGGTATGAAAAAGCAGTCTTTATTTGGGCATTTTCCTGTTTCTCTTGATTTTTGTCAGTGAGTGGAAATTTTCTGCTGAAATGGGATATGGGGGCCCTGGTGATATTGAGGTCTCTGGGATTTTTATCAATACTATTAGTGCATCCTCAGAGCAGACTATTTTTAAGGAACTATTGTTAAGACACAGTTTGGTGATAAAACAGTGGGAATGAGACTGAGGAATTCCAGAGCGATGAAGTACAAGGCTTGAATGTGCTCTGAGCACCAAGCAAGACACGGCCCTTAGAGCGTCACAGACCAGCTCATGGGTTGGCATCGTTTCCTGTGTCGATGGTTCTCCTGCTGCTTCTTGTTGCTCTGCTTTCCAGATGCCTTCAACTCTGAAGGCAGCAGGGTGGGATACAGGTAGTTATTTTATCTTCCTTTGCTAATCTGGTCTCCAGGTCCTTGCGAGACAGTTGTACTGCCCTTCTTCTAGCTGTGGTACAGACATTTCTGATGAAGTCGGGACGTCAGCCCTGTCCTGCTCTCAAGGTCTCAGGAAGATGTGCGAGCCTGGTCACTCTTGTCATGGAAAATAACCCCCTTTGGCGTGTGATGATTTGATGGAGTATTTTGAAGCGTGTATTTTCCCTAGATGTTTCATCAGTATTCTGGCATCTGTTTTCATAATTGCTAGTCCTTGGAAATAATGCTGTGGATAGTAGCTGAGACTAACCGCCGCTCCCAGGGGAACTGACTGTTCCTTTTGATTGCGAGATTGATGCTGATGATAGTGATAATGCTTCACACTTTGCAAGGGCAGGTTTTTATGGGAAGAGTCGTGCAGTATTTGACAAACCTGTGATCTGGGGAATGAACTGGGGCAGCTCATGGTGCCAGCTGAGGCCATCACGCCACCTTCAGCGAAGCTTGCTCAGGCTCTGCTCCCCAGCCTTGCTTCTCGTGGGATCTGGGATGTGCAGCGGCGGAGGGCTACTCTCCATCCCGATCTGTGCTCAGGGATGGGCTCCCCGCCAGTCCCTCCTTTCCATAGCCAGAGCTGCTACTTTGGGTGCTGGGTCATTAGGCTGCTTGTGTCACCTGTCCCTTCCAGCGCTCTGGGTTACATCAGCCTCTGCAAGGGCGGAGAAGCTAGCGAGGATCTCTGCGCTGGTGAAGGGGCTATGTGAAGGGCCCAAGTGCCTGGTGGGATGTCAGTCTGGGACAGCAACATGGGGATGGACCCCGGGGGATCTGAGCAGCCTAGCTCAGCATTCGCGAGGCCACACTGAGCCGTGCAAGGAAGGGGAAGGGTCCTCCTTCCCCTCCCCTTTCTGGGATGGTTCTGTTTTCTGAAACACGGCCAAATTTTTGTTGTGTTTCATAACAAGATGTTAAGGGCAGAAGATGCGACTGGTGATTGCTGGAGGGAAGAAGGATGTTGAGCTTCCAGATTCTCCCAGGGAGGGTTATCTCAGGATATGAATCGCGAATGGCAGCTTTGCCCCTTGTTTTGGAGAGTGAGGCGCACATCCCATTTAGGCTTCAGAAAGGTTTTTGCTGCTGTCTGTAGTGGAGAAATGTAGTGGGTGCAGTTTATCTGAGACAGCTGTGGTTCCAAATCACTGCGTAGACTTGGCTTGCAGCAGCTCCACTGCCAACGTTTAGGTTGGGTAATCAGATAAAGTATGTAAGTTAGCAAACATCTCCTGTTCGTAGGAAAAGACAGTGAGCAAAATCACATCCCTGCCTGGCATGGCTCCCACCTGGCAAAGTCCGAAGGCAGAGGTGGATTCGGTAGCTCTGCGACATGTCCATCGTTTCACCCAACGTCATCAGGAGCCTCCCAAGGTGGTTCCACCCGGGTTGGGCGGCGCTGCCCACTCTGCAGGCGGTAGCTCCCGCCCGGCTTCTGGCTCTGTGCAAGCATCGAAGTCACACATTTGCCGTCTGCATCTTGCCTGTTCCATGAGACACTGCAGTTATGGACAGGGCCCACAGTAGCCGCGTCCTGCAGGATGGCTGCAGCCCGCACCGTGAGCGCACGTAGCCCCGAGCTGTGAGTTACCTAAACCTATCCCTCCTGTGTACAATGTGGCTCCCTGCTTAATCCGTAGGGATGGCAGGTTTCTAATTGAGGAGACGCGTGCTGGGTATTCACCCGGAGCTCTGATTTATGTGGGCTGCTAGTGGAATACATATTCATGAAATCCTTTGCATAAAGTAAAGCAAATTATTGTTGTGGAGATATATAGGGCAGAAATCCATTAAACGTGCTACCTCCTGAGGTGTCTCTTGTGATTTGAATGAAGCTCACGGTGACAATTTTGGCTTTGCATTAATCTGCGAGGGAAGGAGAACTGTCCTTTAGTGGATGGGGAGCGAAGGATTAACAACCTTGTTGTCCACGTATGCTTGTATTCCGTAGCTTATATCCATGTGTGACACCCACTGATGTCCTCATCACTTTCTATAATACTGCTTGTTGAGGGGATGGGTATAGACCATGTGTTAAAGTAGCTATTAATACATCCGAAACCAGGCCTTCTGGCCCCCCCTTTCCTTAAAAAAAAAAAAAAAAAAAAAAAAAAAAAAAAAAAAAAAGGGGTTCTGTATGTGTTCCAGGACATGTTGCAGTGTTCATGCAGTGCCTCTTGGTGGGTGATTTGGGGTTGGGGCTAGACTTCCAAGATGTTTGCATTAATGTGTTCATCGCACACTATAAATATTTTATACACTCATGCAATCAAAGTCTGATAATTGGTAAGCAGAGAAGATCTGAGTAGCGCTGCATAAATTTGTTGCCCGTGAATGTGTTCAGGCAGCCCTAGGAGGGGTGTTGAAGAGGCGTTAACACGCACTGGGGACTTGCACTGCCCAGGGCTGGAAGGAAGAGCCCCTTTTCTTGGAGTGATAGTGCTGGGATCGGTTGAATGGAGGCAGAGGTGGTGGTTTTGCAAGCCTCAAAGCAAGCGTGATTCCTGATTAAATGTGAACTCTTAGTGTTTACTATTTAGATGAGATCTACCATCAGATTAATAAATTGTGAGCTCTAAATAATTACCTGTAAGAATGAGGAGCTTTAGGTGATGAATTGCTTGTGCATGTGCCCGTTGTATCCAGATGGGAGACGGGCTATAGACACCTCTCTACGCTAGAGCAAAAACCCTTTCTGAATGCTGCTACCTGGACCTGCCTATTGCAAATGCAGCCCTCTTCCCTTTTCTATTTAAATGATATATATTTTTTTTTGTTTGTTTTTATGCAGACGTTCTGTTGGCTTTGTGGATTTGAGGAGAAACAGGAGGCTATTTGCTTTAGCCTTGGACTTTAATCTGTTTTTCAGTAGCAGAACAAATTAACTGTTTTCTCCATCACTAGAAAGCGCAGTCTGGATCTGAGCCAGCTTAGCCTCAAAACAAAGGATGCTTTTAGCCCTTGTACCCTTGCGAGCTCAGTGGATTACTTTGTCATTGTTGCTCTGATTGGAGATCAAAAGTGGATATGTTTAAAGCTATATGTTTACAATAAACCAGGCGTAAGCCCCCTGCAAGTTAATGCAGTCTGTTTTCATGCAATTTAGGGCACGGCGCATTGCTGGAGATCAAATGTTTTTCTAGAGCAACTGTGTTTAGATACATACGAAATCCCTTTAAGTGGTGGATGCTGTGCAGGAAAGCAGATGCAGCGGGTGCTTATTAATAGTAGGAATTAGTGTCCTGGAAAATTAGGAAGCTAAAGGAAGCTCTTGAAAAGGGGATCACCTTTTCAGTACTGCGCGTTGCTGGAGACCTTTCTGCAAGCTCATGAGGAGTAAGAGATGGGGCCGTTTGCCTGGTAAGTGCAGTGCGTGCAGCTGCACCTAAAACTTTTGAGAAAGGAAATACCCAAAGGTAAAATGGTGGTGGGGGGTGATGAGCGCTGCACAGGGAACCACCACAGTTTGGGAGGCATCAGACCCCCCTGTGGAAGGGTGAGACTCCGTCACTCTGGTGCTGCGGGGATGGTCCTGGCCTGTGCAATCTGGGCAAGCCTTGTTGCAAGGTCACTGTGAAAAACCTTATTTTTGTCCCCTCAAAGTTTATTTTGTGAATTTGAAGTCAAAGCGAAGGAGAACGTTGGAGGATTGTAGTTGGTTGGCTTCGGAAGAAGGTTTCTGAGCAAGTGGAATTCCTTCTGCTGGAAAGAATTTTGTCCCATAATAGCAAAGAGCTGCAAACAGTCATTTTCCTTGGCCACTAGCCAAAATTATCATTAAAACATATTCTCCTTCCTACACCGGAAAGTGACTTTATCAAAACTTTGCACAGACCTGGTTATCTTCTGGTGAGTTGGTAAGGATTTAGAGAAAGATGTGCATATACATTCCCTTGGATTTTTTTTCATTGCTGCATTAACAGCAAAAAACTTGACATCAAATGTCTCCTTTTGCACTGACTTCAGGTAGAAATCACTGAATTTCTTGTGCATTGTTGAAATATAGATTGTCCCATGCATGAAAAGCCTTTAATTATTTGCTCAATGCAAATGAGAATAAAAGGGTCTTCAATTAGTTTCTCTAGATATTTCTGTCTTTCTGCTGAAGAGGTGCTGATTTGGACTAGAAGCTTGTCAGTAGAAATCATATCCTGCTGTCTGAAACGATGGCTCAACCTTAATGAAGCTTTTCAGAAGTTAGAGTATTCATATTGCAAGTTCTTATTGCCATTTTAATTCAGGTGCCACGTTTCACTTGCGCAAAAAAAAAAAAAAAAAGGAAATAAAAAAAAAAAGAAAAAAGAATTCCTAGGCAAAAGACAGATATGAAATTCCTGAAATAAAACCAGATGCTTTGGGAGTGAAATAATTTCGCTGAAGAGATATGACACCTGGAATATTATTTGCCTGGCTATGAAATGAAAACCATTTTTAGCAAATTGAGCTATTTTTCTTACCCTTCTGCTCCCCCCCCCCAAAAAAAAAAAAAAAAAAAAAGAGGTAAAGATGAAGCAAGGCACAGTTATGCTTATTGAAGAAACACCTGCATCGAGGGAATTACAGTATCTTTCATGCTTTGCATTTTTCACTGAGTTGACTGCAAGGTTGGGAAGCAGTGAAACATTTCCATGTGGTTTCACTGGCTTCACACAGCTTCTTGTGTGAAGGAAAGACTGTTCCAGAAACGGACTGCTTGCCTGAAAAGAACATGTAGTTTGAGTTGGTAGGAGACTTTAACCTCTACTTTATTTGAATATTGCCTGATATTTCAATAGCTCGGTGGGCACTGAGGTTTCTTGGTGGCTCCTCTCTGCTTCTCCCAGTTGGTGGAGTTGCTCCCCTGGAGCTGGGAGCCTGGTTGCTCTGCCTCAGCAGACCATGTCCCTTTCCTTCCAAGCAACAAATAATTTCCAGTAGCCAAATAGTTTCCAGTCTTGCAAAACATTGTCTTTCTGTACAACAGCCCCAAAACACCTCTATGCATTTGGGTTGTTGGGATGGAGTCACGTGCCCGACACCAGACTCTCCTCCAAGGTATCGGTGCTCAGGTTGTCCCCTGCTTCGGTAGCCATCAGGGCAAGGGGCAGATTTGGGCTAGATTTCTGGGAGCAAATTGTCGTGATTAGTTACTGGGAGCTTCTCCCATGCATGAAAGAAAGCAAAGGCTAAATTTCTTCTGCTCTGAAGGCACCAGGAATGTGATGCTGAGGTAGGAGCTTCCACAGATTCCCTGTGGTTCACGTGGGATTGGAATCAGCCAACAGAGAGAATTTCCCCCCCTCCCCAAATTTTGAAGAAACCTGAGTCAGAAAATCACTCTGAGGAAAAATTGCTTTTCTGAAATTTCATACAAACAAGTCCCAACTTGGCACAGCACTAATCGCTATAAGCAGTTATTAGAATTAATTAAAATATAATATACGGTCTGGGAAATGAAATTCAATTTTCTATTCAGCCTTTTGCAGAGTTATTCTCTTATGAACATGGTAATAAGTTTGAATATGCAGGTGGTATCATGCAAATTAGAGGGAATATGAAATATTTTCTAATATTTACCTGGGAAAGCACACTAAGTGCTGCAGTGGGTCAGCTGCCGTGCCATATTAATCACTTTGCAACCGTGCGGCAGGGCTGTCTGCTGCATAGGGAGAGTAAAGGGAGCTCCAGGCGTCTTGCCCAGCCAAGGAAGAGGGGCCATTAGCTGCATGGTAGGGCCTAGTTTTTCAAAGCTAGTTTTCCTGCAAAACTTCAATTTTTCCTTTTTTTTTTTTTCTCCTTTTTCTCTGCCGTAATATAGTCAACATGAAGAGCTGTAACGTTTGTGCAGTAAAATTACCCCGTACTATCTCCATGAAGCTGAAACCAGTAGCGAATAATATTGACCTCTTACGCTGAGCAAGCTAAAGGCATTGAGTTTCCTACTACATCACAGCCAAAGAGTCAGCTTTCTGGCTCTTTCTATTACTGTTTTTTCCATCATTTTCTTGTCAAGGGTACGAACTCCTGTTGGTTTTCAGGTTCCTTTTTTTTTTTTTTTTTTTCTTTTTCTTTTCTTTCCCCTCCAAGAGAACAGGCCTGTTCTGCTGAGCTCTGCAAACAACTGAGCTTGCACAGAGCGTGGTCAGTAAAATAAAATGGCCTGTGCTGCGGGCTCTGGAATGTGTGTGTGTGTGATTCGGGGAGGTCAAGCCAGCTAGCCTGCTTTATAACCTGTATAAACCACTGGATTTGGTGCGGAGTTCAAATCCTTCAGGTTAGCGAGGGCCTAGAAAGGTGCCGCTTGCTCCTCGTGCTCGGCGGGACGATTGCGTGAGGTTGGTGAGGACGCTGGGCATCAGAGCAGGGCCAGGAGGAGTGGCGGTGCCATCGTGGCCATCCTGCTGGCTCCTCAGCCCCTCTGAGGTGGCAGGAAGGCCCTTCTGTGCCTGGAGACACCGTTGCGATGGTGGTGGAGGAACCTGTCTCAGATTTAGAAGATCCGAGTCCTGGTTCTGGGATCTTTCCAGGACCGTGTACGTCCCTGAGCTGCTCCCTTCAGGTCACGTTTCAGCATCTGACCTGAATGCCAGAGCTCCTCTGTTTCTCTGCCCTGCCTTTTGGTCCGTGGCATGGAGTGGAAGTGCTTCCTTCATCCTTCTCCTCTTCCTCTCTTTCTGCATCCGTGTGTCCCAAAGCAGGACTCAGACTGTTGTCCTCACAGATCATTCCTTAGAGTGAGTAAGTGTGAGCCACTGCTTCGGCCTCGGATTGGCCTTGTCATCCTAAAGCCAACATTCCTGAAGGGTTTCATCATGCTGGATAAAATCACTGCTGGACAAAACATCTCTTCTTGTGGCCAGCTCCTGTATGAGAAGTGCATGTATTTTATTTTTTGATTTTTGTGGAGAAATAATGTCTCTCTCACAAGCCATGACTTTCAAAACTTCCCCCCATTCTTGCCACCTTCGGCGTTTCCTGACTCTCTCTCCATCCCTTTCTCTGATTCAGGGAACACCCAGAATCACTATTTAAAATAAGAAGGTTGTTGAACATTTCAGCATGCATTTCACCACCTCGCCGTGATGAAGCTGTTCTATCTCTGATACGGCTCTTTCAGGTAAATCAGTGTTTCATCGCTGCTGCTTCCTTGTAATGTGGCCGATGGATGAGACTAAATTTTTCTTTGGCATGTTGAAGTCATAACTGAGGACACAAGAGAGTCTAGGAAAATCTGTCCAGTAGCAGATTTTGTGTTTTAAAGCATTAACTTGAAAAACTTGGGCCAGGTCAGAGTTTAACTTCAAACTAATTTTTTTTTAGATTTTTAGGTTTTTGACTTTTACATGACCATGAATTTTAGGCATAGGCAGTCACTTATTAAAGCAAATACTGCAGTAGTGCTTGAAGTTAAATGTTACTGTCTTCCTCTCTATTTTATATTGTGGTTTATTCTACAGTATGTGAGGATTCCTGTGCGTGATAGTGATCAAAATGCCTTCTTGCTTATGTTTCAATAAACCATTTTAATACTACAGTGTGTAGGCGAATGATGGAAAAATGTAAAATACAGTCTTTTTCTGATGTTAAAATCCTGAGAGGGAAAAGGTTTTTTTTGTTTGTTTGTTTTTATAAAGATTTTATAAAATTAATGTGAAAATTAGACAGTTTAGAACATGTTAAAAAGTTGAAAATATGGCAAAAGGGAAAGTGGATATTCTGATGAATCCTGGACAGCATAATTAATCCTTGGTGAGATTTATTTCTCAACTGCTTGAGCTGGTGAGTGATCAGCAAAGGTTGAAGGAAAAAAAAGAAAGGAGGAAGGAAGCACAAAATTATTAGGCTTTTGAGAGCACTGCATAAAATTAGTTTTATGATTTGAGTTAAATCTTTAATGAATAATTCAAAAAAAAATCTATTGCACATCTAAAAGGACATTTCGATTAGTTGTCTTGATTCTGGTGGTGTCTTTTAAGGGAAGCAGCAAGAAGGATGATCCCCCATCTCTCACTTGGCCTTTGTTTCCACATATGGAAACAACTTAGTGAAGTTTAAGTCCTAGCAGTTTAGGGAAAAAAAAAAAAAAAAAAAAAAAGGGCAGACGCTAGTCACGGAAGCGTCAGCATAGCAACGAGGCCCACGGTCCTCTCGCTTTCATCATCTCTGCGTGCCCAAAGGCTGTATTCACGTGATTGGATAAAAGAGGCTACTTGAAAATAAAATAATGAAGAGAAAGTAAACAGCTGAAGAGACAGAAAAAAAGCAAGGAATCAAACTGCAGGTGTAGCCCACTGCTAAGACATCTCTCTGTGGTGAAGCCTGTGTAGATAATCCCATTTGTCCTGAGTTGTTGTGCAACCCTATGTCACTCTGCTCCCCTGTGGTCCTTTTATTCCCCTCCCCACTCCCCAACCCCTCTCCCTGCCTTGTCACTTTGAAATTTGCACTGCTTTAAACACCAGATTCAGCTTTTCAGGGTTGTGACGCTTGTTCCAAGTGGTTTGGACAAAGCTGGGACATAGATGCTGCCCTTGCCCTCTGAAAGCCAAGTCTGGATTTTGCTCAACAGAGAAGGTTTACTCTGCCCTTTCATTTGGGTTAATTGTGGGCAGGAATTGATGTGTGAGATGTGGCCTTTAATTGAATTCTCGTGTGCAAGGAGCCTTTCTGCACTACTGCAGATTCATGGGTTGATGGTGTCAGCTATCACGTTACCATCACGGGTGATGATAATGGCTCGAGTGGCCGCAGCGAGCGGAGCAGCCGGGCTGTGAACCTGCTCGTGCTCGCAAGCTGCCAGCAGCAAAACGTCATGTTTGCTTGGGTTAGGGGAAAGGGAAAATGGGGTAGCACCAGGGTCTAAAATAGGGGGAAATGAATGCCGTGTGTTTTCTTAAAGGAGAGTGGCTGGTAGCGTAAGGTCACTCATGACATGAAACTTGGGGGTCATCACAGAAACCATCATTCAGGTTTTAGCCCCTGAACCAGTACGGCAAAAGCAGCTTCCCTGCATTCTCACAGCTCTGAGAGGGTCAGATTTCACCAGGAGAGTGAACGGCGAGGTTCTGTGTCCTCCTGGTGGGATTCGGTACGTTTTAGTGTTCTGGCCAGATCCTTGGCATCTTGTTCCAGAAACATCCTGGGTTCTGTCTTAGGTTAGCTGCAAAGCATCGGCCAAAGCAGGAAAATGACTTCTTGTCAGTAAGTGAACCAGTGAACCAGTGTTGCTGCTTTGAGCCTCCTGGTCAGGCGAGAAGGACCGTTTCCATGTCCCTGCGGTACCGAGAGGGGCTGTAAATAACTGTCAAGCAAGATTTTTTTTTTCCTCAAAGTTCCTCCTGTCCTTACTACTCCCTGGAATAACTGAGATTTCACACATTTCCAGCACATCAGAGAGGCCAATCCTTTGCAGGTCCTTGAGATGCAGCTCAGTTTCCTGCTCTTTTGCAGGCTCCTTGTGCAGTTTTGGGCAACTCATTAATTTTGCTCTACATTCCTCCATTTTAAAAATGGGGGAAAACTTTATTCTCCCATGCTATTTTTTTGTGGAGCATGCAAGCAGTCGAGGAGAACTGCCTTTGCATGCGTTCAGATGCAGTGCTTAGCAAATTGGGGATCCAATTAGCCCTCATTATGGTAATGCAAAAAAAAAAAAGAAATCAAGCGCTTGTTACTTCAACACGATGGCTTCCTGCAGCACTATCCAATGATCACACGCAGGGTTATCGGAGTGCTCGAACTGCTACAGACTTATTAGTGTTGTAGAGACTGTCAGCATGGAGGATCCCACCCGGCTGCCCTGGCTGGAGGCAGCGCGGGAACCTGTTGTACTTCTGCCAGGCTAAACCTTGTTGCTGGCTTCAAACTCCAGATTCAATTCCAAATGGATTTCAGAAGGACTTTTTGCTGCATTTGGGTTTATTTTGCTCTAGCCATTACTTCGCGGGGTGCACAGGCTGGGGGCCGAGCCTGTGTGCATGCTGGCGCCGGGACCCCTGTGCTGAGCCTGGGGCTAACTCTTGCTCCCTCTTAGCACATGCAGTGACTCATGGTGGACTAATTAAGCAGCTCAATTTGTAGAAGAGGCACAGGGTAGCTGGGCCCAGGACGACTGCTTTCCAGCCTGGGAGCTGCCAGCTTTAAACTCCCAAATTCCCAGTGCTGATCGCACTGCCCAGCTCAATAGGCTCCGTGGGACCCCTTGTCCCTTAAGCACATAATGCTGCCACTCTATGCAAGGGAGACACGATGTGAGTGCGCCTGAGGTACTGAGAGGGGACCCCTTCTTTCATCTAATAGCTGTCCTGGTGACAGAAGTGGTCACAAGTGCTCGGAATGCTACTGAGAAACCTCCTGCAGAAGGCTGAAGCCCAAACCTTCAGAGAATGTAAAACAGCCACTCGTTTACATGCGTTCCACTGGTTTTATCAGAAATACATTGTCCAGGTGTTGCAGTATGTTTATCTGATAGCGTTTGGGGAGTGAGATGGCAGGAGAGAGCCTGATGTGGGACTAGCCACTAGGTCACGATGTTCACGATGGAGCTGGGGGTTTCTAGCCCTTCCTTGGGGCTGTCTGACACCAGCTGGGATGGAGAGAGGAGCCCAGCCTATGCCTCCTGCAGCAGGAGAGCCCCCAGTGCCTGCTGAGGCTGCGCACGGCGGATTCTTGGCTGAAAAAGGGAGACTAGCAGATATTTCCAAGCTGTCCTAATATGGGGAGCTCTGTTTAGAAGCCGCACTCCTGCTGCTCTGTCCCTCCAGTTTCTTTCGGTGACTTTTGTCGAAGCAGTGATTGGGCTGAGTGTGCGCTGTGCAGGTTGTCCTGCATGGTGTGGGCGAACTGTTGCAAATGACATGGTGTTTGCTTGCACTTAGCAGGCAATCAGAATGAAGTGTTTCCACCAAACAGATTACTTTCTTACTTGCTGGTTTGTTATTTTAATTCCTCTTACCAGAGGAGACATCTGGAGTAACTGGCAGTCGTACACGTGTACCTGCACAGCACATGGAAAATATTTTGACAATTCAAACGAAAAAGCAGACTGTGGGGATGGAGATTTTTTTTTTAAATAACTAATTTTTTGAAGAGCCACAGTGTGGAAGTTGGCTTTGATTCCTTAATGGAATTGAGAAAGCTCAATAATATGTCTGAGGTTTGGATAAGAGAGAGGAAAATTGCTCCTAGCACTTCTATGCATAAGAAAAACAAAGCCCCAAATCATCTCTTTATGATGTCTTATCTATAATATTTTGTCAGCATTTATTTAAATGTAGTTTTGGTAGAGCTTATTGAAGTTTCTTAGCTCAGAATGGAGATTGAAGAAGAGTAGATACTTTATACTGTCTTTTCCTTGAAAATAAAAGAGTAAGATAAAAGGATGGTCTGTCCTGAAATTCAGATAGTTGAGCAAAGTTGGCAGGTGACCATCCTGCATGGATGACCAAAGAGTTGCTAACAAACCCTGGACATGAAAGCAGGGCATGCAACTGGTATGTCCCTGGAGCCCAGTTCTGGACCCCCCAGTGCAAGAGTCATGGATTAACTGGAGTGAGGCCAGAAAAGAGCCATTTAAGCACGTGTAAAAAGCATTGTTTTTTTTTGTTTGTTTGTTTGTTTTTTGTTTTGTTTTTTTTTTGCTTTGTTTGGAAGATAAACAAGTGGATGACCAGGCACTGGACCAGGCTCTGGAGCCTCCATCCCTGGAGATGCTCAAAAGCCATCTGGATACTGTCCTGAGCAACCTGCTCTACCTGGCCCTGCTTCACTCAAGAGTGTTGGACTAGGTGTTCTCTACAGGTCCCGTTCAACCTCAGTGTCTTTGAGATTGTATGAAAAGCAAAACCAAAGCCTATGGACTTTTTTTTTCTTTTTTTTTTAACATAAAAAGAGCCTTTCCTGTTTACAGCGCACTCTGATTTTGTAGTTTTATTTTAGTAGTATCAGGCAAAAGAAGATGCTTATGGTTGAAATAAGCATTTGTGCAGCTGGTGTTTATATATTTATTTTTGTGTATATGTATGTATAATTGTATATTTTTATTGCTGCACCTTGTGGAAGAGGCAAACAGAGAGACATAGAAACTTGGGAAATCTATACAGCCCTCTCCAAGCTGCATCTCTTCCATGCAAACATCCCCATTCACCGCAGCCCTCAGGTTTGCTGGAGGTACCTAGAGAAGTAGAGTCTGGCCATGATCTTTTGCTCAGCTGCATTCAGTCAGGACACCAAAACTCCAAGACTGTGCCAGCTCATGAGGGGAAAACATTTATGAGGCACTAAGAATTAATCTTCAAACTCCTTCATTGCTTTAGATGCTGATATTTTCTCCCATGTGGTTTTCAGCACGAAGGCCTATTAGCTCAGACTGTATACAGCACCCTCATAAAACTGCACAACAGAGTTGAATCTTTTCCCTTTCATCTTTGTTTTTGTACTGGTTTTAAGCAATAGCTTTGCTGTTTTCCACCCTTTGTAACGTGCCAAGTGTTTCCCCATCTCTTTATCTTCTCTTTTCCTTCATGTCTTTATGACCCTCCTTGAGGCAGCCTTATTTACAGGACCGCAGTCCATGCGAGAGCAGCTAGTTTGAGGAGTTTGGGGAAAGTAGCCATCTGCAGATTAATGCCAGATAACGAGCAGCCTGCTCGAGTTTTATCTGCCTTTACTCCTTGTTGATTGGCATGGCAAGGGGGGAGTTATGTTTCCCGTGATGGGGAGCTGATAACTTGCTTAATTTCCCAATCTCAATCCTTCCAGTGTCATGACTCACAGCGAAAAGGCAAAGGGGTATCTAAAAGATCACACGCAACAGCAGCCCACATCTTCTCTCCAGGCCAAGCATCCCCCCTCTCTCCCAGCATAAAACCCAAACAGGTACCGGCTTTGGGATTGAATTATCACCCCCCTGTTTTCAGGGTCACCCTTAGAGCAGGTCACTGGAATGATTCATGTCAAAATACTCAGAAGCAGCCATGCACTTTGCTGCCTGGGCTCGGCAGGTGCCTCCCAAGCTCGTTTCGGTCAGTGCGTTGGGGTCACGTTGGCTTGGCTATGTGCGTGTCGGCTGCTTGCAGCAAGGTGCAGGCAGCATGCGCTCTCCTTTGCCTCCGCTCAGGATCTGTTACCCCAGCAGGATGTGTTCACCACTGCTGCACCTGGGTCTTTTCTTCTCCTTTTAGGCTTCTGCTAAAAATCCTGTTGGAAGGAGTTAAGCAATTTCTTCCCCATCCTTTGTAGCCATTTGCACTTAAATATTTTTATGGAGCAGCCGTAATGATTTGCAGATGGCAACAGCAGAACCTCCAGGAATGAGCTTTTGGTTCTGGCCAGGCCGCTGTGCCGTGGTTTGAAGCCAATAGGTTTCAGGGGTGGAATGCAATCCCGTGGGGCTGAGCAGGGGCTGCCGAGCCCGCTGTGCCCAGCTCTGAGTCAGCTCCTGCTTGACTGCAGAAGGCCCTTGCCTCGAGAAGTGCCTGGGGCAAGGAGCCCCCCCGGTGGTCGCGGAATTTGCCCATTTTTGCTGCAAAATTCAGCCAAGGGGCTTCGGCAAGGTGGTGCAAAAGGGAGCTGTCCGTGATCATGAATCAAGGGTTAAGAGTTCAGCCGGTAAGATTCAGGGCTCGTTTCTTAAGGCAATTTATTCACCAGTTATCCCAGTTCCTCCTATTTCTTGTGATCTTCAGTGAGTCACAGCCTCAGTTTTCAAAGATGTCTTTCTTCAAATGTTAGCCTGCCTGTTTCCTGCTGATTTATAGATTTTTTTGACCCCTCTTTTTTTTCCTTTTTAATGGTGTAACAATTGCACAGATTACCGAAGTCTGTAATCATTTGGCTGACTCTGGCCATGACAGTGAGAATCTCATGGGGCTTGGATTTGTGCAGTGATTTGCCTTATCCCTGTAGTTCAGATAGGAGGGAACCATGTGCCACGTTCCTGCCTCTTACAGCCACCGCAAGAAGTCCCTCCTGTCACACAGCGTCGCTGTGAGGGAGTTTTGTTTCTCTGCAACGAGAAGCCCTGTGGAAGTCAGCATTTTATCCCAGGGAACAGTCCAGCCAAGCAGCCCTGGGGGAGAGCTGGGCACCTCTTGCTGATTTGGCACCAAGGAGATGCTCCTCTGTCGGTGCCCATCTCCCTCCATCAGTGGTGAAGGAAGCCCAGATGGCCAGCTGGGACTAGAGACCTCTCTTCTCGTGACTAAACAAATGAACTGTAGCTTAAATAGAACTTTGGGGTAGAACTTTGTCCAATGAATCACTGCTTTTGGAAGCGATTTGAAGATAAAAGGGAGAGGTTTGGGTATGGGTTTCCAAGCAGCAGAAAGGTCTGTACAGGGTGTTGTCTCTTTTTCCTTTTTGAAGGAAAATTTGGGGCTTTGACAGGCTTCAGAAGAATTTTCTTTTTAATAGTTAATCTGCTTATTCTGTATAATAAGGACCTCAACGGCTTGAAGCTTCTTCCTGGCGGACTAGATGCTTTAGTCCTTACTCAACGTCTGGGGAAGTTAATGGGATTTTTTTCATTGATTTAAGTGGGCATTGCCTTAGGCCTGAAATATGTCGCTGCAGGGAGGTGCACAGCGGGGCGCGCTCGGCCCCGGAGGACTGAGGAGGTGGAAGATGGCAGCCCTGAACAAAGTGCCCTCCAACTAAGGCCATGCGCGGTGAACTCTGTGCAGTTCATCACGCTGGTCTGGAAGTGCCGTCAGTGTTTAGCCACGCGTCTGGGCTAGTGCCACAGAGACAGGGGAAACGAGTGCTTGGAAGGGTGATTCATCCTGCCCTGCCGTCAGTGGGGTGATGCTCCTCACGGAGACACCTGGCTGCCCACGTGAGCGCGGAGAAACGTAGGTGATGATCCAGGGTTGGAGACTTAACTATAAAAAGCCCAGGAGGGGAGATGTGCCCCCATAAAAACTCTTCTTTCCTGCCTTAATTTAGTGCAAGAGGGTGAATGACTGGAGTTATAGCAGAAATAGCTGAGAAGTGAATGTGAATTTTAGGGAGGCTGGACAGTCTTTGGGGTGGTTGGCTTGATTGCTTTATGCTTTGCAAACTGATACATTCAGGACTGAAGTTTTGAGCTATGTTGTTAAATCAAATTCAGGTCCACATGCAGACATGAGGTCTGCGCCCCGCAGCTGTAACCATGGCTGAACGGTGTCGGAATGGTGGCTGCTGCACTTCACAGCTCGTATGCTGGGATAATTTGTCCCAGACTTGGGTGAGAGGCTCCAGCCATCCAGTCCCAGCCACTGCCAAGTCTCGTTTGCTTCCCCATCCCCTGGCCTGCAAAGATGAACAATGTTAGTCTTAAGGATGCCAAAAAACACTCTAAGCTTGTCGTGAAAGTATTTGATGTGTCAACTTTCAGTGCTTTCTTTTTGGAGGGAGGGAGGGAGGGAGGGAGGAAGATCAACAGGGGAACGGGTTGCAGCTTTCCTTTTCTGGTGTGTGAAAACTTGGAATCTTTGTTTGGATTTGGGAAGCATGAAGAGAAGAACATTACTGGTGTGGAAACAAAATACGGCGAAATGTTTTGATCAAAGGCTGTGCTCTGTGAATCCCTCAAAAGTCAGTCTGCAGCTGTGTTGTAATCACCCCTTCTGCCTTTCAGAAGGGCAGAAATCGGGCTTGGCTGTTGCTCTGTGAAGAGCGTGGGGTGCAGCCCTTGGCAACTCGCAAATTAATTGCTACCTTGAAACCCCGTATTTGCTTAACAGCTGCTATTAGTTGATTTGAAGAGAGTTTTTTGGTTTTTTGTTTTTACAGATCTGGGAATAAAACCAAGTGTCTCTGCCCACGTTGCTTTCCACCGACCCTGCCGACTAAGAGCTTTGTTGCTGGCTTGGGCTGTTGGCTTTGGCGTCTGTCGGCAATCGCGGTGTGCAAGAGCCCCTGGCGTGCCAGCAAAGCGGGTGCCATGGCAGGCTGAGCCCGAGAGGAGTGTTCCCAAATTCAGTATTTTTCAGAAAACAGGGTTCCTGTTATCTGGCCGCCTTGGGGCTGTGGCTCCTCCAGGGGAGGAGGTTTAGGCAGTGGTTGCCCCAACTGCCTTCGTCCTTCCTCTGGGTTATCCCATAGCAAGCGGATATTGGAGAAGAGCGGAGCATGTGGGACTCCAGGAGAGCTGAGTCGAGTCATCCCTCTCCTGAAGGAATCTATCTGCAAGTAATTACAAGGAGATTAGGAGCCAGCGGCAGGCTCTGTGCTTTGACTTCGGGTTCTCATTGCAAGCCATGGAATGACATGAATCTCTGAAGAACTCTAACAGAGTTTAAAAGCACCCAAACCAGGACAGGCAGGAGAACATGGGAAATCATAATATGCTTTGTGAAAGCACACCAAACCCTAGCATCACTGGGGTACCATGTAACACGAGCAAACGGCACCTGCTTGGAGCTGCAATGTGCATCCCCTGTGTGGGGACATGTCTGGTGTTCCTTGGTGATGCTAAAGGCTTAGGTGGTTGTGTGGACCCTGAGCTCGACAGGTAGGAATGAGTGTAGATGCTCCATGGTGGAGCATTCAGCAAGGAGATCATTATTCCAAAATAGGTGAGAATCACTGGATGGAAAGGTAGAAATCTGGAGAAATGCCATTTAGACCAGGGAGACCACCAGATATCCAAATCTAGAGTGTCAAAAGCAATAGCAAGGACATGAGCGGCACAGCGGATTTTTCCTCTGCTCCAGTGTGATGTATATAACTGCACTTAATGTGCCTCAGAGCTTGCTCCTTACAGTGACAGCACTTTGGAACACATCA
This sequence comes from Crypturellus undulatus, assembly GCA_013389825.1. NCBI lineage: Eukaryota > Metazoa > Chordata > Aves > Tinamiformes > Tinamidae > Crypturellus > Crypturellus undulatus. Next base: position 152,924 of record VWPW01010007.1, read on the forward strand.
AGGTGGAACATTTTGATTTTTTTTTGGATCTCTTCTGGCTTTTTGTATTTTTATGGAAAGAAAAGCATGGCTATATTTGTTAATCTGAGCTCAACAAAATTAAGGACGCTAGTGAATCAGTCGGGTAATAGCAATTGGTGCTGATGTCTAAGCAAATGAACTTACAAAAAGGAACTGAGTCATCCTGTCATTCTAATCCCAAGATGTAGCACTGCATATTGTCTTTTTTTTCCTCAAAATTGTTTGCTTTAAAAATTCCAGTTTCCAAAGCTGATTTATTTCTGCTTGATATTTGACATCCATTAAAAGAAAATCTGAATTCTTTCCAAAAGTGAAGTTAAAAAAATATTTTAATTGATGAGATTGTTTTGGTTTGCTAAATCTGAGATTTTGTTCCAATCATAACTTTGGTATTATAATTTATTATGAATTTTGAAGTTATTGCAGAACAAAAAAAAAAAATAGGAATACTCTGTTCCATTGAAGTTTAAGTGGAACTTAATCTGTTACCTTGAAATGCTGTGTTTCCTTTTTGTCTGAATCTCATGGAAAACACTGTATTCTGAAGCTTGGGGAGTTAAAAAAGGTTAAACACTTTTAACTCATCTTTGTTTTCAGTTGTAACCAGACCTTTATAGGCTGAATTCACACACTGGATTTAGGCTATAGGCTAAAAGCCCAGTAGCAGAACGCGGCGCTTCACCGTGTGTCATTAGTGTTCACTGTGCAGTGGAGCTTCCTGGAGCAAAGCAGTGTGGGATGCCGTAGCTCTGTTTGGTAAAGATGTGTCCTCTGCTGTTCTTCTGGCTTTTGAAGCCCCTATGATGAATTTAAAAGGAATAAAGTAGGTGTACCTGCTTAAGCAGAAATGTTATTAGTGCTGGTGCACTCTTGAATAGGAGATTTCATATTTGGAAGCAAAAATTGAAATGAGACATTTTCTCTTATATAATTTTGTCTGTGGAGGAATTTCTTTTGATCTTGAATTAATGAAATCTAGCTCAAGTTGTGTAGGTGCCTGTCAGTGCCTGGAAGACACGGGGGTGAAGCTGGAGCTGGGCTCCAGAATGCCACCCATCTTTTCCAGTCTCTCAAGCCAAAATTAGTGGGAGCAGTCTGGCCTGACTGGGTGCTTCCCCTTGCCCTTGTCCTTCTTGCAAAGCTGTTTATAGCTTCACATGCACCAGGCAACCCTACAGAAAAGGTCCTCTTGCCTTTTCCATCCACAGTGTGCCAGGACTGCAGGTAACAGGGGATGGTCAACAGATCTGGAAAATTTTGATGGGTTTCTGTCCTAGTCCATGGTTGCCCCATGGTGACCATGACTGTGGAGGAGGCCCATGTGGCCACTCACCCTCTGCTGAATTTCCCACCCCCAGACAGAGCGTGGCTGAGTGCAACAGGGCTTGCGGCACCTGCACCGCCTTCCTGCTCATCCACGTCCCACCATGCTCTCTGCCCTCACTTGTGTGTTGCGGTGTCTGCCTTCCCTCCAGACTCCTGGAAACTCGCACTTTTGGTCAGCTTTTCCTGAAACCGTGCTTGCCATGTCAGCTCAGCTGCCTTGGAGGAGCTGCTGTAGCACTGAGTGACATCATCCTGTGCAGGATTTTCTGTCTTCTTGTAAGAAAGCTGCTTATGTGAAAGAAGTTGGGAGTCTTTCCAGGGCTCACTGCTGGCTGGCTGCAACTGCAGGGCAGGGTGCGATTCACTGCTCCGTAGTAGCCTGGCTTCCTTTCCTGGCTCCTCCATCCAGCCCGCTGCTGGGCTGCTGGAAGGAGAAGGGGTGCAGGAAATGGCTCTCCCCCAGGGCACGGAGTCCAGAGCACAGATGTGTAGCACCATGTAAAGATGCTGTTGCCAAGTGATTGCAGAGCTGCCGTGGCCTCACGTAGCCAGGCCACTGGGGAGGAGCAGAGCCCCCCAGTCACCTTACGCTCAGCAACCCTCCTGAACATTTCCACCTCTCTGGAAAGCTGAAGAAAGGCAAATAAACATTTTCAGAGATGTCAAGTCTCCTTCACAAGACCTGTGTTCTAACTGAAAGCTAAAAACCATGATTTTTTTCTGCCCTCTTCCCTCTCCCTTGTTTGCTGGTGCCAAATCAAACTGAATGTAGCCAGTCTCACAAGACCGAGGGAGTCTCCTGTATCCCAAAATCATCTTGCATCCCATAGAGCCTGTGGAGCTTTGGTAGCACCAGAGCCCTCCTCAAGCAGCATCTTGGGGCAAGTTAGTTGGAGGGAGCTGGGAAGTGGAAGCCCAGGCTGCAAGGGGTAAGATGGACATCGTGATGTGTACGATGATTGAAACACAGGAAGTTCCATTTCTGTGCGAGGAGGAACTCCTTTACTGTGAGAGTGAGAGAGCCCACAATTGCTATTGAGAGGAGAGACCAGTCTTAGTCCAGTTTATAAGGAAATTTCCAGAGTGTTAGGTGGCGGCATTGGCAAAGGGGAAGTCAGAGTAAGCATGGCCAGGCCGTGGGACGTGGTGGTTGTGGTCTGGGTGTCATGTTGGACATGCACGGCCCTCCTTGTGCTGCTGGTTCTTCTCCTGCAAAACCCTTCTCTGGAGCTGGGCTTTTATATTGCTACTGGAGTGATCCAGAGCTGGAGGGTTGTGGACAACGGTGGGATCTGCCCATGGGTAGGAGGTGGCTACCAGTGCATGGGCAACCCAAGCCCAATTCTGACAGATGGAAAATAGCAGTTTTGACTTGAAGGCAAATTGCTACAGAAAGTGATGTTTTCTGTGTTGTTCCAGGCTTCAGCTGAAAAAATATAAATATTCTCTGTGGAAATGTCTGATTAGAATATAATCACCATTTTCATACTTCATACTTCTGGTGCTTTTTGAGGCTCGCAGTTGCAGAAAATGATAATTGGTTTCTTCGTGTTAGAATAAAATATCTGAGTATGTGTGTACATAAGTATGTGTGCACATAAATAAAAACATTCTTTGTTTTCATCTACATGCTTCATTGGGGAAAAAATCATTATGAGCTCTTGTTATTGCTCTCTAATAGCTATTCAGGTGACAGTCTGTTTGAAACCAGCCTTGTAGAATTGTGTCGCTTCCACTGCAGTTATTTCTAATTGGCAAATCAAGGACAAGGGAAGTCAGGGGCAGAATGGATAAGGACAGTGCTCTCGTTATTAAAATGCAGCCTTAAAATTGTGTGGTGTTGAATGAAACATGCTGCCACTAACCAGGCTCACAGTGTCTTTTTTTGAGGGATTGAGGGCATTTTTCTGCAGTGGTGGAATTCTCTTTTTGTGTTTTGAGAAGTTGAGTAGTGAATTTGGAAAGGGACATAATATAAAAATAGGAACCAATGGGTATTAGAAGCTCTTAAACAATGTTTATGCATTTGTGGACTTTTTTTGTGAAGCTTTTGCTGAAGGTCTTTGAGCAGCTGAAGTAGATACGTAGCTGACCTTTCAAAAACTCCTGGGCTTGCTTGTCCACCAGCCTGTTGCTCTTAGAGACCCCGGCTGCAGGTAAGATCCCGATGCGATATTTGTGACATGGAGAGAAGAAGATATGTATAATGAATCTCACCCCTCTTCAGCTGTTTAAATGGTAGCTGTGTCTTAAGCAGTCGAAGGCACTCGGTTGCCTGCCCTAAGTTGAATCACATGGTGGTTGCTCTTGTCTCCTCCTTGGTCTAAAGAACCTCAAATACACCTTAAACTAAGTTGGTCGTCTTCAGCCTGGGCGATCCGTGAGCACCAGCTGTCCAGGAGTTATTTTAAAGTGTAAATAAAAGAAGGTCTTGTCCTATGCTGAGTGACAGAACCTGGGATCTGTGGGCACTGGCTGTCTGGGAATTATTTTAAGGTATCTGAGCAGTGCAAGAAAAATAAGGTCTTGTCATATGCTGAGTGACAATCTAATTTTGAGAAAATTGTGAAAGGGTCTTCATCTCACCTGGAAAATTTAAAAGCACTCGGAGATCAGAAAAGCTTGATAACCACAATAGTAGATATTTAGGTTTTAGATGGTTCAGAGAGTCCTACTGCTCAAAATTATGATTCCTTATATTCCAGTGTTTTCAAGGGACACCAGCTGAGGTTAGCCTGCAGTGGCAGCAGGAGCCACCCACAGCTCTTGTACAGCCTTATGTGGAGAGAGGCATTATCTCAGACAACACAAGTCATAGAAGGAGAGAACAAAGGGAGATAGCACAGAAATAACTCATCAGTAGAAGAACTTGAACAACATTTCCTATCTTCTCTAAGCTAGCCGCATGATATGCTCCCCTTTGAGCTCCATACATCTGACTGAAGCCCCTCAGTACAGAAATTGTAATATAATTTAGGCTGGAAGGAACCTTTGGAGGGTTCTAGTGCTGTGTTCTGCTCAAGGCAGGTCTAGCGTCAAAGTTGAATCTGGTATCTCAGGACTGTGCCTGGTTGGGATGGAGGATGGATGCTCCCCAGCCTCTCATGACTCTGTGTCCAATGGGCTCCAGTTCTCCTGCACTGTGGCTGCGTGGGATAAACGTAAAGGTAAGTTCTGCTGTTCATGGTGGTGCAGATGTTACAGAGGTTTTGTAGGGTGTTCTCTGTCTTCCCCAAATCTGACGGTGATTATGAGCCCTGATCGCATGTTCAGGAAGCTGTGGAAGATGAAAACGCAAGTCCGGATGGAGAGCTACTGAGGTCATTCCATGATCTCTGAGAGCTTTGTGACTAGATCGAGCAGCAGCCGCCCGAACCCCTGCTGCCAAAGCTGAAGCATCCAAAGCCGAAATCACCAGTCCAGCCCAGCTGCTTTTCATGTCCCGAAGGGAAGCGCACCACGATGTGGCCTCCCCGGGCAGCGCTGCTCAGCCAGCGACGTGGCTGCCACTGTTCAGGCGAGCAGCTGTTAGTAGACTATGAGTCTCAGAAAGCCCTTAGTGCTTTTACCCGCCACGTATCACAATATTTAAATAGTTCCTTAGCTGAATTGAATTCTGCCCATGTCAGTCGGTTACCAGTGGTTTTGTTGATGATTGCTCCCGAGCCACAGCGATCGCTTGGGCTTTAAACCTTTGAGTTTCAAAGGATTCAGTATTTTAAAGTGCAAGGCGTCTCCGCTGAAGAGAGGATTTTAGCACATCTGTGGAAAATAAGCAGATGGCAGCATGAGCGGCAGGAACGAGACAGAGCTGCCCTGGTCCCCAAGCATCTGCTTTGGTCCTTTCTTAACATTTAAAGTTGCCCCCAGCGGACCTGGTACTGCAAAGGGCAGTGTGTGGGGCAGCGCCCTAGGGTGACTGGGCTGCAGAAAGGAGCATCCCTTGCTCCTGTCTGGAACAGACTGTGTCTTGTTTCCAGGTGTCAGTTGCCTTTTCTAGGCTGCTCGTGGGCTAAAGGGGCAATTGGATGTCAACAGAAACGTAGCGTCACTCTAGTTTTCAGTAGGACCAAGATAAGAAGTCTTGCACTAGGGCATGCGTCCTCAGTGTTTCCCCTTGTCCAACATCATATCTGCTAAAACAGCCATGAGATCTGGAACGGAGCATTTTTTCCCAGGAAAACATCAAAGGAGACGCTGCCCGTGGGCTTTGGGAACCTCCTGGCAGAGGAGCTGCCCCTTGGTGGTGCCGCAGCCAGCGCCGGGCAGCTGGCACCCATTCCAGGGCAAAGATCTCAAAGCAGAGCTCCCCAGGGAAACCCGGTGGTTTGTTCCAGTGCTGCTGTTCAGACTCCTTTCCAAGCCCAATAAATGAGAGTGATTGCAGCGGAAACGTCTGAGGGCTTTGAAAACGCTGTCAGTTTGGTTTAGAGCACTGACAAGGCATAAAACACCGCGTGCGTGCATGTGTCTGCACACAGTTATAGGCATTTGCCTTAGTCACACAGACACGCACATTTACTCCCTATCTATTTGCATGTTCTAGTTTTAAGCTCATTAATGATTCTTTATGATGAGCTGAGCAATTTGTGGCACGGTCGGCAGACTGAGCCTCCTCAAATTGTGTCCGTCTGTGGGAATCCGGGAGAGAGCAGCGTCCCTCCATCGCGTCCTCCATCGGATTTGATGAGAGGAGAGCTGTAATTACAGCTAACGAAGGCCACAGTTGTGATGTGCTGGAGTTAAGATGCCTGGAAAGAGCTCAGGGCTGTCAGCTCCGAAATTGCTCTATCACGCTCCTGCGTCTCCCACATAAATAATTCCATTTCAGCACTGCCTCTTCTGGTTAACACAGTAGCTGACACCTTCCTCTGCCTTTCCCAAAGCAGAACCGTGTTTTTCTGAAAAGCAGTCTGGGGAGAATCTTCTCTGCAAGCTTTTTGCATGGGGAAAAAAGAAAAGAATCAGAATTGTATTGAACTATTTCTATGATGTTATGTATATGACTTTGACAGAGGTGGTAATAGGGAAATAAGATTGGGGTGATTTGGGTGCATTGCTGGCAATAAAACCCCAAAATGACCAATCTCTGAGGAGCTCCGGGTCGAAGCCCGCAGGTGATCGCAGTGCAGCAGGCTCAGCACGCTCTTCTCCTTCTGTTCACTTCTCGTTGCTGATGTTTTCAGGCACTCTGCTTTTACGAGTCCGTAATAATCTTTGCATTACGCTATTACAACCTAAGCAGGTCCTTGTCGTGCTGCCAGGATGGATCAGATAGCATCAGCGTATCGAGGAGCTCTAGCACTAACTTACTGCGAGGGATGGGGATTGATGGTACCGGGGTACAGGGCAGCCCAGCACGGTGCTGCTGCGCGCGCGTACAAGGGCACGTGGGGCACGTCTCGGGCTGCAGCACCACCATGGCTGGCAGTTCAGGTGTGAGAGCTTTCAATCCACATGATATTCCCTTTTTTATTATTATAATTAACTTTTGGAGACATTAAGATGACAAGGGTATGCTATAGTCTATTTTATTTAAATATGCAGCAATTAAACATCATTCCCTGTGCATTGAGAAGTGGAAATTTCCATTTTAGAAGCGTTTCTGATCTATGAGCATATAGATGGTTGTCATTACAGCTGATCCTGCCTGTGTTGTCCTTGGTGTTTTAAATACAGCCTCCTGCCAAGCCCCTTCTTTAATATTTTATCTTTGTTGGTGATAAAGTCAAATCAATATTTATTGTAGCTGGGAATGATGCACTATTTAAAACGGTTTGTGTTGGGCCTGCTGGTGAAGCGCAGCATAAATTTTTCATTGGAAAACCTCAAGTTTGTGCAAATGCAATTACAGTGCGTATGTATCATTCTCCTTGAACTGTGGTAGCACAGAGAAATCACTGCTTTGCACTGACACGGCGCTTGCCTTATTCTAACATCTCCAATATGTCAAATGTTAAACTCTTTACACTCCCTGCACAGCAAGAGGCTGGAAACTTTTAACTGTTACCTAGGAGGGTTTTGTGGCGTGAGTTGTGCACCTCTTACCGGGTATTTTTAAGTGGCCACCAGCCAAGGCATGAATTTAGTAGTAGCAACATAGAAGCTAGTGGTCACGTGGGGCTGTTATTGTCACTGGCACAACGTGGACAGGACCCTACCAAAAGCTAGAGCATCTGTGAGAATGAAACGTGGCAGCAGGAATGCCAAAAATGATTTAAAAAAAAAGCTATTGCTTTACGTGTTTTGCTTTAAATGTTTTGTTTGCTTTTATTGTTTTAAAATATCCCCTTCTCTCACTATCTTGAGAAGTAGTCTTTATAAGATAGGAAAATATTATAGTAAAGGGATGTTATTTAAGTATTACAAATTACCTGGATATTTTGTCCAGATGCTCTGAGGAAGCATTTCCTTGGCCTCATTAGAGAGAAAGCAAATCTATAGATCTAGCCATGAAAATCCTTCTCCTGTTTCTGCTACAGGACACAGTCTCTCCTCCCTAAGGTTTTAAGATAACTTAGTGGGTGACGAGGGTGGAGGTGGTCAGGACAGGGCGGGTTCCCGATGAGGAAAGAGTTTTGCTGAGCCCCATCAGTGCGGGAGCTGGTGTTGGTTGTGAACTAACCACTGCACCTGGGCCATCTGCAGGTATCCAGATGGCCCCAGAAATGGAGCATTTGCTGCTTTTATGCAAGTTCTCCAACCCTCTAATCCTCTTGCAACGTGATATGTGAAAATTTACGTATCCAAATTAAAATGCAGAAATGTAGCCTCCTTCAAGGAATGTTTGCACCCACATATGGAGATTATAAATATCGTGTTCCACTGCAGTGGAAATGTCCCAAAAAGATCTGTTTTTCCTTTTTTCTCTATGTATGTCCTTTTTAACTCACTTCGATGTGATCTACTCAGTTGTTCCCATCAGATATTGGCATTCCCAGTTGCTGGAATTGACTCTTAGAAACAAAGCTATAACATATAGCACATATAATATAGATATAGTATAGATGTAGCACATAAGATAACCCACCTTGCTATTGATGGCGTCTCTCCCCTTCTTGCTGCTACGCTGCCCGACACCGCTTCGGATGCGGGTCCAGGACCATATATAGCAAAGTATCGTTTCTTCTGAGAAAAAGAATAATTTGGAAATATGCCGTATCTCGGGGCTGTAAGAGGGAGCTTGTGGAGAAATGATTAGTTTTTTGCCTTTTTTTAGTGCTTCTCAATTATATTGTTTAGGTCTTTGTTCTGATCTGTTCCTTATTATTTTAGCGGCCCCAAGTAATTGTGTTTTTTCCCTTAACTATGGAGTTGCTTTTAAGAGAAAGGGAGCAGGGACAGAGATAAGGCAAAGCTGTTAAATGGGAAATCTATTGCTAATTAAGGTATGTTTTTGCTAATCACCTTAGAAACAAAGTTGTCAGCTGAAAAAGCCTTGAGTTTGTGCAGTGCAAGTTCGGAGCATATTTTTTTTCTCCACATTCCTCCCTGTCGTGGTGCATTCGGATTTGAAGAGTTTCCCTTGAAGACTCATCGTGACACCATTAGACATCCCGTCTCTTTGCATTAACAGCAGGCAGGCTGGAGCTGTTCGTGGATATATTTCAGTTTGAGGAGTTACAATTTGGCCAGGTTGGAAACAACTAAAGTCAGGAGCTTTTAATAGGAGCTGGCAGCGTTTGCTGCCGATGTCGCTGCCATCCCCAGTGAGAGCATGACATTCAGGATCCAAAATAGCCACTGTCCCTATTTTATTTTATTATTGTTATGAGCAATATCATTGAGATGAACGGAAGCACAGCGTAAGGAGGCAGTAGGTTGTTTTTTCCCCAGATGGAGTGCTCAGTTTTTGCAGAGAAAGGTGCCTGGCTTTGGGCAAAAAAAATGACAGCAAGGCTGAATCCTTGATGAAACTTGGGGCAGGGAAGAAGTGCTTCAGAAGAGATCCTGTGCCTTGTTCTAACATCCCAGCAGAATGAGCCCCTTTATTAGCGTTTTTGGATGAAAATATACCAGTGAGTAATGTACTAGTAACAGTTAATCATTTAATCTCCAGTTTTGCTACCAGAGAGATAGAAGTAGGAGCTGGTGAGATGGGGCTGGCGTAGGCTTTTGGTGCCCTCCAGGGTGCTGGATCCTGCTCTGCTGCCACCTCCTTCCTGCCTGGCTTCTCTAAAGTTAGGTAGATCGTCAAAAATCGCTGTGTTTAGCACTTCTGGGGGTAATGGGTACTTCGGGCAGCCAGGAGCGAAGCAAAGCGGTCGTTGCAGTGTATTTTTGAGGGCACAGGGGCTGGCTGAGAGTAACTGCTCTGAGCAGCTCAGTGCTTTGGAGACGGTTTCTGTGGCCGCTGGAAGGAGCTGGTTGGAGTAAACTGATATCTTCTCAGCCTGCTTTCTTGTAGGCACAGAAGAACATCTGGGTGCTGTGGTTTGAGAGCAGCCTGCCTGTCTCTGTCCCTTGTCACCAGCGAGGATGTGTGTTCCTGTGTGCTGGGATGTTTCCTCTAGCATCCCCGCAGTGCTCCTGGGTTTCTCTTGCCTGCAGGTGGGCAGCTCCTGCAGGTGCCATGGGTCCTTGCTTTCTGGCTGTCGGTGGGCAGGAAGGACTATGAAGCAGTGCTCATTGCTGCAAGAATGACTTAAAAACAGCTCTTGTGTTTTGCATGTGGCGATCTGAAGGGTGATGGCAGGGCTGGAAGGCTGAGGTTGGAAAGGATCTTTGGAGACCATCTAGTCCAACCCATCTGCACAAGCAGAGTCGCCTACAGCCCATTGCCCAGGATCACACGCAGGTGGGTGCTGAGTCTCTGGAGAGAAAGAGACTCTACAGCCTCTCCTGGGTGCAGTCCAGATGGGCATCTCAGGTGGGTGGAGGGAGGATATGTTACTGTTGCATTTTGCTGCGTGCTTGCATGCTGACACTGGTGTACGTGCACCTGGATTGACGTACAGGGGTTGTAATCCAGTCACATCGCTGCGTGCAGGTCACGATTGCCTTGCGTGCCACTGAAAGCATCCTGCTCCGCAGGTGAAGCTGGGTGATACGATCTTGGGTCATCTCAGGCTATGCAAAATTTGCCCCCAAGGAAGTAAATGTTGTAGGAGGAGGATTGCTGGGCATGTTTTGAGCTCCCCCGCTGTGTTTTACTGCTTAAGTAGTCGCAGGTTTTCCATACTGAATCTGGGCAGCAGTTGAGTTCTGCTCATGAATAAGAGGCAAAGGAATCGGCCCCAGCTTTTTGTGAAACATGTCAAAAGTTCTCTGGGTGCTGCATTTGTCAGCTGTTTCTCTGCGGTTTCTTCAATAGACGTTAACAAGTTATTTATAAATCCCAGTGTCTTTGTGTATTTTTGATTGCTGCTGTGTTTAGACTGATGGAGAAGAAGTTATTGAGTCACTTTGCTCACTGGAGGGGAAATGCTTCTATTTTTGGTGCTGTATCTCGTTACGGGCAGATGAATGGCAAGCTAATAGTTGTGTTGCAATTTGATTCTTTCTGTTGGGAAACAACCAGGAAACTTGTGACTTCATCTTCAATCTGCTGTCTTACATGTGCTGTCTTGAGTCTTGGAGCGTGGATTTATGCACTCTCCGTGCATATTTTAGGAAGTGATTGATCTTTTGCAACAAGTAGTAGTAACAGGCAAAGCGAGCATACGTTTGAAATGTCTGGTGTTTCTCATTGGTCTTAATATTGTGCTGCCCTTGATTGCCCATTTTCTGCGCAATGGAACCAGTTCTCCAAGGAGTTAGTAGAAAGGCCCTGCTGGACTGACTATCCGGTTAGTGTAGCTACGTGCAGTAAATAGATATCTTGAGGGATTGTAGGTTTGGCTGCTGTGAGTATGGCTCCGTTTTGCACAATTAATGGGAAAATCAGGAAGGCCATGTCTTCCTTCAAGTTCTTTAGTTGGATGGAAGGCCACTCCAAAGAGAAATAATGAAGGTTGTTTCCCAAAGACATGCTCAGCTGTGCAAAGGCTCAGCCAGGGCGCAGCTGCTGACCTCCTCCTCCAGCACTTGCTCCGTTGGCAAAGGAAGTCTCTGCATGGTGGCTGAGTTCTTCTTGTTTTCAGAGCACCCACCAGCCACTTGTATGGCTCAGCACATGGGTGATAACCACTCATTTTATGCGGGCTTGGTGGCATTGGAGATGTCCCTCTGTCTGGCAGCACTTCAGGACATCGAGAAAGCAATGACTTCCAGCCTACTTGGAGAAAGTACATATAGCCTCGTGAGTCCTTGCAGTGACTTGTAGATCGTTCATGTTGGAGCCAAGCAAACAAAGTCTGGGGTCTTTCTCAGGGGTGTTCACAGCAAAGTGAAGGCTGCCTCATGCTTCATACACTCTTTGGTGCACTGGTCCCGTTGGGTCCTGTTTCACTGGACCATTTTGGTGGAACCGTCCATGCATGGTTCTTGCCAGCAGAACTGAAAGTCACTGATGGATCACACAGGTATAAGCAACTTCTCCATTCTGTCATACTTTACTCATCTGTTGCTCCTGTTGTTGCTGGTAGAATATAAATACCTTGTAAAGGCAGTTAGATTTTTTTCCCTTACAATGGTAATTTAGGAATTGTTTAGGAGACAGAAGTTGGTTCTTTTGCAGTGTTGTTGCCTTTTTAAATTACGTTTGTATTGATCTCTCTGGACTTGCCTTGTGGATAAGTATGTAATCAATGCTTTTGCGCAAAATCCAACACACTTTCTCCCCAGTTTACCGCTGCGTGTGTATTTCCAGATACTTAGTACAGATGCTCAAAAAAATTGAAGGTGTCTAGTATAAAACCATATGAGTTATTTAAATAAAACATGGCAAGGCAATGTGCCAGCCCTACCAATACAGGGAAGCTCCCTGGAAAATGGCATATTAACCAAGTGCAGACTTTCAAGTTTGTAGAAGAAATTAGGATCAAATCAGGACAAATGCCCCCTGAATCCGCACAAAACAGAGATGGTGCTGGGGAGCTTTGAGCATGGCAAGACCTACGGTTTTACCAGCCTTTCGGGTTGTGGTTGTGGTTGGCACCCACCAGCTTTGGGAGCCCCTACGAGCAGTGGACAAAGTCCCTGTTTCATCAAGACATTAAGAAACTAAAGAACAGATTGGGCAAAAGATGTGGGCATTTGCTGTCAAAATGTTGCCTCGGGGATACTTCCTGCAAAAAAAAATGGATTTTTAACCTGTCCTTATCTACTGCTTGTTTGCTGCGGCTCAGCCTAGCCTGCCTGCAAGTAAATCTGGAAGAAACTAGCTAGACCCATGCCTGATGAAGGCTCAGCAGGAAGGGCGCCGTGCCCACGGGTTCCACATTATATCCAAAGCATTGAAAAAGGTCCAACGACCGAACAGGGATAAAACTGGATTTGTTGTTGTCTTTATGCAGCACCTAATGAAATGGGACCTTGATTTTAGGAGGAGGGTTTGTATTAACTAGGGTATTGTCAGTGTTAGCAGTATGAATTTTGTGATTGCAGCAAGGAGAGAATTGTACTTGCTATACCCCTATTACTTGTTTCACCTACGTGTTGCAGAAGTGTGTCGTGTGCTAAAATCAATAATTTTATTAAAGAAAATGGCCAGCTGTTACTGAGCTTATAGCTACCTGTCAATGATATCTTTTCTGCAACAACTAATTTCAAATGTCTCATCTCTGTGATTTGGACCCTGCTTGTGCAGTAAGGAGCAGTGGTCGGTTCTGGATGGTTTCTCAGACCCGGCCTGTTCTCAGGTTCCTCTGTCGTGAGGTGACTGAGAAGGGATTTGGGGTTTTTGCACTGTGACAGGGACAAGAATTGGATGCCGGCAGCCTGGCGGGGAACGCGCGGCTCATGCTGCTGCTGGGAGAGCAAACTGAACAGGGGCGATTACAATTTAGGGAACACAGATGGGATAAAAGGTGGTGGGCTTGGAAGGGATCCCGGAATCTCTGGGTGTTATAACAACTGTGCAAAATGATAATGTAACAGCAGACTGCAAAATAGGCGAAGCTGGGATTATTAGGCTTACTTGGCATATGTATTTATCAGAGTTACTTGGCAGCCCTGGGTACAGGTCTTATTAATAAAAATAAGTAATTTCTTGGTGAAGGCAAGCAGAGAGTGAAGGACTCAGGTATGGTGCGTCTTTATGCAAATTGTGTTTCTGTGAGATAACAGGAAGATCTGAAAATATTTTATTAACTTATAAACTGTGATTTAAGGGAATTTTAAACAGCATGTGAAAGAAAAAATAATGAACAAATGTTTTCAAGTGGGAGAAATCTGTCCCTGCCATATGTTCCACTGAGTCATCCCTGATGCAGAGCGAGATCTTGCAATTGTTTCCAATATTCCTGTCGCTAATCCTTTTTAATTAGGAGAAACATCTCTGTAAACTCAGCACCCAAGCCTGTGAAACATCAATATCAGGTGCTGGATGGAGTCCTGACCCACTGAAGCCAATATGTGTTATTCTGTGAGCGCTAGTTAAATTTTCCATGTGTGTGACTTGCTATGGCTGGAGTGTTGCTATGTGCATGGCTGGAGTGAGAGCAATCTGCCCACCCAGTGCTGCTGATGATGCCTTTTGTCAGCCCATCACAGACACCTCAAAACCCACCATTTGCCTCCCCCTAATTCATACCACTCCATCTCAGCTTGCGGTTGGTGTGTGATGCCCGTGCTGTCCTCTTGCTTCCAGGTGTGGCTGTGCGGGGGCAGCATGGAGGTGCTGCCCTGCTCGCGGGTGGCTCACATCGAGCGCAAGAAGAAGCCTTACAACAACAACATCGGCTTCTACACTAAGCGCAATGCCCTGCGCGTCGCCGAGGTCTGGATGGACGATTACAAGTCGCATGTGTACATCGCGTGGAACCTGCCGCTGGAGGTACGGCCCTGGCGCTGCCCTTCTCATCTTTCCTTTGGGCTGAGAGCTTCAATTATGAAGCATTTAGTTTCCACTCAGTGTGAAAGAGAGCCTGAAATATCAGTCAGATGGTCAGATACTCAGCTGGGAAGTCAGTCCAGCTCCTGGCTTTGATGGAGAGGCTGCCAAAGACCACAGACTTGGGTTGAATCCATGGAATTTGCATCATTTCTAAAGATTCAACCTACATTGCAGAGTGTTTGTCCCCCCATTCACTGTTTACACCCTGGGAGCTTGCCGTGCTCTGCAGAGAGAGGCTTTTTGTAAAACCCACTGACAGAAAATTGCTAACGATGCTGACAGTGGTAAATGAGCTTTATTTCTTTTTCTGGCAGGTCTGGTAGGTAGAAACCATCCTTGGAAGGAAAGGGAGAGGAAGACAGCAGCTCACAAAATAAGATCACATTCCACAAGCTGTTGCTCTAGAAACACAGAGGTTGGGTGGCTTTGTGGCTTATATTTATTTTTGTATAGAAATGTTTAGGCTTTCTCAGATTTGGTGTCTCAGTTTTCACCTGAATCCTGCCTTGTAGCAAAATGGTGCATCTTCTCTGGAAGACTGTGAGTTCCTGCATGCAAGGCAGGCTGACCTTGCCCAAGGGCCAAATCCTGCAGCTGGATCTCTAAGCACTCCCTGGACTTCTGTGCAAAACTCCCTAAGCTGCAGGAGGACTTCACACAGATCCAAGGACTACACTCTTGGGCTGCATCCAAATAACAAAGCCCGAGAGCATATCCTGACTTCCCAGGGCTTTGGGATGCAATACCCAGCTTAGACCCAGTCTCTTGACTGATCTGGGTTTGGAGGTGAGGTGCCACGTTCCTACTAAGGAAAGGCTTTGTTGGGCGGCACAAAGGGAGTAAAATTAAACATGAAGTTGCAGGTCCTGTGGAATCCTGAAGAGGCGGCATCACGTGGCTTCCATGTGGAGATGGATCTGGAGAAACGGATCCCTGTCAGTCAAAAAAAAAAAAAAAGAAAAAAGAAAGAAAAAAAATGTGCTTTTGATACAGCTCTTATCAGGAAAATTGTGAGGATTTAATTTTAGAGAAGCCTTGTCTGACAACCATTACCTTGTAGTGAGATACGAAAGTGCTTTGAATTATTTTGCGATGCCATCATATACGAAACGAAGCAAAAGCCATGCCCTGTGTCCGTGCTCTGTGTGTCTCGAGCGCTGAGTGCTTCGTTGACCAGCTTAGCTCACCAGCACGTTTCACCCCTTCACATTTGAGACCGTCCAGCCTATCTGCACTGAATCATATTTACTTCTACCTATGAGCGAGCAGTAGTGCATTAAAGTGGTTGTCTTCTTTAAAGCAGAGTGAATAATTCATTAGAAGATCATTATAGGTGTTGTAATGGAAAATTGCTTTCCTAGCTCTATTTAACGATCACTGGAGAAGACAAGAGCATGAGCTAAAAAAGGCATAGGAGTCCAGATACCTGTGGAAAGGAATAAAAGCAGGTGCACTGTGCCTTGAATTTCTTTTGCCTGGCTGGTGCATTAGCTGCCCAGATTCTGTAATGGAGTAAAAGGGTGAAGAGGGACTGTGCTCCTCAATCCCTGCTCCTGGCTCCTGCAAGATTATTCTCGGGACGGATATTGCAGCTTTATCCGCTTTTAAATTGGCGTGAGCAGTGGGGCTCCACTATGTCTCCAGGGAGACGATTTCACCACATAATTGTCCAAATTGTCGAGAGGTTTTTCTCAGCTTCAGTCTAAACTTTTATTCTCCTGTAATTTTAGCCTTTATTCTTAGCTATCTGCCTCCTTTATTATATTTGAATCTTAAACCTTTCCTTCTTCCCTACACCCCCACCCTGTTTCATGCCTTTCTAATGTAGCTGTCCCCTGTTGCCTCTCAGCAGTCACACAGCTTAGCGTGCAAGGAGAAGACATTTTAGAGCTGAGTGTACAGAGAGGGCTTTGCTTTTCCAGCATTCAGCCCATGGCCACCTTTTAAATCTCGATTTGCACTTGCTTTGAAGATATTTTGGAAATCCAGTATGTTATTTCCTAAATGAGAGGTGAGATCTTTGAAAAATTTTTGGCATTGTGCCCTTTGGAAAAGTCTCTTCTTGAGATTGATCCAAAGCCTTTGGGAATCAATGCAGAGGTTCCCTTTTGCTGCACTGCACTTTTGTGTATTTCCTCCAATATCTTTTCCTCTGTCTTCTTCACTTGGGTTCTCGTTTCTAAATGAGCAGCTTAAATGTGTCCAGCATCAGTCTGCTGGCTGCCAGAGGAACACCTACAAACTGTGCCAAGGGAGGCTGCCTCTCATGCCCATGACTGTGAAATGCAGGGCTTCCACTGGATGCCCTGTGATGATGATTTCTGCATTGGAAACACATGCCAAAAAGCTTTGGCACGGCCTCTATGTTGAGCCAGGCAACCTCTAGTAGCTTGCAAGCTGATTGGAAGCAACAGGGAACATCAGTAAAGTGCAGTCACTTTTTTTTCTCCATTAGAATAACTGTTCTCTGAAGTGCTGTGTCTTTATTTTTTCAGAATCCAGGTATTGATATTGGCGATGTCTCCGAGAGAAAAGCATTAAGGAAGAGCTTAAAGTGCAAAAATTTCCAGTGGTATCTGGACCATGTTTATCCAGAAATGAGAAGATACAACAACACCGTTGCTTATGGCGAGGTAATTAAGGCCAGTGGGTTCCTTGCATCAGACTGAGAATATTTATGGCTATTGATGCTCTGATGAGAAACAGCCTTGGAAGAGATAAGTGTGAATCAAAAACCACTGTTTGTGTATAATTATATGAATGTATATAAATATGTCAGCACTTTCTTGTAAAAACCTTTGTGGGGATTTATTTCTGATCCTGGAGATCCATATGCAGTAGAATATAATACCTTATTTACTAAATTGACACAAAGTTATCTATATTACCCACTGACTCCAGGGATTAAGCAGCTGACTATGTAGTTTTAATACATATTCTTTACATAAAGCCTTTTGACTTAACCTCAGCCTGGTTCCTTACATGCTCTCTGCAAGATACAGTGCATTGTTGCAGCAGCTTAAGGCTGAGATAAAGTAAGATGACTTAATTCAGTACGTATTGGCTTTGAGACAGTAGCAGCATTATAAAGACAGGCATTTATAGGAACTAATAACACTCAGTTGCACTAGATCACCTCTGTGATCGTGACAGTTTGAGGAGACCTGTTGGAGAACGGACCAAGGATGCCAGGTGAGCATTCGCTTTAAGAAAATTTTCTCATCAAAGTTCCTGAATGCCTTCCAGCTAAATCCCCACGAAGCAATCTTTGGAAAGGCAATACTTCATTTCGGTTGCTTCATGTGGAGAGACTCAAGAGAAGACATTGGTGCGTTAACAAGACTCGGGAACTCAGTTGTTATTTCATCATGAATTCAGCTCTTTTGTGCTCCTTTAGAAGAGGGTCCTTGAACACTTGGCCTGTTGGTTTACCAACTCTGTCTCCCCTGCATACATACAATGATTCAAAGGACTTCCTTATGTTAGATTTTTTGGCTTTTTGAGCTCTTCAAGAATTCCATTTTGGTGAATTAGAAGCAATGCCACCTTGATTCCAGGCTACTGACAACATGCTGTTATCAGTCTAAAAATACATTTATTGCTACCACACATGGCCAAAGACTTTGTTCATCTTGTGATCAAGAAAGTTGACTGGAGTGATAATTGTTATATAAAAAAGCATTATATGGACCACTGATCTGTGCCTGACTGTGTTCAGTGATATAGTAACGTATATTCTTTCCTTAATGAGAGAGGCCAGAGATGTTACTGCAGCTCGTCTTCATTAAGACAGGACCACCTAACCCCGTATTTCTTTCCACAGCTTCGAAACAACAAGGCAAAAGACGTGTGCCTTGACCAGGGCCCCCAAGAGAACCACACAGCGATCCTGTATCCATGCCACGGCTGGGGACCTCAGGTGAGGATTCCCTGCGCTCAGCCAAAGCACCAAACCGGTGCTGGCAGAGGCTGCTCCGGGATGGAGCATGGGCATGCAACACGTCTATTGGCTGTGCTTTTGGGTTTTTTAAAGAAAAAATCTCATATAAAAAGGAGTGGTTTTCCTCCAGCAACTCTGAGAGCCATTTGCTGGATTAAATTATCAGCATCATGCCTGAGCTGTGAGCAAAAGCATTAAAAAAACAAAATCTTCCAGGTAAGAGTAAATAATACTAAATACAAGGAGCCAACCCACAGAGGTAAACGTATGATAAGAAAAGGCATTTTAAGACCTTTCCTTTGTTCTTCTACTTGCTGAGTAAAAGGTGCACACATGGAAAACAAAACAAAGAATGCTTTCTGATGAGGATGGTAACTGGCCGTTTCAATGTGGCAGTGATTTAGCTATAGTTTTCTAACTGTCTTTTCTCCTGTCCTTATTTTAAATTTAATTTTGAACTCATTCGAAACAAACAGTCATGATTCCAAGGTTTACTTTAGATGTCTTAGCTTTTAGAGCAATAGTGATGTCAAGTACTGAAAGTTGACGACTGTGAGACCTTTGTGTAATTTTGGTTTACGTTATGTTTTAAAAAGAAAACAACATCCTTACAGAGCTGGAAAGCTGCAGGCTTGGTAGCCACTGGGTTGAAATGCCTGTTTTGAGAGAAACCCAGCTACAACGCTAGCTGCATAAATGCAGTCGTTAAAACTAGCAGTGAGGTCTCTGAGCAGTGCTTTCAGGATCTGCAGGCTTCAGGCATAATTTTACAATTTTAATTTTACAACTTTCCTGTCCTTTTTGCCCCTCTGTGTGCTCACATTACTATTTTACCTAAATCCTGTGGCCCCTAGCTGTTCTTACATGCCTACTGGTCTTGTCCCCTTCATGCCAAATCCCTTTTCAGAATGTCCTTCTCCTTGTGATCTTAAAGGAAAATATATAACAAATTTTCTATTAGGTCTGAAGTAGAATGGCTGTCTTAAGACATATATTTTTATGAATCAGGCTGTGATCTTAGTGTTTTCCTCCCTTGCCAAAAGCAGCTCAGGCCTCTCAAGTGCAGAGTGGTGGCACTTGGTCTAGAAATTTTTGCTTCAACCAACAACACTCTTGTTGGTTGTCACTGGGTTTTAAGTATGTACCTGGAATATTGCACTTTCCCTATGGAAATGTAAACCTCCAAGTATACTGTAGTAGGGAAACTGAATTAGTCTGGCAATGTCTGCTAACCCTGAGCTTTAAGATGAATGGCTAAAAGCAGGGGTTTTTTTTCCTTCAGCTTGTGATTAAACTTAATGATGTTTTCCTACACGATGTTCTGAGAAAAATATTTCATTGCTGCTGGTTCCCTTCATCTTGTCTGTCACAGAAGCTCGACTCGTATTTTTCTTGCTGTTCTTCCATAACCACGTGCTCCCTTTCCTCTACAACTGAGAGCCAGTTCTTGGCATTTCTTTTCTTTCACAGTGCATGCAATTAATTTAACTCATTGAAAAAACCTTTTTTAAGTAGTTATCAGTGAACGCAGAAGCTTTGAAATTAGCCTTTTGCAAAAATACAGGCGTTGCATGGAGGAAATTGGACTTTTAGTACCACCGTTTAATTAATGACCTGAGTATGCTGGTTTATTATTGGAAATATAATTAAAAGTGTTGTAAACACTTTGTTTAATTAGTTCTCTTGCTATATATATGCGAAACACAAGCACTGGAGATTCCTATTTGGTCTTTCAGCACCCGAAAGCACACAGGGTGGTTCCTCTGATCAATGCTAATGTGGTTGTCTCAAATCTCCCCGTCTCTTTTTGATGCTGTGGCTTGTCCACACACACGCACTTAAATCCATTT
This sequence comes from Crypturellus undulatus, assembly GCA_013389825.1. NCBI lineage: Eukaryota > Metazoa > Chordata > Aves > Tinamiformes > Tinamidae > Crypturellus > Crypturellus undulatus. The sequence goes on from VWPW01010007.1 coordinate 172,998, forward strand.
TGCCTCTATGAAGCAGGTTCCTAATGGCAGTGAAGGCAGAGGGTGGATTCTGAGTTTTCTGGTGGTGTTGGAGCAACACAAGCCCATCACTCTGCTGTGATTCCTGTGGCCCCGTGTGATGCTGTGGGGTTTGTTACAAATCCTGGCTGTTTCTAAGCAGTGGATCCCCATGTAGTAGCTGCACTACTGCCAGCAGCTGCTGTTGCGTCTCCTGCATTGCCCATCAGCGCGTGCTCTGGGGAGAAGCGCAGTGGGAGAGAGAGAGGTAGGTGACCTCCCCTAATAGGAACTGAGAGAACCGTGGAGGTGGAAGGGGTTCCAAAAAGAGGAAATAACAAGCTCAGCCTGAATCTGGGTGTGTTGGTGACCTGCAGACATCTAACAAAAAAAAAAAAAAAAGTTCATGTTTGCAAACTGTGCTAGGATGACCTGGTGCCTTTGAGGCTGCTTATTCTAGTGTGACTTGGGAGCCAGAATTTCACACAGATTGAGTGGTTTTCCTCTTACATTTATCTGCCAACCAGCCAGTAGCGGGCCCCCAAAAATTAGGTTCTTAAGCTTTTTCCACAGCCGATGAATCTCTCCTGAGAGATCTGTCCTGATTGAGGCATGGGGACGTGTGTTGTGTCTTGAGGTTCTGCTCTCTCCCCACTGATGTCTGATCCATGGTTCAAGTAACGGAAGCAGCGTTTAGGTGGATGGACCTAGGTGAGATGAATCCTGTGCCTGATGCTGAACGTGGATTAGATCTTTGCTTTTGCTCAGAGTAACTTCGCTGTAGCATCCATCACTGGGGGAATTTTTGTTTGCTTTTTTCATTTGTTTATTTTCCCTTTCACTTTCCATTCACTTCCAGGTTAAATCATGATCAGACTTGATGATGAAGTATCCTTTTAGCCTGTAATTAAATTGAATCTGCTCTTGGATTCTCTTTTTTTCCTTTTCTGATGGCTTCATCTTTTAAGTGATACATCATGAAAATACCTTGCTGTAATGATGTATTACACTAATAATATAGTAATACCTCACCGGAGTGACAGAGCTATGGTGATATATTAACACTATAGAAAGCGCCATAATACTATAAAGCTTAAGATAATGTTCACCCGGCAGAGCATTTCATTTAATTATAGGGTAAAATATGTTTTGCCCATTTGAGCACCAGAACTTGGGTACAAAGCCATCAATACTGAGATCATCCAGGACACTGCAGTGTCAAGGGTGACAAAATAGCACCTTGGATTAAATTGTGTTAAGGAGAAAATACTGTACTCGTTACTTACAGTTACTAATTGATGACCTGCTCACTGCAGAAGCTAAACAACCCTAAATTATTTCCCGATAGAGTCCATGAAGGTCATCAAGGCTTTTTATTCCCCACATCCTGAGCAGTCTAATTAACCTTCTCCTGTCGCAAGGGAAGCAGCCGGCCAGAGCGAATAAGCAAGGGAGATGGGTTTGAGTGTCCCGGTGGGAGAGCAGCCTGAGCAAAGCACCCAGCCGTGCACCAGCATGGGCAGGAGCTGCATCTTGGCGTGTGTTAGGTCTGATACTTCCTTTACACATTTTCTCAGGGTGGCGTCTCTGTATTTGGTTTGTTTTCTGCTGCATTATGCATATCCTTCATCATTCATTCAGCTCCTTCCATCCTTGGTCTGTTTTCTGGATGCTAAGAAGCTTGTTTAACAGGTAAGATGCAGAACAGATCACTGTAAAGGAAAGAATTCAAGATTTTGGTGACTGACCTTTTCAAAAAACCACGAAAACATGGTTTTATTACATGAAATACCACTAGTTATAACTGATTGTATTACATGATCTGTCATTAACTTCCTGCATGTGGACTACACTTAAGTAAAATTTCCTCCTCTGTCAGTGTAATCATTTCCTTTGAAAATGGAAAATTTTTATTATCCTCAAGCACCGTTTTGACAGTATGAGGAAATTGCTGATGATTAGAAAATAGCTGTTGCATCTCTGAGACAGTAACCTTGCTCAGATGCTTGCTAATGTAGGTGGGTATTTTCGGGGTGCCTAGCGTTCTTGGCAGGGAGAGAATCCAGGTCATTCCCTCCTGTTCTTCTCACAACATGTTTCAGAGGAGAAAAACAAGGACGTCCTGCAGGAAGATGTCTGGTTGAGGAGCTTTCTTGGAGGCCACAGGAAGAGCTCACCCGATGATGAGAAGAATTAGGGCAAAGGAAAGGCTGTTTAGTTGGTGTGGAGCAATTGGATTAATTCCTGGGGAGGAGGACAGAGGTTAGGCATTAATGGCAATAAATTTAGAGCAGAGTGCTCGAAGACTTGGAAGGAGCCAGCTGAAATCCTGTCTTGACTGAGGGTCTACCCAAAGCTCAGCGCTTCGCAGAAGCTGTTTCTCATAAATCCAATGTCCCTTTTCTTTCTACCTGCTCTCTCCAAAGTCTCCTCGAGAAGAGGGCAGACTTTGAGTGCCGTGCTCTGGTTGCCCTTTGCTCACTGCATTCCCTTCTTGTACTCCTGTTGGCCAAGAAGCACTGTCTTGCACTGATCCTGAGTATCCCTATGAGCACTGTTGGTATTGATCAGCCAGGAAGCTCTCACTATCAGTCTTTGTTCTTTTAGCTTTCATAGGTAGCCAGCGGATAAAACCTCATTGATCACCTTTGTTGTTGATCAGTGTTTGGGGCTGTGCCAGCTGGGTTTGAGAGGGCAGCTCTGCTCGAAGTGATGAGTTGTTGAACTGGTGAATTGCTGCAGCCATTCAGAGTGTTCTAATAACAATGGAATGTGTAATGTTAGTATTATGAAGTATTTTATGACATATTCAATATCTAAATAAGGAGCCCAACGAGATAAGCGGTTACAGTAACAGGAGAGATTTGATCTGGGCATGGCTGGTGTGGTTTCAGGTGCAAATAAGCTGTATTAAGGGTTGTCTTGAACGTGAGCCTCTGCTCTGTGTTTTCTTCCCTTGGATCACTCAAGGAAGGGCAAGGTGGCAGGAGCAGTGCTTCGCGGTCAGGCTTTTTTATTTTTTTTTGCTGAAAACCTTGACCTCCTGCTTCTGCCTTGTAATTAATACTGCCAGCTGTCATGGTGGACTTGCTGCAGAATGGAACAAAATAATGAAGAGAAGGATTAAGATATCAAAGGTAATATTTTCCAAAATAGTTACAGGATTTAGGAGCTGGTATTTGTAAGTCAAAGGAAAAGCTTGGAAGGCTGGAACAGTTGTCACTGCAAGCTCTGTTTTGGTTGATGGGAGCAGATCAAGCATTACGCATTGCGCTAGATCCAGAAGCGTGTCCTGGGTTTTATTTATCTGGCTATTGTACATAGTAGATGACACATCTAATAGATGCACTTAATGCATTTTTCATAATATCCATGTTTGTTTTTCAGCTCATTTCATCTCCCTGCAGCTCCCTCTCCCCTCCCTGTCTTTCTGCTCCCTTCCTCAGGAAAGATTTGATTTTTGCTCTACTTATTTTTCCCACTGCATTAGGCGATAACATGTAAGAGCAGAAATCGTGTTGCCTTGTGGGCATCAGGCCAACTGTCTAAAGACATGATGCCAAACATAATAAAAAAAAGAATGTATTTATCACGCTAGTTGTGGGCATGGTAACAAATATTTCAGAGGGAGGATGGAGTAACTTGCGTTGCCCATTTGGGAAATGGGGAAACATGGTGGGGAAAGCGTAGCTTTGCCAGCAGCGGCGAACACTGTGCTTCAGGCTCCCTTCCGAGGAAGGGGAGGGACAGGCATGAAGGCCAGTCAAGCCCGTCTACAACCAACACAGTGAAGAGAGCAAAATTCAGTGCAAGTATCATAACTGTATCTACTGCCACTAGCTCGAGTTGGACCCTTTGACATTGTTTTAACTGGATTTTCAGTGTTTAATTATTCTAACAGATAACCCCAACTCACAGGGTGATTTACTGCCTCTTTTTAAACATCTGGGTCACAGATATGCTCTGTTAATTAACGTGCTGAATACTCCTCATTTGTCCCCTAGATAATAGATTGATTCGTAATTTAAATAAGCAGCTGTGTCTATCTTTCCCCTGACTGTAAAAGGCAGGCTGCTGTCACTCATCTCCTTGCACTCCTGAATTTAAATACGTTTAGGGGAATAGTTTGGTCGCAGTTTTTAAACCCTGCGAAACCCAGGCCCTGCGTGTGGAGCAGCCGAGGAGGTGGCAGGACTGTCCCCCCTGAGCAACCTCAGAGCTATCTGAGCTCTGTCCCCATCTGAGCTGCTCCAGATCTGCCTCCCCGCAACAGCAGAGAATGTCCCACACGCAGGAGTTTGGAGTTGGACGCTAGTGATGTGAGAGTGTAGATGAGACCCTGCACTTGAGCTCTCCTCCAGGGTCAAATTGGGTGGCAGCTTTGGGATTGAATCGCTGGGGAATGGGGCCAAGGATGCATTGGACCTCTCCAGCCAACATTTTTGCGTGGATTCTGTTGCAATTGCTGAGGGCTGCTCCAAACTTGGTGCATACGAGCCAGAGCAAGGCTGTCTTGCCAAACCCAGGGAGGCAGCGCAGCGGCCCAGCCCAACCGGCCACAGCTGAAATCCTGCACAGCAGGCACTTCAACCTGCAGAGCAGTTAGACTCAAAGGAGGCTGGAGGCATCGACTTTGTGATGGGGTTAAGGCTCAGAGTTATTCTTATCCCTTCCCTGCCCCCAGCTGCTCATCTGCATCTGCAAAAACCTCATAAAATAGCAGGGAAAGAAGGCTAGAGAAAGTTTTTGTTGTTTTTGTTTTTCCTCCTGTCAGTTCTACTTTCTCCATGTACCATCCTCACAGGTCTTTCCTGGGGCTCTACATAGCTGTCATTTTCTGTACAGCTTTTTAATGACACGCGAAAGCTTCTGATAGTCGTCGTGTTCTTCCCTGCCCTGCAGCTTGCGCGTTACACCAAGGAGGGGTTCCTTCATCTGGGTGCCCTCGGGACCACAACTCTTCTACCCGATACCCGCTGCCTGGTGGATAATGTGAAAAGTCGTTTCCCTCAGCTCCTCGATTGCGAGAAGGTCAAGAGCAGTCTCCATAAGCGCTGGAATTTCATACAGGTTTGTTGCGGGTCCACTGTCAGCCTCTGTATTTGGTGTGGGACCTGTTCATCGTCGGGAGGGAGACAAAGACAAATGGTCCTGTGCACCCCGGGAGATCTTAAGGCGAAGAGGGAAGGTTAAGAGCAGTCGGAGGTAAGGGCAGTGGTTTTCGGATGTGTTTCCTTTTCCGTTAGTGGGATGTGGTCTGCTCTGTTGCTGACTTTCAGATGTGTTTCATAATGCATAACCTGAGGGAGATTCATAAAACCACAGTACCTTTGTCCCAGGCTAAAGTGCTAGAAACTTGTAATCAGCGTTGAAAGCTGCACCATTTAACTCCCATTGATTATTTGAGAAATTTTAGTGTTGTCATTATTTTTATTATTATTATTTTAATTGCATTCCTGCTCAACTAAGTGCTGTGCGCTTTCCAGCAGTGTGCAAGGACATAGTTTCTGTCCTGGGCAGTGTTTCCTCCTGGCTGGTTTCACAGACAAGATATTTATCCCTGTCTTCAATTTTAGAATGGTGCCATCCTGAACAAGGGGACGGGGCGCTGCTTGGAAGTGGAGAACAGAGGAATGGCCGGCATCGATCTGATTCTTCGCAGCTGCACAGGACAAAGGTGGACAATTAAAAATTTCATCAAGTAAAAGGAGGAAGAATCGGGAGAGCTTCTCTTTGAAACAGAGCTGACTTGGACTGCTGAGAATGGACTCCTCTGGAAAGGAAGAAATATCAAAACAGAGCTTTATTCATGTTATTAGGAGAGGACATGGGGAAAATGGGCATTTGTGTCTTTTTATTTTTATTGTATATTAGTCTCCCACAGCTGATTCCGACTGAGTGAAATTGGGTCAGAACTGCTATTTTCTTCTAGCAAGCGCTCTAAAAGGTATCGTTTTTTTCCACTGGAATGACTGTCATAAGCTCATGCAGTCTTGTGATCCTTTTACTGACAGTGAACGGTCGCGTTCCTGGGAGACTTTGAGCTCTTACAAAGGGCCTGGTAGGTCTACACCATGGTCGCAGTAACAGACCTCGGACCTGCCTGCGTGGCAAGTGAGAGCACTCGTGGGCTTGTGCAGGGGAGGGTCCTCCAGCCCCAGCGCGAGCCTGCGTTCGGATGCCTTGGTGTTCTGCTAGGTCCTCTCTCTCTTTTCCCTGTGTCACCCCTACTGCCACCAGCCCCTTCCTTGACTTTTGGAGTTGCCTCTGTTAACTCAAAGCCCTCACAGATCCCTCTGTAGCTCCCATGTTTTTTTTTTTTTTTTTTTTTTTTCCCCCACCCTCAGCCCTGGACATCGTTACACAAAATAATATGGAATTAAAATACTGATCTCGTATTGCCTCCTTCCCAACACACACCTGCTGCTGTTGACCAAGCCAGCCCCGTGCAGTGTGGGTCCTGCTCCCCCATGGAGTGTCCTGAAAAGGTCCCCCTCGCCAAAGGCTGTGGATGTTGTCATGCAGGCTGCTGTGCTCTGGCTTGGGCCATGGCCCGCTGCCCATTTGGGGATTGGTCCGCCACAGTGGAGCCCAGCGTGATATCTCGGCCCATTGGTGACCCGACTGTCCTCTGGGAGCCTGGTGAGCTGCAGAACTGCCTTGCTCTCCCAACTGAGCAGCTGGCCTAGGAACGGCCTTTCGGTGACCCATCTTTATGCTTTTTTTTTTTTTTTTTTTTTTTTTTNTTTGCTAAAACTGAGGATAGATGCACTAGCGTGGAACATAGTGAGGAGAGGTAACACGAAAGGCTCAGGCTTCCCTCCTATGGAGGCTATAGGATTTGTTTTCAAGGGATCGTCACTCTAAATGAAGATTTAATAGTAACAGTCTCCTTGCTTTTGTTGTGATGTAACTCTCCTCCTGAGAGACCTATTCTGCCCGGTCAGCCACGGCCCATGCCAAAAAGGGCTTCTTTCTGCGGTCTTACCTTAGTGATGGGGAATTGAAGGGAGGGAGATGAAGAGACTAACAGAGCAGTTTGGTAGAAATTCTTGACCCTGCAGTTGCCTGAGATTTAACTATCCATCAGCGTGGTGGTGATGGTCTCCCCTGCTTTTTCTGCTCCACAAGAATCTACCCAGCCATCACGGGAGACCGTTGGCTGACTGAGAAAGGGAACCGTGGTCATGCAAGTTGGTGTTTTACAAGGATGCTAGACTAGTCCACAGGAGGCTTCATCCTTTGGAGAGGAGAAGCTAGCCCAGCTCCTGTCCTTCTTATGGAATAATACTTTTTCTGGTTGCCCTCTGGCTAGGGTGCACTAAAATATGTTAATATATGAGATGTATGTGTAAATATGTTTCCCAAAGACGGGATGTGCACAGAGTTGTTTGCTGCAGAGCACTCATGCCTGTCTTCCATTTGCATCAGGATGAAGCTACCTTGATGTTTAATGAGTTTAATTTTCAATGCCATGCAGCAGATTTATAACTGATGTTTTAGTTATTTATTGAACAGAAGCAGATATATTTCATCATTCCTGCTACAGCAATGAGCATCTGAGCATCACACAGGACCGATTGTTCACTTCTGCTTGACAGGACTTCCTCATCCATCGGGGTGGTTTCTGTTTTTATTTTTTTCCTTGCCTTCCTTAATGAAGTAAAACTTCTTAGTTGTCCTGGATTACAAAGTAGGGAGTCAATGTGGAATTTTGCTCTCTTACTCGCTGTTGCATCATCTCTTGTGTAATAAATTTTAGCACTTAAAAAAACAACATGACCACAATGTCTTTAGATGCATGATGTACTTCCCTGTGCATATGTTGCTGCCTTTTAAGAAAAATATTTTCTGATGAAGTGGACTCCATGAAGGTGTGGGGGATTTGCAACTTCACAATTAAAGGTCGAAATAGTAAAATGCACTGTAATTGGGCAACTAATTTGCTGTCAGTCATCACTGAGGTCATGTAGTGCATTGTGCAGAGAAAAGCCTGAATGTTCTGGGATAAACAACCAAGAAGGCCTTGGATGTTGGATGTAATTCAGGATTCCAGGTTGAGCACTAGTCCTGCCAGTGCTCGAGGCGCCAGCAGACGGGTTTTGTCACATTTAATTGTGCTGGTGTAAGGTGCCGCTGCTCCGGTGTTCCATCTGCTTCATCTACCGGAGGTTTCTGCCTCATCACAGTCGGCAGAGATGAACGTGCGGCTGTACCTCCAATCCGGTAACTCACGGTACGTGCCCCAGCCGCCGGGAAAGAAAGATTTGCTCTATTTAACACGCTGGATTGTCACCTGAAGTCAGTTAGGAAGGGCCACATGGCTCTGTTACAGTGACCGTAGCCTCTGGCAGAAATGAGGTGGACTGCCCTGCCAGGAGCATCTTCACTTGCTCCATGGGGTTGATGTTGCCTGTCGGAGGTGATGGACCTGCATTTGTAAACTTGCCTGCAGGTGACAGGACAGACACAAGATGAGCTGCTGGTGGCTCTTTTAAAAATTTGTAAGGTTCAGAGATGTGTTTACTGCACAACCCGTAGAGAAAGCAAATGTCTGAGCACCCAACTGGAAGGGAACGATGGAAATGAACAGTTTGCTCCAGCACCTTCACATGGTGCAGAAGCTCTTGTGAGACGGCTTGCCCCTTCTCACTGACGTCCACAGAAGGCTTTAAAATGACTGAAGAGAAGCAACGCTAATCAAATCCGGATTAAAAGCCAGGATTTTAACTATTGTGTCCATGTAACTGAGGTTCTGTTCTTAAATTAGACTGTGGCATGCAGAGATGATTGCTGAGGCCAAGACTTGAGAGCCGACCCTCCTAAACCGTAGAAATCTGTCTTAGGAATCTGGATCTAAATGTTGCATCTCGTGCTTATCTCTAATAATATGTTAATTGCTTTAAAAAGTGATATCGAAGTGGTTCTTATTAAATATATGATTTGAGTCTTGCCTCTTGAGTGATTTTAAAAAGATTTACTGCTGATGAGATAGAGGCAGTCATTCTTCTCTTGTTACTTATTTAATAGAAAAGTGTTGCTGTTTTAATGAAACTTCCACTTTAAAAAGAGATGGAAATGAAGGAGAAATCAAGAGAGATGGGTGATGCTGATTAACCTCCAATTTCATCCGTCCATGCAGGCCGTCAGTCACCAAGATAATGCAATTACATTCAAAAAGCTGAGAAGAGACAATGAGTGGTGAAAAGCATCGCTTGCAAATGAGTTCTTGTACCAAGGCTGGATGTTTCCAAAAGTAACTTGAAGCTTGGGGCAACCTTTAGACCAGGTCTCTCATACCCATATTTTGATAGACACAAACTGGCCAGTGACGTGATGTCCCCTTGAGGGCAGCAAAGGTGAGTTGCTGTGGGGAGAGGCACGGGTATGGCCATGGCATAGAGGAGTGTGTCAGTGTGCCCACCCTGCCGCCAAGGACCTCCTTGCAATCCTCCTCCTAGTGGCTGGATTTCCAAGGGCATTTGGATGAAGGATGAGGGTCCTTCCCTGTCACTGTTGAAACAAACTCCTTGCAATCCTGCCCCGAGCAGAGGAGCCGTTAACATGAAACCAGATAAACACAGCCTTGAGCCAAGCTTTGGGCCCATTTCTGCAGAACATGATGAATAAGACTGTCACTGAGTGTCCCACTAGTGTCATACCCTTTAAGGATGCCAAAGATTGCTGAAAGCAAGCCTGTGTTTTTGTTGCATTCACTTCATAAGCTCAAGATTTCCTAAGGGGAAGGGTTTGGGTTAGAGAGAATGGTGCAATCCAGTGTGCTTTGTGGAAGATTGAAGTCTACACAGCTCTTACTCTTTCAATCCCCTTAGCGAGATATTTTGCTGCCATCCTGGGCAGATAGCCAAACTTTCGGAAGTTCATGCTAAGCCCTCAAATGAAGTTAAACTGCTTTCATTTCAAAGTCAAAGGTTTAACTCGTGGACTCCCAATAGAAAAGCTTCTCTGCTTGACCACTAAGCAATTTAGGCACTCATCCACTGCTAATGGGTATGGAGTTAAGCGCTCCTCTATGCAGTGTGAAATTAGGCATTTTGAAATCTCTGCAGATGCTCCAGCCTTTGCAGATGAGAAGCTGTTGTGTTCATTCAGGGAGGGGAGGAAGCGTGTGTGACCTTTAGGAATCTTGGCTGGATTTCCAAGGGCATTTGGATGAAGGATGAGGGTCCTTCCCTGTCACTGTTGAACCAAACTCATTTGACGGTGGTCATCTTCACATCAGAAAAAAGATAATCAAAAGTAAGGTTTAGGGGCATAAAGCTTTCAGTGTCGTCCGTCTAACAACAGAACAGGTGAGATATTGAAAGACCAGAGTCTAGAAGCTGGGGGTGATGTTATGTTTTTGGAGGTTATTTCTGAAATCGATGTGTTTACACTTTAAAGCAAAGCAAACAAACAAAAAAATCAATAAAATTATTAACTATTTTAAATCTTCTTAAAGGCAGGAGACGGGACACGCTGGGTGCAGGGAAGTCGCTCGGGTCAGTCAGGTTTGCAGTCATGTCGCGGCTGGCAGGACCGGGATCTTGCCTGGAAGAGCACGTGTGTTTTGCTTTGAAGCAAAATGACCGTGTGCCTCTAACAGGAGACTGGAGTAAAATAGCACAGCGGGAAGGACAAGCTTGCAATCACAGCGCTGCAGTCTCCGCTTACCCAGGATAGCTCGTCAAGAGCAGGTCGGTTAAGCGCCACCTCCCCTGGGGATTTTGCAATAAAAGCGCCCCGTTGTCTCAGCCGGGAGCAGCGGCTGGTACCGTCCGTGCTGGCTCCTCGCCCCAGGGAGGTTCCACCCATGGGCTAAGGCTGCATTTGTAGCAGAAAAGAAAAAAAAAAGAAAAAGAGGGGTCAGTCCCTATTTTTAGGGCTGCTAGCTCTGGCTACCTGCTTTTGGGGAACCCCAGCTGTGAATCTGGCCTGAGCATTTTGGGTCACCCTCTGAGTTGAGATACCCGAGCTGTGGTTATCAATGAGCTAATAACCAAGGCTTTTCCTCCAGTTTCTCCTAAAGTTCTAAATATTTATTTAGAAGGTAGGCAGGCAGGAATTGCCACCTAGAGCAGATATCCTGGTCCTCAGAGTCAAGTGTTGTTCCTGTGGCAGAAGGCAGAATACCAGCAAGAAAGATTTTATAACCTGGATAGCTTTCCAGAGGAGGAATTTCTTGTTTTATTCCCATCTGGTGGCTCTGCAACGTGATGGGTAATAGCTCTCAAAATGTCTTTCCTGGCTATTGTAATTCCAGGTTTTATTGTTATAGGCAAGTATTTCATAGTTAGGCAAGATCCCGTGCAGAAACTAATTTCTTCTTGTGCTCTTCAGAAATCACAGCCGTGAGGAAAATAACAGCAGAGCGGGGACAAGGTGATTTGCAGTGCAGAGACTTAAAATTGGCACCCAGCAGTAAACTGGTAACAACAACTGGCGTTTTGAGAGCAGAACAGCTACCACGAGGATCCTCTCAGCCTCGTGAGCACGCTTGGTGGAGGCAGGGTTATGTGTGGGCAGGGCTCAGGCTGACTCCTGAGCCCTCCCTGATGTGCTGGGAATCCTCATGCCTGGAGGCTGGCACAGTGCCGTAGAGCTGGCACAGCCACAGCCCTCCCGAGCCTGCGTTTCCGAGGGATATTTTTCCCCTGAGTGATGGATTGAGCATCCCTTCAGCATGGGCAAGTGGCTTGTGCCTGGGAAGCGACATTTTCCCCACTGTTGATGAGAGAGACCCTCGCTTCCTTACCATTATTTTATGGTTTTATTGCCTGTTTTATCTTTTAATTTTTAAATGAAAGATAGAAGAGACACAGAAAATGGCAGACAAGCCCATGACATGAGCTGAAGCAAAGAGCTGCTAAATTTAGGGCAGCGATGAGCTGTCAGGTGCAAAGAAGGTAGGGACAAGTTTACTTTCGCTTAAAGCAGAGCTGGAGCTATGAAGATAAGAAAAGCCCTATTTCTGTGAATGTGGGGTTTTTTTTTTTAATGGAAGGAGTATTGCCCTGTTGCTGTTAGTGGTTCTGTGGGGACTTGGAGGATCCCAAGAGCTGTTAGGCCCTTGGAGGAGGGCCTCAGCTTTCCAGAAACAGGGAGGAAACAGGGAGTCTGATGGTGTTGGAGAAGAAAAGCGGCTGAGGCGGGATGGGGAAGAGGGGATTGTGTGAGGTGGCTTCTTGGTGGGAGTCTCTCCCTGGCAATCCTGCCTGTCCCAGTCCCACTGAGCTTCCTGGTGCTGTGACGTCTCCCCAGAGGACTCAGCCCACAGCAGCTCGGGGCTGCTGGTGCAGGGCCTTGGCCGCAGGCTGTGCTGGGCATGATGCTCCTCCTGAGGGTTCTTCCAAGCTGCTGTGCCTAGGGCCCCTTCCTCCACAGCATGGGACCTATTCCTCTATCCCCAGCCTTGCCTTGGATTGTCCCTTTGCCTCCATCACTTTCCCCATGGTCTGCTCCCCCTGCCCATCCCTTTTAGGGGCCCTTTCCATGTCCACAAGATCTGTCTGGGAAGGAGGGAGGCAGTTAAAGCAGCAGTTAAAGAGAAGTGCCCAGGGAGGCAGGTCCAGAGAGGCTCTGCCACTATGGGCAGCCTCGCTCGGCCTCAGGCTCCTGGCTACGGGCTCTGCTCTTCCAGGTCTGTGTTGCACCTCTGCCCCGGTGTTGTCTCGCCGCTACCTTCGATCCCGTCATACCTCCTGCTCTGGTGCTATTTCTGTTCCCCTTCCCCTTTGTCTTTGGAGCCGTCTGGTTCAGTTTGTGCGTCTGGGCCCGCCTTGCATTCCTCTCACTTTGTTCTCAGCACGATTTGCTCCATCTCTGCCCTCTTCAGTTCCTTTATTCTCCATGCATTTTCTTTTGTTTGGTCTCTCTTTCAACTGCTACTTCTTTTGATTGCTTATTTCCACTTCTAGCTTTTTTTTCACTTTTTCTTATTCTTCCCTGTCTCAACTCTATTTTTTTTTTTTCCTGCTTGCTTTGTTTTCCCTATGTTCTTGTTCTCTCTCCTGGTTGTTTTGTTCACTATCCATCATCGTTTTGCTGTTTAGATTCCCCATGTTCAGTGTTCCGGACTCTGCGCTTTGTGTTTGAATCCCGCCTGCTCGCTTTTTTTTTCTTCCTTTAAATTTTAATCATAGGACCTGTAATCCAAATGCATTTTTATTATCACAATAAATGAGCACCCATGCAGCTACGGTTACAGCAGCTGGTTTCCATCCCACCCCTGTAGGCTCTGCAGTGTTTTTATGCAGACCAGGTGCTGATGAACGTGTGTCCAGGAGGTTTGCAGCCTCCAGGTATGAGGGGGTGCAGAAAGGGGTAGAGTCTGCTCGCCAGCAGCACTGAGCAGGGGCGTTTGGGGCTCTCCAGGGCAGCAAGGTGATGCTTCTTGGCAAGCATCCAGACCACTCATGGGGTTAAAGGTAGGTGAGAGGAGCAGTGTGGCGCTCAAGCAGGGAGGGGTTTCTTTGAACTGTTATTCTCCTTTAAAAACACAGCCATGCACACAGAGATTAGGGACACGTTTGAAAGTCTGGGAAACAGAGAGATAACCGGGAAGCTCCAGGATGGAGATGCCCAACCCAGGCTGGGTGTCCCTTGGGGTATCCAGGCTCTCAGGGGTATCCTGCTGTTCCTGGGTCTGTCCTGCAAGGGGACAGCCATCCTCGCTGTCCGAAACAGCATCTAACCGGAATCTCTTGCCGGAGAGTAAGCCAGATCCTTGCCGTCTCCTCCACACGGCTTGGAGGATAGATGTGCTCCTTTCTCCCATCATCCTCCTAATGTCTGCGTCCCTCTGGCATGTTCCTTCTGGCCCTTGCTCTTCCAGAAAAGAAAACTCTATGGCTCCTTCGTGCTTTCCAGTTTGAAAGAGGCTGCCTGTCATCATTCTCAATGTGCCGTGGGCTTGGCGCATCCAAACTCGGAGCAGGAGGTGACAGTGAGGGACTGCCGGCTGGTGAGCGGTGACAAGGGGCTTTGCTGGGCAAGTGGGACGTGGAAGGCAGCTGGAGCTGCAGCACACTGGCCATGAGCGATGGTTGTCGGGTACTGATGGTGGGACCTCCTGGAGCTCAGGGCAGTGGTGAGGACATCCTGTCCCATCGTGTGACTCCTGGTGCCAGTGGGATGGCTCCCTTCACCTCCTCCACCAGCACCCCCAGGTCGCACCATCCAGTGACGACCCAAGGCACCTTCAGAGGTACCAGGGCACTGCTGGGCTGGGGCTACCACTTCCCCGGTATAAATCATAAAGCCAATTAATTATAGGTAATATACAGAGCAAGGTCACGGGCTCACTTTGAGCTTCCCACCAGAATAATTCCGGTGACCTCCCTGGTTTAAGCGGAGCCGCTCCTGCTGAGCGGCTTTGTTGCAGCTGATAGCAAGATAATTATAATCCCATCAGCAGCTAAACTGTTTCAATAGGCAAAAGACACTCTCCAGGCCTTTGATGGATACCGAACAGCTCCCAGAGATTTGATATTAATCAGCTGCTATCTCTTGACTGCTGGGAGGCAAGTGTTCCCTGACAATAGCAGCCAAGGGAAGCAGGGCTTTCCAGAGATGCCTGCGTTGGGAGAGGAGCACTTTGGAAATGGGAAATGGTTATTAACCCTTCTGGGTTTGTTCACACAGGATGGCCTTGCTGGACCTGCCTAGCTCCAGTTTTCCTTTGCCACAGGTCGGGTGCAGATCGAAGCGCCTGCCACTCTCATCGGGAGAGACGGGGTTTTGTCGTTGCCCTGACATGAATTATTGAACAGCTGGAGCGACAAGGTGAGGAGTGAAAAAGCCAGTTAAAACATTACTTAATATTTAATTGCATACAATATTAAGGCCCCATCCTATACACCACCTGCCTAGGAATCAGCCTCAAATCCTTAAAATCCAGCAAGCTCCTCTTCACATTTTAATGAACAATTTCTCCTACACTGCAAATTTGCGTGTGAAATTACTAAAAGTAATAAGCTCATCCATTTCGCTGCAATTTTGCTATTAAGCTGCAATAAGACAGGCAATCTAGTCAATAATGCTAATGTTATTCTTCGCAAGAAGTCAGCCGTGCAGAGGGCCTTGGAGAGTGAAAGCGTCCCCGCTGTCATCCTGCGTGGCAAGAAAACAGAGTTTCTATGCAAATACTTGGGATTTGAACCTGTGTAACAGCAGCTTATAATACATCTTCTTAAAACACTGAGTTCCTTTGAGACTCCAAATAACTAAACAGTGCAGAAAAGGTGTAATTATTTTCCAAGGAGTGTTTTTTTTTTCCTTTTTTTTTCTGGGTAGGAGTGCACACAGTTGTGTTGTTCCTTTTTCTGTAATTATTATTATTTGTGTGTAAACACGGAGAGTGCTGTAACCACTGGCCTGGAAAACTGCCTAGGAGGTAGTTGCTCCTCACCACCGTGTTTAGCGCTTCATGACTGTTATTTCTCAGCCTCGCTGCATGCAGCCGTCTCCAACCGCTCGTTAGGAGAGGCCCCGTGTGCCCCGCATGACGTTGGAGCCCCTCTGCGCTGAGCACAGCGCAGAACGTGGCAAGGAGATGGCCCCTGCAGGGATGCGGGGTGCAGGCAGGGAGGGACACGCGGCCGAGCTCCTGCAGGAGGGGCAGGAATGCGTGGTGCAATGGGCTTCTGCTCACCCAGCTACATTTGACTTCCTCCTTTCATGTCTCCTTGAGGCTGAGGATGCCCCAAGTTGCACCCTGGCTGGGGGGCACCATCGTGGTGGCAGCATGTGGTGGCGCTTCATCCTGTGTCTCATGCTCCAGTGTCACCAGGAGATGGTGCAGAGTGGCTTCTGTCTCCTAAGGGGCCCTCGAAAGGTGCTGGTGCCTCAGCCTTTGCTTTAGCCCCCTTTTTCCCCTGGGCCGTTCCCCAGGTGCTTACAGCAGATCCTCCTCCATCTCCATCCTCCGAGAGCCTCACGGTGTGGTTCAGCCCGTGGGCAGCAGCAACACCACTCCCCTCCTTGCCAGCAGAATTTTTCCAGTGGTTACATCCCTTCCCGGGCCTCCCCTCTTCTTTTCCTGCAGCCCAAAGCCCCAACCACATGTGACTGGGCCGTGACCCAGCCTAGGGGTGATCCTGGGTGGGCTTGTTGGATGGGAGACGTGGTTATGGCCAGGCAGAATGCAAGCGATGCCTTGATGGTGCAGGGTGGGTGCTAGTTGCAAGGGGGATGAGGCTGGGGGCTTGTGCTCTGAGCTCGTGTGGGCTGTGGGGTGTTTTCTGCATCCTTCTAACCCCCTGTGCTCCCACACTGGGCAAGGGGGCAGCTGAAGAGCCGCGGAGGGAAGAGTCCGTTTCACGGGACTCTGCATTTCTGCACAGAGAAGTGAGGAATTGAAAACTGCTGCCTCAGTGCCACCTTGTGACTGATAGCCAAACAGCTGGGCTGCTTTGCTGGCACATGGTGCCAGCAAGGCTGCCCACTGCTAGCCAGGGCAGGCCAGCAGGTCTCCACGGGGCTAGCAAATCCTGAATGGGGCGAAAACCAGACCCCTGGGAATAACGCGGTGGATAACTACTCTGTTGAGCCAGTGCCCTTGCAACAGGGTGACTAGTAGGAAACTTTTGCCAGGTAAGTTGGGGCTTGTCTTGCCAAAAGATGTGTTCAGAGACGGAGTCTGCTTGAAGGATTTGTGCAGCTCCTTCTGAAGATGGGACCAAGCGCTCTGGAGGATGAACCTCAACATGGACCTTCAGGATACGATACCTGGGCTGCAGACCCTACCCTGCACCAGATGGAAGGTACTCGGTCAATATGGCAGTAATTGCCAACATCACTTTCAATCTCCATGGGTCTCACCTAGCTGTGTGACTGTTCTTAAGAGGGCAGGTTTACAGGGCAGCCATCACTCACAGAGCATCTTCGCCACTGAAATGAGGCCTCCTTTCTGGGGTGGTCTCTTGTGGAGGTGCTTTGGATACAGAGAAGAGCTAATCTCCTGAAAGGCCCAGCTGTAGGGGAGAGGGAAAGGAGAACAGAGCTTTACTTAAGGATGGCTATGCCTCAAGATTGGCCTTTCTCTTCATTCTCCTTTTTTGTAGCTTTGTAGCCTAGAGCTTTCTCACGTGAGGATACTCAACTCCAACCTGAGCCATCCGCAGGATAGGCTTTTGCTTTAGTACGTTTGGTTTCTGTCTTCTCAGAAACTGGATGTGCGAACACACATCTAACTAAAATCCTTTTCTCCATATCTCTTGCAGTCTTTCTGTATTAAAATACAATGTCTCTGTGTCCTCAAACTACACAGAAATGATGCCGTGTTGTACTTCCTAAGAAAGAGTAAGTAGCATAGGGTGGTTGTGAACATTTTTCCTGGAAATAGTGGGCTGCCAACATAAAAGGTTGAGAAGAAGCTGTCCCGGAGGCCTGACACTTGCTTTTGCTTATGTTCCTGTGTCTGGGTGCAATCTTATGTTCATAGCAGACCCCACAGAGCAGCAGAGGAACTCTCAGAGTTTACAGGGATCAAAAGAAGAACAAATTTAATGCCTCAATCTTCCTTCTGGCGAGAGGCACAGTCCTAAACCTTGGTATACAATTATCAACTCAAGCGCTTTGTCAGGCTTCACATGTGGCTTCACGTGTGTGAAGCTACTCTAAGCCTTTACTTACATTTACTTTTCCTATCTGCTTTTTAGATGGCATTTGACTGATTTGTTGGGAATTGCTGGGTCTTCTTGGACTTTTCCATCTAGATTATCCAGGCCTAATAAACTCCATCTCTGAATAATAGGACGGGATGGGTTCAGAGACTAGAAAAATTCTCTGTAGTCCCTGTACTGAAAAATAGGGGCAGAAAAAGCATGGGAGGAGAAAACAATGAAGAGTTAAGACTACATCTGCCATATGAACGGGAGCATCTGGGGGAAAAGATGGATTAAATACTCCAACTATTTATAAAACACTCAGAAGCACTGAGGCGATGTCTAGCAAATCATGTCAGAAGAAATATATTTCCTCTGCTGACAAGCCAGTGGGAAAGTGTAAGGCCCCTGTTAACAGGGAGAGCTGGGGACATCTGTTGGTCCTGCCTCCAGACGAGGAAGGGGCTGCGGTCACCCCGGGGGACTTGCCCAAGTCTGGGGGATGGAGGAGCCTGCTCAGCCCGGCCTGCTCACCCGCCGGCGCTGGTATGTGTGGAGCAGCATTTGAGGGGCTTCACTTTTCCAGGGGTGTCTTGCAATAAGCTCACGTCACCCTGAGGAGCTCCACTGAGGGTAAAAAAATCTTTGAAGTTTGCACTGTTTTTTTTTTATAGTAAGATCAAAGAGCTCATAGATAAGCAAGTCAAGTGGACTGTCTTGTGTAGAGGCTTCCCAGTTCCTACCAGCTTTGGGTCTTGTGCTTTGTGCTTTCTTTTAATGATGTATCTTGTAGAGAAGAAGGTTGAAAAAGGGGGCCCTATTTGAGCACCTGCACGTTTTGTGGTGTTTTTTAGGCAGAATGGATCTTGCTAGCTTCTTAGGGAGAGCATCACAGTCTTCAGAGAGACAAGATCACTTCAGCAATAGCTGAGGGGAGGCCAGGTGAGAAGACCATGCTTCTCCTAGGCCAGTATAATCTTACCACAAATGTTTTTAATGAGGCGATGCGTGGACTGCCTCCTATGTCAAATGTCACACTTCCCCTGGCCAAGAGTCATGTACTGTCCTGCAGGGACCTTCCCGTGCACAGCTGCTGGCTTGGAGGGTTTTGAAGGAGAGGATTAGTTGCTCGTGTTGGGGAACATCTTTCCCTGCTTTCTCCCTATGTCTTCAGAGAAGCTAGAGCCTGGGACCATGTCTCAATCCTTTTCTGGTCTTCTCAAACAGACACAAATGCACATTTTACTTTCCACCACAAGAGGTCCCCAGGATCCTAAGGCAAAAAAAATATGTATTGGCACAAGGACTTGAACAACAGGAGTGTTTTGTTTTTAAAGGGAAAATAAAACTAGTATTGCTAAATTGATGGTGAGGAGGAAAAGTTGTTCCTTCTCCTGAACGTGAGACTTGCAGCATGTACTTTGATGTTTGGTTTTTCACTATTGGATTAAGATTTCAATCTTCCTCTGCAAGAATGGGGTTTTTGGAGAGCGGAAGCACTCCCAGCAATGGCCTTGGAACTTCTGCTCCTTGAGGAGCCAAACAGCGAGAAAGGGGTGAGTCTGCAGCAACAGGAAATACCAAGAAGAAACAGCAGAAGGGCTGGCAGCTGTGACAAGGTCACTGACTCCTTGCCAAAAACTATGAAAGGAAGTTCTCCCCTTGTCATCCTTCATGACCCTCCTCAAGAGCATGGGTGACACAGGTCTGTCAGGTCCCATGTGTAAAACAATAACTGTTATTTGCCCTGTTTAGCTATGGCTCACAAGAAAAAAGCTTGGTTTAAGGGTGACTGAAGGTGAACGGGGGATCTATAAGGCTAGACCCATAAGTTTGTTTCCAGTATGCAGAGGTGCCCCAAGGGTCCATGCAGAACCCACGTCCGTGGGGCTCCATGGTGCTGCACAGCCTCAGGTTAAACTCAGGCTCCTGGTCAAGGAGGCTACAGGGTCATGGGAGGGGCTGAAAGCTGCTAAGTGATAGTGAGCAGAGCAAAATTTGAGGCCTGATCCTCTTTAAATCTGGACTTGGAGTTACCCCCTGAGACTGAGGCAGGAGCTCTGAAGAGGAGATACAAAGAAGATTAATGGTGCATTGTTTGTGGCCACCTCCATTAAAGGACCTGCAATATAAACAACCAAGCTCGTTTTATTAAAGAAGTCCCTCGATATCAAGTGCTCTGTGTCAGTCCCTATGTCCTTTCTCTGGCATCTAGACAGTCCCATGGACTTAATATCGGGCTTAAAGCAGTAACTGTAGTTCTTTGCTGATCTTTGGGTAAGGAAACTCTTTAGAAAAAGGGTTTGTAGCAATAAAAAGGCAGGTACTTCAGACTTTTTAATGAGTACTTTTTATAGTCTAAAGAATCACTTTAGAAAGCACATAGGGGCATGGCTTCTCCTATGCAAACATTAATATTCTTCTAAATTGATCCTGGTTAATTCACTGTGGACAAATCTTAATTCAATGTTATTTTATTTGTGTTGAGTTATTAAGTAGAGCAGTGTGCTTTAGCAGTGCTATCAAGTTGTGCAGGAACCAGGCATATGCTGCAGTATTTACTTTCCTTTCTTTAAAAGGCATTTCCACTCTCTTTTCTGCCTCCACTTTTCCTTTCTCAGAGACTTTCTTTGGGTTCAAGAGACCTTGATTGGCATTGTGGTTCCTCTGGACACTACTCACAGATCCTCATACTTTCCACTTGCTGATCTTCAGTCTACACCATGTGTCCCGCTATCATAACAGCTGCAAATATCTGTTTAAGGTGTAAATCCTGCTGTCATCGTATTGCTAGACTCCTATCCCCCTGCAGGGGTGGTTGGTTTGGGTTTGCTAATTCCCTATAGACATGACTACACACATTTAAAAGGGTTGATCCAGCCCAGTCCTCTGGGCTTCTCCTGTCCATGGCAAGGGGCAGTGTGCTCCGGACCAGGTGTCCGGGATGGATGGGTACCTCCATTCCTGTTCCCTGAACTTACAGGAAAGTTAAACAACGTGCTCTGCCTCTGCCATGGCCACGGTTAGGTGGATTGCTGATTGCTGCAACTTGTCTCTTGTAACACGTTTTCCACCTCCATTGGGAATTTGGCTGCATTGTCACCAACAGCAGCTTTTTTAGGGCCCCCGATTCATCGGCAGCCCTGGCCTCAGGTGATTGCCTCAGGAACTGTTTTCAGCAGGGCTTGGAGACGTTCTCGTCGGCTGCTCACAAGGGCCATGGTGCTGCTGGCGGTGCCTCCCCGCACAAGCGCTGGGTAATGAGTGGCTGCGTGTGTGTAATGAGGCATGTCCTGGGTGTAATGAACTGTCTGCGTAATGGATGAGGAGCTCCTTGCTGGTTCCAGTGGTACCAGAGGGGGTAGACACGAGACAGGGACAGGGAAAGGGGATCGGGGGAATTTTCCAGTCGACCTCAGAGCAAGGTCCCCTCTGTCCTAGGATAAGTGCTCGGGGAGGAACAGCAGCTGCTCCCTACATCAGAACGACATCTGGGCATCATCTCCCACTAGCTGGAGAAGCTACTGGGTGCCCCAAGCACAGCAGTTTCATTTAAATGGATGGCATCGGTTAGAAGGAAAACTCTGCACTGAGGTTAGGTGGCGTTTTGACAAAGGTGTTTTCATTCTTAGACCCTCCAGACCTCTGCTTTTCCCGACGGTTCCCGAGGGGCCAGAGCAGAACTGTCGTCATTAGCAGCTGTCAGCCTGTGTGCAGCCAGCAGCACTTGTGGGTACAATCAAGACTGCGTTTCTTGCTGTGTTCCTCCTTCTGTTAACTCCAGCCTGGCTGGGATGGTGGAGAGGAGGAGGAGGAGGAGCTGTGTGCCTGAGCTTCCACCATGCGGTTAAGTCAAAGTTCGGACTGACATAACGCTTCTGTGGGAAAGTACGGTGTCGGCACCACTGAATTGACTCTGGCAGGAGAAATCTCACTTTTGAAGACCACTTGTACCAGGGAGGGATAATATCCATAACTTGGCCCTCTTGTGCCACCTCTCCTCAGGGGGATCCTGTCCCTTGTGTGCCTTTTCGATGAGGATGTCAGCGGGATGAGGTGATGCCGCTGCTGAGGTGGAGAGACCATCAAGGTCAACAGGGTTTCTTCCAGCCATGGTCTTTGACAGGACTGGGGTGATTCTGCAATAGCGGAGGGGTGCACTAGAGGCACAGAGCTTTTCTGTCATCCTCAGGTAGCAGGATACTCACACATGTTTTATTAAGGTTCCTAGAAAGAATGCCAAGGAATGGACACGAACACAGTATTACCCTTGTAAAAGCCACAAAGGAGATGATTGGGGGTTTTTTGCCTTTTTTTTTTTTTTTTCTCATGAAAGCACCTTCTCTTACAAGAAAAAAAGTACAGCTGCATCAGAAACTTTTCCCCCTTTGGGATGTTGCATTATCTTTAGGCTGTGCTCACCTACATGTGGTCCCCTTAGCAGTAACTGAGCTGCCCAGTTCAGGAGATCAAGGATACAGTTTCAGTGCAGTTTTTCCTCTCATTCTCTCATCTCTTATGTGGAGATTTTAGGAACGAGTGAGGGATTCGGGAAGTTTCTATCTACAGGAAACCAGCTACAAGGTTTATAATAAGACCTCATAGACCAGCCCTTTAGCTGATACCAACTTTCTTTTGTCAGTATTACATCTGCCTACGCAAAGGTCTGGTTTTTGGCGTGCAACATCACTGCTAGTGGAATGGAAAGCTTTCAACCATTGCATGTAGAATGGAGACTTTTGACAGAAGAAAAAAAAGAGCGACAGGGTGCACAAGTCTGTTGTCAAGAAGAGCAAATGTAAGTTCAGTGAACTAGCTGCAAAAAACAGTCTGCATGTCATGACTGGAATTGAAGTGTGTAGCTCTGCACGGCTCATGTGGTTGTAGGGCAAGTGTCTGCATCTTCTTTCACCACTAGATGTCATAAAACTGTTTTTTCCCTTTACTTTCTGAAGTTGCTTTCAGCACGAGACATCATTTGACAGAGACAGTCACACTGATAAGCTCTGAATAAGCTTTTTGGTTTGGTGAATTTTTCATTTTTTTAACTCTGCCTAAGACCAGCTTATTATGTGCAATAGTTCTTTTTTTTTTTTTTTTTTTTTTTCTAGCAGCCCACAAGGAATCCAGAATGTTATTTCTATTGTGCTACAAATAACATATTTGCCAGAATCAGAATGCTCGTGTGAGCTTTGGTTTGTGTTTTTATCTTGACCAAGCTGCTTCAGTGTCCTGCTGAAGGTAGTGATAACATGAACATGCTATTGTTTGCTTGCAGGTTTTATCGTAGGAAAAAATGGTGATAGAGTCTTAGCTTTTCTTAGTTCAGCTGCAGCGCACACTGCAGAGATGCTGGGCTGGAAGGGTTAAAAAAAAGAAAAAAAAGAAAAAAGAAAGATGGAAAAAACTCTGTTTTTGAAGGCTGCTTCGTGTTCTTTGTCCAGCAGTGCTGTGTCCTGACAATTCAGCTGGGAAATGTCTACACATTCAGGCTCTAGAAAGGTGGGTTCACATTTACAAGTCTGATGAAATAACTGCTTTTCAAACTTTGTGATACCATTTTTAGAAGACAAGCTCTATTCTGTACTCTGCAGTCACTTCAAGCATGGAGAAGACATCCACATACTGCACTTGCACAGCATTAGATTCT
This sequence comes from Crypturellus undulatus, assembly GCA_013389825.1. Lineage (NCBI taxonomy): Eukaryota > Metazoa > Chordata > Aves > Tinamiformes > Tinamidae > Crypturellus > Crypturellus undulatus. The sequence goes on from VWPW01010007.1 coordinate 196,251, forward strand.
TGATTGCCCTGGATTCCCCCAAGAGATCTCAAGACACCTCACTGATGCAAACATACCTATTTGTGTGCAAAGCAAGCTTCGCTTCAGGGAGTGCTAGTGCACCCTGTGAGTAAGCAAAGAGTAAGTTGCATGCTTGGGAGAGATCAGATGTTCCTGCAGATCCAATTAAGGATCCAAAGCAAATGCTGTGTGAAAGCAGTGCTAGAAAACCTACTTCTCCTCTCGCCTTTCATCTGTGCTTCTGTGGTGCTTGCTTCTTAGTTGTTTTGTTTCCCTAGGTGAAAAGAACTGGGATATATCATAGGGGAAAAAGGCAATGCAAATGAGGCTGTGCTACTTCTTCATAGCGAGCATTCTGCAGGAATCTGAAATCCAACCTTGTTTCTTTCACAAGCATCCATGTGTTTTTGCAACCAACTTCTCAGCTAATGCTGGAAGGCATTTAGAAATGTGACAGCCTCAAGAATGGGCTCATTTCTTGATCCTACATAGCTGCCTCGAGGAGAGGCTGGAGTGTGGCCTCCTTCAGCCTTTTAGATAGTCACAGATGTCACTGGAGATATTAATGATCCATGTTATGGAGAGCACAGAAAGCATCAGGATCACGGGTCTCTAGCCGAACTCCCAAACGCCAGGGAATGCCTGCAAAGAACCGCTGCAGCGGATGGTGGTGGGAGGAGAAGAGGCCCTTGGGCCAGCCCGACACGGGAGGGGACAGATCGTTCCCCTCCTGTGTTTAGGGGATGGAACGTTCCCCTCCTGTGTTTATGAACGCAGGAAGGAAAAGGAGGCGGTGGGGATAACCAGCCTGTTTCTGGCTGAACTTCCTCTTCCTCTTCCTTCCTTCTTTCAGCACACCTTCTCCTCTTTCCTTCCTTCAGAAAGGCATTCTTTGTATACAGTGGAAAGGGCATTGATTTGTGTTATTTAATACTACATATGGGAGTATAAGTTATGTTTTCCATTTCTCTTATGCCTTCTGCTTTGGGCTAGACCATTTCAAGGTTAGTACTTGCTAGAGAGGAGGTCTTCGCTTTCTTGGGAGCTTGTTCTGCTTTGAATAGTGATTCACTCAGTGCTAGAAGGTGAATCTAAAGATGTGGCCTTCCCATGTGCTCTGAGGATTTGCAGATTGCTACGGATGTTGTGGCTGTTTCTCTAGATTGATGGGACTGGAAGGAGGACAAATCTCTTCACTAAACATCAGAGCGACCTTCGATAAATACAAGCTGTGACTATTGATTTGACATAGCTGCCAAGATCATTAACAAACTTATTACAGGGATTATTTGAAGGAGATAATACTTTTTGCAGATGTGATAGATGTCTTAAAGATAATTTTCAAAGAGAAACTCAATTAGTACAGTTCTTCATTATCTATACATTATCCTTCTGGAGGATCGTTCTCCAGAATGGAAGATCTGCTCCGTCTGAAGTTTAAGAGATAGCAAAACAAACAAACTATAGAGTGCCACAAAGAAAACAAAACTAACATAATTAGGTCCCAAGAGATACGTATTCACAACTTGATGTAGAAATTAAGTAAATACAATTGAGCGGTTAAATATTGACTGAATTATAATATTAACCAAGTAGTAGTCATATTGCTCCCCATTCAAAAGGGGCTTTGTTGGTTGTTTTATTGGCTTTTTAATCAATTTTTTAATTACATTGGTACTCCAATTTCTTATAAGCTTGCATTAATTAAGGTAGCTCTTCTATATGCAGACAGTAATAGGAAAACGAACACAAAAGAATATGCTTTTCCTGTTCTCTGGAAGAGATGTGGACTGTGCTATTAACACTCCCTTAGTCTTGCGAAGGGAAAAAACATCATGAGGTTATACTGCTTAGACTGACCATGAAATCTTTATTCTCTGCTTAGGTCAGCACTTCATTTGATTTCATTGCAAGTTCTGTGAAAACAAGAACTTAGGTCAAGAGGGTCTCATCAAGTTATTGATCAGATTCTGACAAACAGAGGGTTTGGATGTACTGGAAGATAAATGGACATCAATAGAGAAATGTTGAAGCTTGGGCTGGTTCTGGTCTCATCTGGTGTTGTCGCCCAGTGATAGTATCACTAATTGAAGGGACCAGGCAGGGTGGAATTAGTTCATATTTGTGCTTCAGACATTCGCAGATTTATCTGGGCAGAACCAGTAGACTTTGCCTATTGTTTTTTTCCACTAGCGTTTAAAGAAATAGGAATAGTCTTCATCTAGTTAAAAGGGCTAAAATGTAGATGTCTCCACCAGAGCTAGTCTCTCTTTCTGAGCAGCTGTGATCTGCAGGATCTAGGGCACAAGCAGGATGTTGTCTCTCTAACCTCCCTCGTAAACAGTGGTCTTCTGCAGTGTGAAATGGCCAGCAACGGTTAGGATGAACACTGCCCAGAAAAAGATGTTTTATGCCATTGTTACGGTGCATCAGGGAGGTTGTCTCCCAGGCCTACAGACCTGGGAATGGTAGGGCAGGTTTGTGGGCTGGTGACAACACGATGCTTGTTATGGTATGGTGCTCTTGCCAGGAGACTTGTGTTTCTCTGATGTACGGGGCAGACATGGGGATATGCAGCCTGATTTCCTGCTGCAAATGCCAGCAAAGAAGTAATTCCTAGTGTTATTGTTCAGAGGAAGAGGCTGGGGCACTACTTCTAGTCATGTTTTTGCAGTGCTCGGTAAATGCAAGTTGTTGCTCCTGGTTTGGGTTAGAGCAGAGGTGTGAGCAGCAAGCTGTGCTAGGAGGTGAGGCTGAGAGGAAACCCTACCTTAGGGTGCCAGAAAGGCAAACAGTTTCCTCCTGATACAGAAGAAGCCATTGTTTCAGTAAGAGGCAGTAAAGCCTCGCAGTGAGGTCATGTCTTGGACTGGAGCGTGTTTGGAAGGCCACAAGGACATTGTTATAGCAGCCTTCTTTGTCAGGCAGCAAGTCTTTTACAAAGCAGGACTGCTCAGATAGGAAGGAGTTTCACTGAGGTCACCATGACTGGAGGGGTTCAGGTACCACTGTGGTCAAAATAACTTGGACAACGTATTGCAGACGTAAATGAATTTGTTTAGCCAATGGGATAAGGTGTCCCACATGTATTAAGAAGTGTCTGCAAATGAACAAATCAGATGGTTTGCTCTGTAGAAGGATGTGTTAAAGCAATAATTTTTGGAAGTTGCCCCCCAGATGATGCTTCTACATCTGTTGATCATAATCTGTCAGACCAAGGAGACTGTGAGCTGTAAAGGGAAGCAGTTTGCCTTGTAAGAATGCTTCATTAATTTTTATTAACATTGGCTGTTAACTCTACCTGCTGCTATCTGCTTAGCTCAGCCTGGGGCGCTCAGTAACAGTTTCCGTGCAAGTGTTCAGAGCCGAGCCTAGTGAAAGGAATAAGTAACTAAAAATCACTGAGCTCACGTTGCATGTGTTGAAGAAGATGTCTTTATTGTTCATTGTGAAGGCACCAAGATATTGATTTTTCATAAACCAAATTTAGAAAGAATTAGATGTTAATTCCTCTTTGGGAGTGCGAAGTTGACACGATTGCAGCAATAACACAACCTTTGTGCTGAAGCAGGATATTCTGGTCGATCAGGTCAGTGGTTCAGTAGCCTGTTAAAGCAATACCATATTTACCTGGTGTGTTAGAGGTTGCTTTGGGTTTTGGGAAAGCCAGCAATGATTTTAGCATTGCCATCTTCTGCATAAATGATCTTTTTTGTTTGTTCAAATTAATTCCTTGATTTGGATAAAGATACTGAAACAATTACTATTGCCATCTGAACTCCAACTTCACACATCAGCTGTACGTACCCCTAATGGTCAGAAGCACTTTATCACAGCAGTACTGCTTTCCAAAGAAATAAAAAAGATTTGTAGTTCCCCTAATATGTTACCTATATCTTTCTATGGGCCTTTTATGAAGACCAGTGTAAGCAAATCCATATGCTCTATATTTGTACAATTCTGGCACAGTGTTATCCTTCTTGAGTTGCTTCCATTTTTGCTCCAACTGATGCTTGGTTTTGCTTTTTGTAGAGAACAATTTATTATTTTTTAAAAATTGCTATTTTAATTTGTCCAAGGGGCATTAAACATCTCCAGATGAATAGGAGAGTAGCTAACTGATCTAAAATGCTCTCTCAAATACAGAGTTTTAGCAATAAAAAAATATTCAGAGAAGTTTTTGAAGGTCTTTAGGATTAAACTGTTATACACTTTCCAATACACCTAATTTTGGCAGGAGTGGGCTGGCAGAGCCTAGTCTAGAGCCTGTTTCCAGCATTTAGCAGGAGTTCTCACAACGTGATAAGAATCAGCTTCCCTTCTCCTTCTGATCTTTTGGCTTTGGTCATCACTAGTTTCTACATGGATCTTCCTTGGTTTGAGTCTTCACAAAGTGTCCAGTCTCCTACTTATACAGAGAAGTCTCCCTTAAAGATAGGGATGGTTTGACCTAGCAAGAGATGTCTTCAGCCCAGGGTCATCAGACCCTTCTCTATGGAAGTGGGAGACTGAAGCTGTAGAACTTCTAAAAAGACCTCAACTGCAGATTGCTCAGAGTTAGTCTTGCCCCTTCAGTACCATGAAGGTACTTGTTGCCTTCCACTGCAGTTCTGTAAGCTAGAGCTGATGCCAGTTCTTAGGTCTCCATTTGGATGATATTTCAGATTTAGAAATAAGGCTCACTCCCAATAATGCAATGGGAAAATTAATTCTCTTCTTAATCCCAGCGAGAACTCTTGGGGATGCAGAATCCGGCCTCTGATCACCAGTGGTCTGTTAACCCAGACCACCCAGTGGTCTGTTAACCCCATTAATGACAGGACACAGAGTGCTAGATGCATTGTGAGGAGCCTGACCCACACATGTAAGACAGAGAGGAGTTTAAGGAGATCAAATGAAATGAAGACAGACAGCAGTAATCAGTAACGCAGCATTGGAAATACAAAAGCAGCATTTCGTCCCCCATGAACAATGTGAGGCTAATGGATTTCCTTTTCTTATGCTATCTAAATTATCTTTATGTAAGTGAACATGACTGTTAATTTTGATACTGTGCAGATGCCAGGGATTGTGGTGTTGGCCTGAGTGTGGATGTGCCAGGCCATGGGCTGAGCTCCCCAAGCGCCCAGCAGCGCTCAGTGGAGCCCACGGGAAGGATGCGCTTGCAATTCAATCCACACATCTCGCTGAAGATGCAGATGAGTTTAATTTATATTTAATCAGCCTCTGCAAACAGCATTCACTTGAGAGGGTTTCCATGTAACATGCAGTCATTACCCTTATTATAGCAGTGCTATTCGTACTGCCAGACTGGGGTCTCTCAACCTCTCCATTTAAAACCCTTCGCTTCAGGATGTTTTAAAGCTTTAATGCTTTTCAGGCTGCAACTTGCTATATTAGGCAGCAGGAGGATGAGCTGCAGACAAATCAGGAAATGAGTTTGCAGCAACCATGATGTAGTCGTGGTCTCTGTGGGTTTCACTGTCTATGCTGAGCACTGTGTTGGCCAAACCCAGACCTTGTGTCAAGAAACTGTTGGGCTTTTCACCCCTAGAAATTAGTCTCACACTGAGAAATTAAAACTTTGGAGGCCCTTTTAGTAAGGGCTGTGTAGAGAAAGGCAGTTTCAGGTGGGATGGGTGTCCTTTAACTGTAACAACTGTGTGGAAACCCATGGAGCCTGAGGTGATGATGCTGGGATCAGAAGAGGAAAAGAAGTGTTGGGACTGAGCAAGTGGAGACCCCTCTGGAGTGCTGCTTCGTCCTGGCCAGCTGCGATGGGAATCGAGACCCCTCTGACTGCTGACCACTAGTAACGATACCACTCGTAACCACTAGTCCTCACCACTAGTAACAAAAAAGCAAATGGGAACCCACCTGTAGAAGGGACCTTTAATGGCACGTGCTTGGAGTACCTGGGAAGCAGTCATGGTTTTGCCCTAGGATTTGTGTCTTGACCATACAGCCCTCCGATCTTGTGAAAAACAGTTTCTGCTTACGAAGAAGTGATGTACATTGGTCATTAACTGGCATGTCAAACCCATCCACATAGTATTAGTTTTTATGTCTATGGAGGATTATTCTGACATCTCCAGTGGAACAGGATATGTAAAAGATCAGACTTGATGACTCCAGGGTACATGTTGAAAAATCAATGAACTGAGGCAGAGACCTGATTTTTAAACTTGCTTGAGATGCAGAGAAGGAAGAGGTGGAGCTTTTACACACCTTAAAACAATATTTGTTTTTTTTTTTTTTCCAGAGCTTTTGTTATTTGTCTGTTTGCATTAACGTTCAGACCTAAAAGCGCTGTAGCTTTAGCAAGCATTCAAGGCAGCAGTGCTATTTTTCTTGTCCAAAGTGGAGATAGCCTCAGCTATCATCGATGGGGCACCCGGATTCACAATTTGGTTCCCGGACCTGTCTCTGCACAGCAACAGGACACTGAAAATTTGCTTGCTTGCACCATCAGCCTCATGCCACAAAGTACTGACCCTGAGTTTATGCCGAGGCACTGAATTTCTGTCTCTAGTTGTATTTTTGGTCATACTGTGATTATCTCAGCCTTCTACCATCATATCGAGAACTATTTTTGACAGCTTAGTCTGAAGGCCAGCTCCTTATGGGCAAGTAGAAATCTAAATGGAAATTAGGGTTAAAAGACATTTATTATGGGATGTGTGTTTGACCTCATCAGTCTGTGATACTCACAGACCACTGTAACACGATGTGGGCTGGGTAGCAGTTTTAATAGATTTATCACCTTGCCTTTGAAGGGAGGTGGTCAGGTGGCCCGACCTTTATCATTATAAATATTATAAACACAATGCAAGGGTCATTCCCTTTTAGCTGGTCACAAGAGACAGCATCAGAAACATCAGCTTTCAGCTGTTTCCTGCTCTTCCTTGCTCAAATACCCACAGTTGTAGCAGTTCCTTCATTCTGACTTCATCTTTCCTCTCCCATTCCTCCCCCAGCTCTTCCCTAGCCTTAACATTGGCCATGAAAGCATAACAGCTCCCAAGGAGACAGTCTCCTTTCGCAGTAAAGACTAACTGCTGGAAACTGCTAATGATGGAAGCTGCTACTGCAAACACGGCCTGTTGCAAGAAGCTGCGAGCAAGTGGAAGCGGAGGGACTGGTGTGCAGCACTCGGCCGCCTTGGTGCTAGCAGCAGCCATCAACATCTGCTGTAATTGCTTTCTTTAGAACTTTACATATGTGCTGATAATTTTAGTAGGAAGAATAATAAATGGGAAAAAGATATGGAAGATACTCTTGCTGAATTTTTTTTAATTAAGATATTTTTGATTTTTTAGGAACTCCTAAAAGAAGCAATTAAAAGAAGAAGATTATTAGCCTGTGCTTACATAGGAAAGCCTTGCCAGTATTAACTAGATTTTGCCAAATAAATTGCTACTTCTGGATTTATGTTTTAGCAAATAGTTTCTATAGATGTTAATCAGGAAGAAGTGTATATTGAAGGGATGAAATCCTAATGGAAAACCAGCCTGTGGATCATAGACAGAGTGTGTTCAAGGGTAGGAAATTGTTCTGTCTCAGTCGAGGCACTGTCTGCTGGGAGTTTTGAGTTTTGGGAGCCCACTGATGACAAGAGATTTTAGACCAGAACGTGTGCCTGAACTTTATTTAGACTAAGCATCTTAAAACAGGAAAACCCGACTTCTTCAGCATTTGTATTTCAATAATTAAATTTGAGGTCTTGGCCAGACTCTCTTTAAACAAAGCAAAAGAGCCAGGGTGTGAAATAATGCTCTATATGATGACCTAATCCAACTCCCACTAAGTCTGGGAATGTTTCCACTGGCTCCCCGGGAGCTGGATTCGACCATGCAGGCAGTGCCCATTCCAACAACTGCAGGCTCCCAAAACCTCCCAGTGGGGCTCAGAAGGATCAAGCTATTGACTGGTATCTTTCCCCTTTTTTTCTTCTCCATTGAATGCATTAAAACAACACTTGAGCTAAATAGGATTTGGAATACTTGTAATGGTGGTTATTTTTGTGGACTCTTTTCACAGTGGGATAAAGCAGTTTGGTCGCAGTTCAAATGCCTTTTTTCCCCCCTCTTTTAATGTGTGTTTAATGTGTGTTTTCTCCCTCTGTCAGTGAAGATTTCCTCATGGTAGCATGCTAAATTGTTGGGCATGGCACTTTTCACCAAAGGCTGATGGGAGGAGATTATGCATTGTAGCAATGTGGCCAGGGAATTTCAACTCCTGAATTTTCTGGTTGCTGAAATACAGTGTGCTATGCTATTTTGGTAAAAATGGCCAGGAATACAGAGTGACAACTCTGTTCCAAGCACATGATAAAGACAGTAGAGATGATAGGAAAGTGGAGATGGAGTTTCCTACAGGTATGCTGAGAGCTTTGAGGCTTGTAGTCTTTGTTCCAGCAGCCCTGTCCGCGGTGGCTCCACGTGGATGAAGATTACTTGCTTACATCAGTTATTTTTTCTCCTGTTCAGGTATAATTTGGGCATTGCTACAAGCAATCTGGGGGAGAGTCATTCTTATCTGCTCCAGTCAAATGACTCCACACAGAGGAGCAGTAGTGGAGGATGCTGGTCCACATAAGGACAGCTGGATTTGCTAATCCCACAGCTGCTTTTCAGTTAAACTAGTGTGTCCGGACACGAGTGGCCCGTGGTGGTCTGGTAGCTGCAGGAGAAGATGTTGAATCTTCAGGCAAGGAATGTATATAGCACTTGGCATGTTCAGCATCCTCCTCTCCCAGATCCACGTGTGGGTCCTGCCCGATGAGCCGGTGGAGGGTTTGACTTGCACCACTTACAGAGCAGAAATGAAATTCTTCTCTCCACCCTGCTACTGAGTCCTGTGTTGTTCTCCAAGCGGTGATCCTGGCAGCGAGACGGCCATACGTCTGCTCAGCCAGGAGCTCTTTTTGTAACAACAGGCTTTAAAATATGTAAATCTATTTTCAAAGCAAAAAATACCCCCAAATATTCCTGTAGCCGTCAGAAGGAAGAGCGAGTCTCTGTCCTAATATTTTATGCAAATCTAGCTTTTGCTTTTGTATTTGGGCATGAATAAATATCAATGACTGCCTCAAAATGAGAGAAAAAAAAATGAAACTTCATCCTCCATCAAAAGAAAAAAACCTTTATTTCTATTGCATAAATAATGGTAAAATTAAAATCTTTTTATACAGATTATATATTTACAGTGGTGTTTGGTTAGAGGAAATGGCCGATACATATGGCATTCGGTTTTCCTTTATACACGTCTTTATACAATTGGTAACTTGCGATAACATAGGATTTATTTAAGTTGCATGCCAAGTTAATTTATGTTAATATTTACAGTGTTTTATACAAAGTGTTTTTTTTAAACCATTATGCTGTTGACAATGTGAGTTGTTGCCTTTAATTAAAATGCCATGAACTTACATTAACCAGTAAAAAAACAGTCAATTTTTAACAATGAATGACAAATGGCTTGAAAATGGTGTGAGATGAAACGAGGACAAAAAAGGAGATCCCTATATTAGTGATGAACTTCCTAGAGATGAATCAGGAGGCATTGAGTTCTTAGGTGCTACTATGAATTAAATGGCAGCAGGCTGGATTCTGGGCTCCTTCCAGTTTAAACCAATTAACTCTCATGAGTTACTTCTGATTTGCTCTTGAAAATGAGAGCGGCTTTAGCTCTTGTTGTCTCCTCAAGCCCAGTTACTACTTGAGAGAACAAGAGCTGCTGAAAGAAGCTCAGATAACTTTGGCTCCTCTGACAGAGATGGTAGGAAATGTGGTACTGTCCTGGAATTGGTGCAATACAAAAATAGATGCATTTGTTTAGAGATTACTCTTAAATGGCGATTCTAGGGGCCAGATGCTGCAAACCTGTCAACAGTGCTTTTTGGGTCTGGTGGGACTGCTCCCAGGAGTGACAAGTGCTGGCAAGACTGGACGGGACAGTCACTAGATGGTCACTAGAGCATGCTCACCGGTTTCAAATGGGATGGTCAGATGTTGATGTCTTGACTGAAAAGACCGTCTGCTAGGGGAAAATCAACGTATGGAGCTCACTGTAGTAAAACTAGTGGTTGAAGCTGTTAATTCATGAACAGCTGTGGAAAACAATTGATTTCCATTAAAAATGGCAATTTCAGGTGATAATGCGCTTCCAGGCTATGAAGTATGTTTTCTGTCTTGAAATAAATAAATAAATAAAGGTATTTTCATAGTCAAACTATCAACTACTGAATTTTAGACTGGAGTGATTTTCCTTTTCTCTTTTCTCCCTCTTTTCCTCCCTTCTGAGCTGAAATTCTTTCCTGATGAAGAATGTCAAACCTCGGCAGTTTTTCAGCCTTTTGCCATGGAAGAGGTAGGAGTATAGAGTATTCTTCCAATTTAAATGTTGTTGTCAAATTTTCTTTCCATCTTGTTTTCAGTGAGGCATCTAAGGTTCTTAACAGCTGCCTAAGACATCCCACTTGATCTACAGACAAACAAGATTTGTTCCTACTGATAATGGACAACAGAGAGAGAGATGAAAATCTTTTGAGCCTTTTCTTCTGCATTAAAATCCTTAGTTCCTGGGAAAGTAATAGGTCTTAAGTGAGGCCAGGGAAATGTAACTGCGCTGTCAGAATACACTACAATAAAATAATAGATGGAAACCCAGCAAGTTCTGTACATCTTCATCTCTGGAATGTGAGCATGACTCAGAGCCAAGAAAAAAGATACTTTATCATAATCTTATGTTAGGAGAATTAGTTTTTCTTCTTTCAAAGAGTCATTTATAAAGCAGAAGCTAAATAATTTATTACATGAGTAGATAAAATAGGGAACTTCATTCTTAGCGCTCTTAATGTATTCCTCCTACTACTTCTCTCCTCGCAGATCTAAGTCTGACTCGGGACCTTTCGCTTTTGTGTTCTGACAGCCCTTCGCAACACTCTTTGCTCCATGCATGTGCATCATTACACGTGAGCACAGAGAGATTTTGGGGAAAAAAGCTGTAAGTCTCTTTATGCTGGACACCTTGCAAAGGAAGGTGTCACCTCAAGCAGAGCCAGCACTGGATCTCGGTGGTCATCACAGTCCTTTGGTCTGTTGCAGGAGATATCCTGGTCTTCTGTGGCAGGCAGAAATATGCAGATTTTGTGGTAGAACATTCTTAGGCTTTACACTATGAAGTATATATCAATAGGGACTTTTTTCTTTGAACTCTGTCACGTTTCATCCATCCCTAGTAGAATCCTTGGGAGTGCTTTGTACTTTCTTTTTGATTTGACTCCTTGCTATCTAATATCATACAGGAGAGGACCAAAAAACTCAATTTACTTGGCCTCAGGTTGAAATGTGCATAAATATATATGTCTATTGTTTTTAAAACAAAGATATTAGAATTCTGCCATTTAAAGCAAATAACATCGGTCAATTACTTGTCCATGCTCTCCAACACAGGAGCTCCCCAGTCTATGCACAGTATTTCTGAACCAGTAGATAGTAACCAAACACTCAGCTCTGGCTCGTTTGGGAGCAGTGGGCAAGTAGCCACATAGAATGCCTAAGGTTGGAAGGGACCTCTAGAGGTCATCTAGTCCAACCCCCCTGCACACGCAGGGCCACCTAGAGCACGTGGCACAGGACTGCATCCAAGCGGGTCTTGAAGATCTCCAGAGAAGGAGGCTCCACAACCTCTCTGGGCAGCCTGTTCCAGTGCTCTGTCACCCTCACCGTCAAGAAGTTCTTCCTTAAGTTCCCGTGGAACTTTTTATGCTTCAATTTATGGCCATTTCCTCTGGTTCTGTCAGTGATCACCAGTGAAAAGAGGCCAGCCCCATCCTCCTCATTGCCTCCCTTGAGGTTCTTATAGACACAGATCAGGTCCCCTCTCAGCCTTCTCTTCTCCAGGCTGAAGAAGCCCAGCTCCCTCAGCCTCTCCTCACAGGGCAGATGTTCCAGGCCCCTGATCATCCTCGTGGCCCTGCGCTGGACTCTCTCCAGCAGCTCCACATCCCTCTTGTACTGTGGGGCCCAGAACTGGACACAGTACTCCAGATGTGGCCTCACCAGGGCTGAGTAGAGGGGTAAGATCACCTCCCTCGACCTGCTGGAGACGCTCCTCTTAATGCATCCCAGGATGCCATTGGCCTTCTTGGCCACGAGGGCACACTGCTGCCTCATGGTCAACCTGTCGTCCACCATGACGCCCAGGTCCTTCTCAGCAGAGCTGCTCTCCAGCAGGTCGGTCCCCAGCCTGTACTGGTGTCTGGGGTTATTTCTCCCCAGGTGCAGGACCGTGCACTTGGCCTTGTTGAATTTCATGAGGTTTTTGACCGCCCAGTTGTCTAGTCTGTCCAGGTCCCTCTGGATGGCAGCACAGCCCTCTGGAGTATCCGCTACTCCTCCCAGCTTTGTATCATCTGCAGACTTGCTGAGGGAGCACTCTGTGCCTTCATCCAGATCGTTGATGAATAAATTGAACAGGACTGGACCGAGGACTGACCCCTGGGGCACTCCGCTCAACACAGGCCTCCAACTAGACTCTGCACCACTGATCACCACCCTCTGAGTTCTGCCATCTAGCCAGTTGCCAATCCACCTCACCGACCACTCATCCAGTCCACACCTCCGGAGCTTGTCCAGGAGGATGTTGTGAGGGACGGTGTCAAAACCCTTGGTGAAGTCAAGGTAGATGACATCCACCGCTCTCACCTCATCTATCCAGCCAGTCATCCCATCATAGAAGGCTATCAGATTAGTCAAGCATGATTTCCCTTTCGCGAATCCATGCTGACTAGTCTTGAGCACCTTCTCGTCCTCCACGTGCCTGGAGACAACGGCCAGTATGAGCCGTTCCATCACTTTTCCAGGTACGGAGGTGAGGCTGACCAGCCTGTAGTTGCCCGGGTCCTCCTTCTTGCCTTTTTTGAAGACTGGCGTGATATTGGCCTTCTTCCAGTCCTCCGGCACCTCCCCCGTGGACTGGAAGATCTCCCACCATCCATTCGTTCTCAGGTGATCTTCATTCTGAGAGGTCCGTGAGCACCTTTACCAGGATGGGATGTCCTCTAACAGTTATCAGCTCATTTAGGTACCCATCAAGCATGAAAAAGAATTGCTTTTCCCTCATTAACTGCATTTTTTTATGCTGTTTGATGTCCCCCTGTATAAGGGCTTAACTGTCCCTAGCAGAAGAGAGCATTCCCTGTTGCTCAGCCTGCTCATGTGTTTTTATACACCTTTACATTTCTGCAAATCCTGGATCTGATCTGTAGTGCTCTCTTGGTGGTTGGCTTATACTCAGCAAGAGCGTTGGTGAAGTCCACGGGTTCTGCTGTCCATCATGCACAGGAGCTTGCTCACACGGGGCTCCTGCTGGTGGTCATTTGCTTTCATCCCGCCAGGATGTTCCTCAACTGCAGCTTTTCTCGCTGCTGCCCTATGGTATGGCTTTGGATCTGGCAGGTAAGCAACCCTTCTTCAGCATGTTTTGCTGTGCCTTTCTGAAATTGGCTTCTCTGTGGTCACCGATGCATTTTGGATGACCATGTGCTTGCAGTTTCCTTGCTGGCTTCTCCAGGAGCAACTGCCTTGCGCTGCCTGAAAATTGGAGTTTGCCTTCAAAGGGGAAGCCCTGAATGGCTGTGCTGAGCTGTGCCCCCTCTCAGCAACGCAGACCACGTGCAACAATCCAAACCCTTCTGAGCAAGAATCAGATCAATCCCATCAACATTCTTCTTGCAGCAGTTGAAGGCAAAGGAGATGCTTCAAGCCAGATGATGCACTCAGCTATGTCATGCAGTGGCTTACACCACATTTATTTAACTTGTCCAACCCAAAGCATTCCCTGTGTCTCAACTGCTTTAATTTCCTACGATGTTTCTTTTCTTTCTTTTTTTTTGCCTAAGCCGATGCAGGCATCTTGAGGGCACTCAAGATTTGCTAATAACCCAAGAGCTAAAGCCCAGTCCCAAGCCGTTTGAGCGCTGGTTGTCCAGCCTTAGTGTGACTGGTGAGCATGGTTTCGGTTGCTGCACGTCTCCGCGACACCATGGCACACGTGTCACGAACAGTGAGGGTTGCCATAGCAATCTCCTTTTCATACGGAATTACAGTGCTGAAAAGACACTTAAATTCTCATGTAACTGGCAAGAGCATAAGTTTAGTGCTTTTTCTGACAGCTCTACCTAGCACTGCTGCAGTCTGAGTATTTTTTGAAGTAGGTTAATTAGCACTTAAATAGTTTTTTTATGTATGGAATGCATTTTCTTTCTTTATTTTTATTTATTTGATTCCTTTACTTTCTCTCCCCCCACCTAATCTTTTGCCATCAGATTCCAATCAAAATTTTGCTGCTCTATTTTTACCTGGTGTCTATAAAAGCATCAAAAAAACATTTTTCTTCCTCTTTTGTAACAAACAAAACAAAACAAATGGATGTTACATAAATGGAGCCAGGTAGGAGACATGGGCCCAATACTGTTGGGCAGAAAGTATGGGAAAATGTTGGTACAGAAGTTACTGGGAGACAAAGGTTTAGAATAGCCCGTCCTGATGTCATCCTGCATTGCCAATCGCTGCTGGAAGAACTTGACTGATACAAAAAGAATTATCGTCAAGATATTCCTTCAAGCTCTAGGAAATAAATAAACCCATTGGATTCTCTCCAGGAAAAAAAATAAATACATTTTTTAAGAAGCCAACAAAAACCCCAATCCTGTACCCAGTATAATCAGTGGGGAGTTTTCCAATAAACTCTACTGACCCCAGGCTATGGCTTTTACCAATATATTCATTATAGGTTTGGTTTGACAAGAGGAGTTTGGAGGAGAATAACTGTACTGAAAAATGACTGCATTTACAAAGCTTTTTATGTGGCATGCATGTAGGAATTATGGCAGCTTCCAGAAAGCTTAGAGGAATGGAGAAGATTATCTTGTTCGTAGGGTAGTTCTGCCTGGAGTGTGGCTGGCTCTAGTTAGCAGATGACCTGGTCTGTGACCTGTGTTTGTGGAGGAAGCAGAGGACCACCACGCTGCCCCACGGGCTGCGACCCTGGCCAGGCTGCCCGGATGGTGCCAGCCTCCCTGTCACCCCACGTTGCTCTGCCCCTTGGTGCTGTGCACAAACACATGATGCTGGTCCCAGTGCACTCCAGCACAGCTCCAAGGGACAGCTGGGGACTTCCTGGGTGGCGCCACACTCCAGCCCTGCATGAAGCCTGCAGGGAGCAGGATAAGTCCCAGAACAGCCCCTAGGACTCCAGTCAGTGCTCACTTCTATACTCGTTCCCATCCATGAAGTGGAACCAAAACCATGGAAACATCCTGGAGATAACTGCAAAAATCTTAAAGGCATTACTCAGTGGCAAGTAACATGGAGGGTTTTTATTTTCTTTCTGTTGCTGCCACCTTTTCACATGCCCTGAAACCTGAAAACAGGGCTGACATTTCCCTTATAGAGATCTCAAAGCTCGTGGTCTGCAATGTCCAGTGCAGCAAGCGCTGCCAATATCCCCTGGTTCCCTAGTGATGCGAATCATGCGCTCAAAGCTCGTTTAAGATTTTCTGTTGCTGGTTTGAAGTCTGATGCTGCCCTGTAGCAAATAGAAAACTCTCCATCTTCTGGGAGATGTAAAAATCTTTGCAGAATACTTTGTGGTTGAACTCTATTAGTCACAGTAGAAGTGAAATAAAGAAGTATGTGTTTGTGTGTGAGACCCAGGGAGAACTTCAAAACAGGCGGCAAAATAACTCATCTGCTTTGGAAAAGACAGCTGTCTTCTTCAGTGATGGAGAGAGGGCACCAGGAAAACAGTGATGTCGTGGTGGTGGGTGAATAAAACAAACACACTAGTAGAGGCTGTGACATGAATTTGAAGGAGTTATGGGACACAGAACACAGAGAAGCAGATTTTCAAATCAGGTTACTTAAAAAGCATGGGTTAAATGTTACAGATCAAGCTTGTAACCAAAGACCTGGAATGACTTTTTAGGACAGATTCAGGCTTAAGAAGATGGCTGTTGCGTAGGACGAGGGAAGCTCGTGGTTTACGATCCCTTGGGAGCCATCCTGCCCCCTCTCGTGACAAATAAAACAGTCATCCGCACTCACAGGAGCAAGATCTCGCTGTTCCTAGAAACTCCTGGAGCTAACCCAGTTGGCAACACGCAGCTACAGAGCTCGGCAGAGCTTGGGCCTGGGCGCTTCTGTGGAGCTCCGAGCCAGAGAACCTCTCCCAAGGGAGCAGTGAAGGTGGATGTCTCCTCCGGGGGACACACAGAAGCACGGTTCTTCCATAGGTGCATGTAAGGGTTGTGTCAAGTCCAAAAGGAAAATAATTTCCAATATAATCCTGGAACATGCAGTCCTTGGACTTTCCATGGGACTTGTTTTGCCTCTTGTCTGCATCGCTCCATCTTCTCCTTGCTGCTCATGAAAATCTCTTCCAGGAAAAATAATTATTATACTTGCAGGATCTGAGAGTCTGACACGCTATGTAGCATATGGTGGTTTGCTCCAGTTTGATTCCTCCTTCTCTTGCTGCAGGCTGCTTTGCAGCTCACCCCGTTTCGAGCCTATCCACGGGATGGGTGAAGATGTGGTGGTGGTGGGATGGCCCCTCGGAGGGAACTGAGCGACTCAGCAACCAAGACCACGAAGGCAAAAGCATCACTTCTACGAGAAGGCATCTGACATGGAGGTTTCACTGCAGGTTAAAAACAGCGCGTGTAAAATAAAAGTCATAAAAATCAAGTGGACAAGGAGGAGGGAAAAGCTCAGAAAGTGCTTTCCTTGTGGCTTTAGGTCTTAGATAAGGTTATTCAAGACCAGTACAGAGGAAGGGCAAAACTCCTGAAAAGCAAATGTTGTTGAATATGCCGATGAGACCGAATATAGGGAGTTTTAATTGACGCTGGTGGTTGCAGTTGGCTGGAAGACTGTGCACAAATCTTGGAAATGCCCATGTGTGAAAGCAGGTGGTGTTTTTTAAGCCCTGATTCAAGGTGAAAAAAAAATGGCAAGCAGACTCACACTACCCCACAGTCTTGTGTGTCAAAGGCGGCGCGGCTAGACCAAAAATAGAAAATTTGTATGACACTGGCAACTCTTCCCCTTCTTTTTCTTTTCTTTTTTCTTTCTTTTTTTTTTTTTTTTTTAATTTGAAAATACTGCACAAGGATGCTCTAGCTCCCCTCTAATGCCATAAACTCAAAGGCATGGTCATAAGGGAAAAAAACAAAGTGAAGCTGAAGACCATGAAATAAAACAAACAGGACTTGCTTGTGGCAATGCTACGGTCAAGGTGGGCCCGGTGGAGAGCTACGTGAAATAGTCAGTTGGCCCCTAGGTTAAAAGATAGCCACGCTGAAGTACGTCATGAGGCTGTGCCTCCTTAAAACTGTAAAACAGACGGCTGGATGAAAGTGTCTTCCAAGTTACCATTGCTGTTTTGAAGCAGTATTCGGGACTCCTGTATATTTTTTTTTATTGCATTAGGAAACAAAACCTTTAAAGCATTAAGACAGCCCTTTAATGTCCCTGCCAAAAGGATGTAGTTGATTCACAAGACACATTACGCTGCTGGCCTCAGGCTCCTGCCGAATGTTGCTTTATCTGCC
Source organism: Crypturellus undulatus (assembly GCA_013389825.1). Lineage (NCBI taxonomy): Eukaryota > Metazoa > Chordata > Aves > Tinamiformes > Tinamidae > Crypturellus > Crypturellus undulatus. The sequence continues at coordinate 213,871 of VWPW01010007.1, forward strand.
TGCCTCTGTCTCTTCCCCCTGCGAGAGTCGGATCAGGAAAAGCTCACCCGGTGGCATGCGCATGCATGGTCAGTTTGGTTCACAGTGTCGCGGTGAGAGGCTATTCCATGCCGCTCCGGAGGATCTGGTTGGCCGCGATCAACATCACACTTATAATAAAGGCCATGGCGAACGCGCAGATAAGGCTCTTCCGTACACAGGTCTGTCTGTTCTGCTTCTGTGCGTGCACTGCAGTAGGGAGTAGGAAGAGAAAAAGGCAAAAATGAGCTGCCCAGCCCAAGAAACAGTTTGCTTTCCACTAGTTCCCCTTGTAGCATCTGAGTTTAGATGTCCTTCCTTTGCCTCAAAGCGTATCTGGATTATAACCTTCTTCCCATCCCTCAAAGATGCCCCTCGTGATGACAAAGTCTTACCTTTCCTTGGAGACTGTTACTGGTGAGTACTACATGGGCATTTCAAAAATAATCTGCTTTTTTATTACTGTCAAAGTGATTCTACTACACTCCTCACTCCCTTCCCACTGCAGGAAGTTCTTTCTCTCTCACCCAAATTCTAAACTACTGAAATGCATGCACAAATACAGGAGTTTCAGTTAATCTTTTTTTTATTATTCTTTTGAGAATTCTTTATCAAGTTTTCTCTGTAGTTATTTAATACATGTTGGCCTTCTGCAGATCCCCTTAGACTCGTCTAGGCAGGTACAGGTCAACTGGGAATGAGCGGAGATGGCAGATGTGCTCTGCGACACTTTAAAAACCGCTGCGATGGTCCCCACGAGTGTGCACAGTGTGATGATTGTTTTTCTGAACTGCCTTTAGATTTCCTGTGCTGAGGCAAAATCAGATTCATTAAGAACCTTTTTCAGATGAACGCTTGCAGAATAACTGACAGATCTACAGAAAGAGGTGAGAGGGATTTTGAACACCAAAAATATAGGCAAATTGAGACTTTTAGCATTTGACAGTATTTTGTTTATTTATTTGCTTATAAGCTTAGCATGCTGTGGCCTGCTCAAACCAGTTCATGTCTTTGTCTAAGTCTCTATAAATATTAGACTAGTAGGTGTTATGGGGGAACTGTGAAGATTAATCTGCTCAGAAAGTCCTCTGAGAAAAAAGCACATAAGTTCAGAAGATCCAGGGTGGATGGTCCTGCCCATCCAGCAGTAATGAGGGGTCTTGTCTTGGTAGGAGAAGGGAGGTGCCTATCTGCTCTTCTCACGGAGAACATTAACAGTAACACTGGTGGGTCTCCTTTCTCATCATACTGGTGATGATGGTTGAGAACAGTCTCCGAATGAGAATAAAAGTCAACTCGGGAAAAGGCTTCCCGAGTGCCCAAGCCTGGAAAAGTCCAGGGCAATGTTTGGAGAGTACACGGGAAGAACCCGCTTATTCTGATGCAGGCTTGAAATTTACTGCACCAGGAGGGGGTAGCACAGGATGCTGCATCTGGGCCAGAGGCACATTAATCCCACAGCACGCAGCACTTTGATGGAGGCCTCCTGGGGCAGGGAAACACTGTGCAACCCGCACACCAAGGGGACTCACTCCGTGCCGCCTGGATAATGAAATCCCCTTTACGGCAGCTCCCTATATTACTTGCTTTCTGCTTGCACCATCTACTCCCTGATTCCTTCATTTGCTTTTCTAATGAACCCAGAATCAATATTGTGGTTCTCTGGTTTTTTGCACATGATGCCCCAGCATTTCAAAAAAGCTTGTTAAATACAAGTCATTGCTTATTGCTATATCTTTCCTTAGAAAACCTTCCCATCCAGTGGCCAAAAGGGTTCTGCATCACACTGCCATTCAAAAATAAACTTTCAAAACTGGCCTCCAATTCTTCCTTTTCCAGGGCGAAAGATTGCTGCTGCCCTGGTTGCGGGAACTGTTGAGATAGAGCTGCATGTGCAAGGACACCTGGGTGTCAAGGACTGGTTTAGATAACTGGAAATGAAACAGGCTAAGGTAGAAGGAAGAACTGCACCACACACTGTAAAGTGTGTGGTGCTGCTGCCTAAAATGAGGAAAGCAAGTTTTGCCAGACACGTGTCCTCACTATGAACCGCTGGTGCTTTGCCCTGGATTCTCTCACTTCTCTGAATGCCTGGAGCCTCTGAGCGTGGCATCTGTGCCTTCTCCTGCTGGCTTCCACAGCCGGCATTGCCTTCAGGCGTGGACACTTGTTCCCCTTTACACTTCACTGCCAGCAGAAGCTGCAGATACACGTGGGATGCGCTGGTGGTTTGGACAGGAGCTGGTTCCCGAAACATGACTGGAGTCCTCTGGAGATGTCCCAGCCTGCTGTCAGCAGGGGAAAACAACTCCCCAGACGACCAAGATAAAAGAAATCTCAGCAACCAAAGGCATGTGGATGCCTAGTGCATGGGGCAGATGGGTCAAGCTCATTGCAAGGTGCCCTGTGGCTGCAGGGCTGGTTGTGATGGGTGGGCTGGAGATCCCCAGGGTGAGAGTTGAGAAGCTTCTGCAGCAAAATGCTTGCTGATATGAACTGCTACAGCATATTTACAGCGACTTTTATCCAGCTCTGCTGGAGGTGAGTGACACTTGCTTTCTGAGGCTGACTAGAGATTTATTTTTGTCTTAAGAGGTCAATTTTTCATTCCCACTTGTCCTTTGCTGGGGAGAAGATGCTCTTAACACTTGTTTGGAGTAGGGATGCAGGGAAGCTGTGGCAGCTCTTGAATATCCCATTAATATGAAAGTCAGGGCTGAGGATGAAGTACCCGTGGCAGGCAGCACGGGTCACCGCAACCATACAGCATCTTTGTTTGCCATGAGCTTAACACTGTGAACATTCTGAAAAACGGAACTGCCAAATAAATGACTCTTGTGCAACAGATTTTTGTTTTTACAATGTCAATGCAAACAGTTGTCCCTTTCTTGTGTCTTTTCCTATAAATGCATACACTGTTCTTGGCTCTCAGCTTCATTCTACTGACCTAAGCATTAATAAAAACAGTGAGATGATAGGCTGAAGATAAACTATGAATTTTGCATTTGTTTAAAGTATGTATGTGTGTGTGAGAGAGAGAATTAACATAGCGTGTTCATAAAGGAAAAAGATTATAAACCTCAGATCTGAAGGCCTTATCATGACAAGAAGCCAAGATGTGAGAGAGTGACAAGATGTGAGAGAGAGAGTGACACAGATGTATAATGTAGATATTTGTACCAGTGACAGCCTTACCTGTAGGGTGCTGGCTAGTGTCTGGTTGTTTATTACTGGTACAGCCAAACTGGTACGTCAGTTTTTGTGGATAATTTTACTGGCATAAAATTGGCTTATAAAATTGCCTTAGCAGAGAGAGAAAAAAAAAATCTTTCCTTGACCTTTGCAGGAACAAAGTAGCATGATGCAAGTGCCTTTTAATAGGAGACAAACACCATCCACTGTCAGTGCAGCAACACCTTTCCTGCAGTGGTACAGAGCAGTACATTTATCTAGATGCCATCCCCAGGCTCTCTGCAGACCTGACTTTTCAGCTATCTACAGACGTTTTGATGCTGACATTTCTCAGAGTAGGAGCCCAGCAGAGCTGGGGCTCCTAACACACGTGGGACAGTCTGGGAACTTCATACTGGAGAGAAGAAAACATCCAGGGGTGACAATGAGTCACCTGAAGCTCTTCCATTAGTCATGTAGGTACCTACCATCTTTCTTCCCTTAAGAGCTATTCTCAAGTCTCAGTGAAAAACCACTGGGGCTTCATGAACTGAACCTTCGTGACAGCTGCCCTTGCTGCCATCAAGCCACTTCCTGCCCTGCAGTCACTGCTCTGGGGCCCTGTGGGGAGCTCAGCATATTGGGAAAGAGAAATATGGAGGGCAGCTGCGTCTTCCTTGGCACAAGCAGGTCACAGCTGAGGTGACATTACCGGCTCTCAGCCCACTTTCCTGGGAGAAATGCTCATGTCAGAAGGGCCACGGAGCAGAGCCAGACCCTTCTTCTGGGACATAAAGCAAAACTTTGTGTCTCGGCAGTGCTCCGTTGAGCTTCATTCTCTGGGAGATTCGTATACGTGTCTGTATTTCTAACAACAGCTGAAAAAGGGTCTGTGATGCTTCTAGGTCCTGCCTAGCACCAGCACTGCCAACAGCCCATGAGAAAAGCTGTTCTTGGTGTACTTTTGGAAGATAGGGTTCCAGAATGTGATGCTGAGCATTTCTTTTATTGGACCCATCTTTTGTTCCCAGGACCTAAGCTGAAATAAGTCCTGTCTGCTTGCGTCTTGCAGCAGTGACAGCTGTGGGCTGCCGCATGTCTCCGCTGAATCAGCAGGTCACTGGGGACCAGCAACTCCATTCGGGTAAGTAAGCATCTCTTCCTGCCTCTCAGGAAGAAATAAATGTTGCTTGGCTTGATTTGAAAAGTGTCACTGCTTGCCTCCCTCCTGCAGGCTTTTTAAAATTCAGCTATGCTCTTCCACATCTTTTCTGCAGTGTTTAGCTGAGACGGAGCATGCTGGATACATCTACTGAATCCTGCTAATTAGCCAGGCAAAGGATTGCACTAGTAGGTCTGTCCTTTGCATTGTTTCAGAGAGGCATCAGCATCTCTGCCCTGTGGTGCACAGGGTGCTATGATGCAGATGCACCGGCTCTGCTCTTTGCTGTTGATGTGACGTGGTGCTGTGCTAGCACCAGTCCTGTGTCTGGCCTGGCCCAGCCCTGAGTTGTTCTGGAGGCACTGCTGGTGGCCTAGGAGCTAATAAATTTGCTCTCTGCATGAATCCTTCCAAGGAGAGAGGGGCCAGAAGCACTTCAAAGGACCCACCAGGACCCATACCTCTGCCTGAGGACAGGATCGACTTTACGTCAATCCTTTTGAAGAAAGCTAAAGGCCAGTTCCTGAGCTCTCTAAGTGTGTAATTGCTACTTACACTAAATCCCTTGCATCGCTTGCATCCTTGTTGCTGACCAGGCTCAGGTTTCCCCAACGGAAGCAGAAAGAGAATCATTGTATAGAAACTTAGGAACTTTCTCACCTTCAAACTCTGTTTGACAATTGCCAGAGTTTTCATTTAAACTTTCCTCTTCATTGATAATGATGTTTTCGATGTCTTTCATCGTTAGGTGGTCCCGGAACGCATGGTACAGGATGTGTTTCAGCTCCTCCAGTGTTATCCTCTGCATATCAAACTGTGGGAAGAGACTGAGTCAGGTTGGCTGGTAGTTACAAACGCGGTACCCAAAGGCAGAGGGCCATGCCGGCGCATCACAGCCCCTGCTTGTGTTTGCTTTCAGCCTCCTTTCACCACCTTGCAAACTTTGCTCTTCTAGGTTTATTTAGCACCAACAGTAAGAACATTACAAATGGACATTGCTAGGGCTCTTGTCATATTACTTTTTGTCAGTAGAGCAGCAGAGAGAATCACAGCCTTGAGCAGAAGTGGCTTTCCAAGCTGGAGGTGCAGCAATCCACCATGATCCCAGCACAAATAACTCCTCAAGACATTCCCCCGGCATCTCCTCCTCCTTGCCATGAGACACAATCTTCTTCCTGCCCCTTTTTCTTTCTGACCCCGGTTGCAGCTGCGTGTAGAGCACAAACAGAGAACATTTCCCTCTTAGCTGATCCTGCTGTAGATCCCGTTGGTAAATTTTGATCCTACACACACCAGCCCCCTGCTTTAAAACGAGCAGAACGCTGCAGAATATCTAGAAGTGCTTTTGTTTGCAGCAAAGGAACAACACACATGCATAAACTTCATGGTATTAATGTCTACTAACGGTACCCGAGAGCGGGCATCAATACCAGCTGACTCATGGAGCCAAGGGAGGAGACCAGTCACCCTGAGCCACCAGGCAGTGACCGAAGGACAGAAATGTTCCAAGTCACCCTGCAGTCTCCTGATTTTGCTGACCAGAGGCAGGTCATCATATACAGCACCTAAACAACAGCCCTTGTGGCCTCAAACACAGGTTTGCCGCACACAGAGCACCAGGACTTTTACACTCTTCTCTAGCCAAACCTGCAGGAAAGCTCAGAAAGGCCAAACATCATCTCTGGATTAACACTTTGGTGGAAGAAGAGAGATGGGAGCTTACACCCACTATGACGAGTAAGGCCTGGTGACAGTATGCGATCAGACGGCACATGCAGCATTTCGGAAATGGAAACGCAAGGAGCCCCCCAGCCTGATAACGGCAGGAGCAACCTTATCGGGGCCTCGCTGCTCCGTGCGTTATCTAAGGTCGTTTTTCCTCACCACTGCTCCACATCTCACTGCACAGATGCAAACCCATTAGTCCTCGACATGATTAATGGAGGAAAACAAGTGCACTTTGATTAAACCCAAACCCCTGAAATATGTTATATCTATGTGTGTGTGTTTACTGACAGGCTTGCACACGTGCCTAGATATTTGTTCATCTACACTTAGGAATACTTACTTCTACAATTCTAATTATTATTTTATTTTCATGCAGTGATTAAAAGCTTGGTGTTGAAAATCTATGGAAAAAAAGTAGCAGACAGCACTGGCAAGAGCTAAAGTCCTCATCTATGTCCCAGATGAATTCTCTGAAAAGCCTGTCTGTTGGGTTTGGTAGTTCTGCTCCTGTCCTTGCTCCTCGGGGATAGCAGTGTTCATACTGCCCAGCTAAAAATAGCGAGCACACAATTGTCACCAGCGGTCCCTTGTCTCACAATTCAAAGCTGGCATTGCAAATCCCTCTGGTATTTAGTCACAAATTTCCAGTCTGCTTTGTTGTGCATGAAGAAATCTGTCATCCCATATTCCGCTTTAAAAGAACAAGGAAAATTGAATAACTCTGAACCTCACAACCGGCATGATGATGAAAAGCATTTCTCCTGGCAATTATAGGTGTGGATACGAGGGCTACCGTGTGCAGTTGTCTTGCAGCGGTGTCAGCAGGCATCATTAGTGGAGGTTTGCAGAACACCTAACGGCTGCTTCCCTGCCACCTCGCAAGGCAGCTGACGCCCAGGGCTATAGGTAGTCTTGGTCAAGTCTACTGACCTAGACATGCTGAACATGCACCAAGGAGAACATGACCTGCCTTCAGCAGGAGAGGTCCTTGAGGTGTAAATGTCTAGGGAGCGAGTCGAGGCCCCTGGGTAGGCAGTGCTTTCCCACCCGCAGCCAGCGCAGCTCCTGCCTTCCCTAGTGGTCTTTGTCCATGGGGAGCACCAAAACAAACTGGAGCCTTGGCGTGTTCCTGAAGGCATCTGTATGCCAAACCCCATAATTTCATGGAGGCAAGTTACTTAGAGAAGAGGGACTACCTGGATGGTGTGTGCATACTGCACTGTGGAGAACAAAGAGTAAAAGTGGAATGAATGCTTCAGGGTCTGCCTCGCTATGTCCCAGGGTTACTGTAGTGGAAGAATTACATCTCCGGATCAAACCCTTCTCTTTCACGTTGGCTTCCAGCATAGGTTAGCTTCATCAGAAAGAACAGTGACAAAAACCTGGGTGGCAAAGACAAATACTGGCAGGTTGCTCATTCCTGTTCTTATCTCTTGATAGGTAGTCAAGGGACATGGAGGCACAGCAGCAGCAGTCTATTGACTCTTTTGTGTCCTTGTCATCACCAGTTCTGCTTTTCTTCCTCCTAGCAGCAACTCTACCTGAGCTAAAGAAGTGTTATGGAGTGTGCCAGCTCCCCCACTAACTGGACAGGTTGAGATGAAGGCAGTCCATGAACCATTCTTCTTCCCTAGCTGGTGACCACCATGCCAGGGACTGCCCGTGGAGTGGGGTGCTGCACTGCAAGTGACTGGTTGACCCCCAGTCATTACCTCATTACCTGAGTAATCTCAGGTGTTAGATGCCAACCAGTTGCTGTGCTCAGAACACATCTGTCAACTTGCTTACATGTGATTTCCCTGGTAGAGTATTACCCTGGCACATAAAGACTTGATGCATTCCATTTAACCTCTCTAAGGATAAAACTGAGAATGAAGAATACCCCAGGAATTTCTTAGATGTGTGGATTTTACTTTGAAGGAACGCAGAATTCCTTGTAAAAACTGACACTGAGACACACCATCTCCTCTGCTGACAAGCATTTTTCCTTTCCTTTGCAGCTCTTCCTTTGCAGCAACATCACTGCTAACAAACTTTTGCAGAGGCTACTGTGATGCTACTTGTTGTCTTGCTTCAAGCTACATGGATTGCAAAAAAACAATGGATTGCAGAAAACAATCCCTGGAATCCTCCAATCATCTTAATAATGTGGAAAATGGAATGACCTGTGGGTTTCTGGGTCTTCTTGTACTTGTGTCCTGAGCATTCAGCTTGTGCCTGTGTTGTCAAGCATATCGTCCTCAGGTCTACTTCATTTCTGTCTTGCCCTGTGTTCCCAGTACTTCCACGCAGTGCTTGAATGGAGACATTTCTTCCATTAGATATATATGTCTTCTGGATCCAAAATCATACCAGACGGGGCATGATGCAACTTGACGCAGTCAGACAGAGCTTTGCATTGGGTTTAGGCTCCCACGCAATTTCTTCTGTCATTGTTGCTCTCAAAACTGGTAGTTTTCCTGATTCACTTTTCAATTACTCTGGCTTTTTATTGTTGTAATGATGGTAACCAGGGAGCAACTCTTAACTTTTATTGGTTCCACTGAGAGGAAAAATGGTTCTTGCAAGCTGCAAACTTTCTATAGGATTTATAATTAGAAGAAATCAATGATGCCACTTCTGAACTACTGCTCCTGGAATATATAGTAATCAATGATAAACAAACTGTGCGTAATACTGATGCTCAAATACTCCAAGTGATACACTGAGTAACCTGAATAAAAATCTATTGCTTGTATCGATGCTTAGCTTCCTATAGAGAGCACAAGGACCCATTCCCTGCGGGTTCTCGTGGACTTCAGTAACTGCCATCAGCTAAGACATCTCTTGGAGACAGAGGATGTTGCTCCAGGAGATATCTAGAAGGGAAACTGGACTTGATCCAGTTCAGTCAATAACTTCCTGACTCCTCTTCACTTTAAATTTCCTGCTGGGAATGAAAGTACAGTCCCTACTAGTCCTCCCAGTCTCCATACCCCTGATTTGCTGTTGGTTGATACCTACTACTGTTGGTTATCTTGTGATGTCTATGAATGCCAGAGCTCCCACATAAGGGCTTCAGCGTTCGTGGTGTGCCCCTACTTCCCTGCACAGTCAGCAAAGTGGGTGTCAATTCAATGTCCACAGCTCCCTTGTAAAATCTAGCAAAACTGCATGAATAAAAGCTGCAGGACTGGCTCCTCTAGGAGTCATAGTTTTAACTGGAAGAACACTTGGGTGTTCTGTTGGACACAGTTATCTCAAAGACCCTAAAAAGGTCTTTTTCTGCCTTACCACTGCCCATGAGGGCTCCAAATGATCCTCATGTCTAGTGACTTGATAAGCACACGTTGCAATAGGACATTTTGAGACAGCAGCAGGGGAGCAGGTTCCTGGCTAATGCTTTCGAGAATCAGCCCTGCAGTGCCATAGGCTTCATGTTTCATAAACTGCTCCTTTGGAGCAAGACACGCTAATTCTGAACAATGAGTATCATCATCTTTGGCTTTGTTTTCTGATCTAGTGCAATTCAAGCCATAGGGTGCTTGAACACTGCAGGGTTTTATGGTTTGCTACATCCAGTAAGATGTCACTGTTGTTTTCCAGCATGTTGGACTTGAAAATTTGAGCTACCTTAATCACACACAGTTTTGTACTGGGTTTTCACAGCCTGCGTTCGCAGTTAGATAAAAGGCGCTGGGGTGATCCTGTGCATACGGACATGAATTCACTGTCACACCTTGCTCAGCCTTCCTCGGCCGCATGTCCACGGGTCATCTCAGGCCCATGCCCCCGGCCAACTGCAAAGCCCCAGGACACAGTCCCCAAACACTCCGCCTCTGCACAGCAGCTGGCTGGGCTTTGTGCTGTTAATCACAGCCATTTCTGGTAGCTCGGAATGCACACACGGCTTCTGCGAGCGTTCCCAGCATATCACGTAGCTGTTCCTTTTGTCAGCTGCGCTTTGAGCTCATAAACTACTGATCTGGGACTGTTGTGCAGGGCTGATATTTTATGTTGGCTGCAGATGAATGTGCAGAGCCCTGGTCTTCTCCATGCAGAATCCAATGTTTTCCCAGCTCTGTCTGGGGGCCAGATGAATGGCTGTTTTGTACTGACTGTACTTGCTAGATAAGCTCAGCAAAGGATATTTTACAATGAGAGGGAAACTGTGTCTGCTGGAAAAGCCAACAGTATCTGGAGCAGCAGTGAGAGCATGCCCAAAAGTGAGCCAGCTCCTGCAAGTGAGGCTGCGTTTGCAGAGGGAGTTTGTACTGCAAAGACTGAAGGACCCACTAGTGATGCCTAAGAGAGCCAGCACCATTTCAGTGCAAGACACAGTGGTTGGACCGCACTGTAGAAGATCCAGGATGAAAAGACAGCATATGCATATGTAAATATATAAAAATATATACGTATATATCCATATATGTGTGCAAGTGTGTGTGTAAAGTCTGTATAAATAGAATTATAGACATATTAAAAATTCTATAAGTGTTCAGACATACACCCCCTACAAATCCAGAGGTTTTCTATTACACAGTTTTCTATCAAAGACTCTACCATTTGCTGCTAAAGGGTGAACATTGCCATTGTGAGGCCTGGAGTGACTTGCTTGTGTGCTGGCCTGGGAGATGCACAGACAAAGCGAAAAAGGCTTTCGGGAGCCGCAACGTGTGGCCAATTTTAAAGCAAGGCTGTTTCCCTACATTTCCCTACATTCTACCCATCCCTGAACCATTAACACCTTCAAAGTAGAACTAACCTCCTCTGTGCACCCCTTTCCTGGTTCACATATGCCCTGAAGGAGCGGGTGGAAGTCCTGCAGGCTGTGCAAAAATATGTGTCAGAGGAAATGTGTGTAGCAGAGCTGCAAGGACATGGGACACAACATTGAAGGAGAGTCCAGCACTCCTTGGCAGCTCAGTGCAAGTTTGGCTGCTGTTGGAGAAGGAAGCAGGACCAAGCCCTGCCAAGAGCTGCAGGCAGGGCCAGGATCCTGCTGTGTAGGTTAAGCTGAGCAAGCCACTGCTAGGTTGCCTCTTTGACTAAGACTAACCTGGGATCAGGGCAGCCAAGGTGACACTGTGAGCACCTGCTCACCCACCCGAGCTGACCAAGCAGCGGTGGGATGTGGCCCGTGCCATGCTGCCCTGCAACCATCCCCAGGCAAGTTGTTTACAACAAGTTCTCCAGCCCAGCTCTGTTTTGGGGGTCATTTACACCATGGTTATCACTTGCTTATGCATCCCTCGCAAACAGACAGCATCCCTGATGCTGAGCCAGAGCACCCCGACGGCTGGGGAGCTGCGAAAGGGTAACCATCTCATTTCCATAGAAACAGGCTTATTATGCGCCGGTTGCTCTCTCGGGAGATTACTCCATTCTTTCCAGTAGCTTTGTCGGCAGGAAATTGTACATACATTGATAAATTCAAATCAGATTTAAGAGTGTATTGACAGAACTTCTCTTAACCCTCAGCACCTGACCCATCTTCATGTTATAAAGTAGCGTGGTGTTCAAACCCTGCACTGGTGCAAGGGTGCTGCCTCCCTGTGTATTCCTCCAGCCACCTGCATAGTCCACTTGGGGCAAATGGCTACTGAGTAACACATCTTTGATGTCCCCATGTCCCCTTCTACGGCTCTGCTATCAAACTGGTCAGAATTTCCTATGCATGGGTCACACATTTATCTCTTGGCCATTCCCTGCTGAATAAAGCAGAAAGAGGGGGTTAAAATCTATATCCTCTGATTGACAAGCCACAAACATGCCCTTTCTGGAGCTGAGAGATCTCTTGGGTAGTTGTCTCAATACTTTGGGCAGCACATTAATACCCAAAGGTGTCCAGTGCCAAGTTTGGTGGCCTTGGGGATAGCAAGCTTCAGTGCATGAGACTGGCTCCAGTGAATGCAGGAGATCTGCTGGGCTCCTTGGTATGTAAAAATAGTGGTTGTGGACTTGGGTAACCAGGTCCTCTCTTGGGAAAGGTAACCAAAAAGAGTGGTGGTCAGGATGCTTCATATACTGCTTTTTAAGTACAAGTGCTACTACATAGTTAATTATCCTTTTCTTAGCTCTTATACACTTGTTTTCTTGGCAAAGATGGCTATTTGCTGCTTTTCCCATGCGCTGTCCTGCTGCCTGCTCATCCCCTTGTTGGGCTGTAACAGTTACCGATGGCTGGGACACACTCCCTGCCAGGTACCATGTGGGGCTTTAGAAGCACCCAGTAAATTGGTCTACTTGACAAGGCAATAGGACTCATCGTGCCCCAGGGTTATGGTCGTCCTTGCTCACATGCAAGTGCATGTCTATAAACCCAGGCCTGAGGAAGACCAGGGTTTCACCCTAAGTCCTGTGTGCTCCGTGCTGAACACTTGGACAAATGCATTAGCCTTGGTTGCCATGTCCCTATCTGTATCGCATGTAGTCTTACAGCATCTCTTAAACTTTATGACTATAAAACACAGGATTTCTGCACCAGTGAGTGCACCCAGAATTCTTCTAAAACAAGCCAGTGAAGACCCCATAGTTTGTGTCTTGGGTTGAAATATACTGCAGGCACTTCAACTGGAAAAAAGAAATACACTTGCCTTGTCCTTCCTGCATGAGAATAAACACAGATCCTCATGTTAGATCTAATCAGCTCATTAGGCTGATGCTGTCCTCCACTAGAAGACATTTTAAATCTCTGAGATGGTCTTTTAAGCAGGAGACTGGGTCAGCAGCTTTGCCTCCTCACTGAACTCTGCGCTTCACAGCTGGGACATAATTGTTATTAAACTGGGCTAAGAGAAATAGGCCTCTTGGTAGGTTAAATCTGAGTAACACCTCCACAGACAACACAGCAGGAATATTAATCCTGGTTCCATCCAATTAACTTTAAATAGTTTAACTGAAACAAGGAAAAGTGGGTTTTTTTTTTTTTTTTTAATTAGCAAATGCTCTCAGGATGGAGTGTACACTAACAGGTTTTAATGATTTCTCTTTCCTAGTTTTAAAGCTCCCAGGTCTTGACTACAGGCTCCAGGTCTGATCCCAATCAAAGTGAATATATAAATAGATCTACAGCATCTTGACCTTAGATTCGAGTCTTGTGGGAGCTTCTGAGAGTGAACTAGCAACTTTTAATTAGGGCTAAAGCTGGGAATTCCCACTTGGAAGTGAGCATCCTCAGATCCTGCACACTACCCTGAAGATAATAAGTTTCCAATGGATTCAGCTCTCCAATGTAAACCCATTGTCTGGCATAGCCAGTCTTACATGAGTTTTGTTCTGGTCTTGTAAAGCCCATATGTCAGGTTGTAGGCATTGGATTTCGAGGCTATCCTGCTTTCCTCCCCCATTCAATCAATAATAATGTGAGACAAGGTGGTTTCCTGGCAGGTCAATATGTAGGTTGTGCCAAAGAACTGATCTTTTTTCTTTTTCAAAAAGCAAAACCAAAATCCTTTACCCTTTACAAGGTGCATTTAGGCGAAGGGCAGAGAGGTTGATGCTCCCAGAGAGTCCTCCTGACAGACCCCCTTGGGTGAGCGGTTCCTGGATGCCCTGTGTGCCTTCTGGTTGAGTAGGGCACATCACATTTACATCTTGACCCAGGCACTAGCAGCAAGGATGCAAAGTGACCTTGACCTGCATGAGCTGCTTGAGAGCAGCTTATAACATTACAGATGCCAGTCAAGCAGCTCCAGCAGCAGGAAACGTGGGCCACTATTTTTTGACAATAGCAATAAAACTGACACCCAGCAAGTTCAGTAGGATTATGGACTGAGGAAGAAGCAATGTGTAGCAAAAAAAAATGTCCTTTCTATTTCAGAAAATACAGATTGAATTTGACCCACTGTTACTCTCCCCACTTTTCACATACAACTGCTGGCAGCATCACTGCCTGGAGTGGCAATCTTTACACTTCTTCTGAATTGGAGGAGGCAGATGAAACCTGAGCGAAGTAAATGAGCCAGCTGTGGGGCCTTTCTCCAAATGGCTTCTGAAAGCCTTTAGCCAAAGGAAACCAATTTTTTACTTAGCAGTTACGAATGTTTTGATGGTGCCGGGCAAAGTGGATTAGGAGGTGAGACGTTGCTGAAATGCAGGAAGAACACTAAGAATTAATAAAAGCTTTACCAGTGAGGCTGAGAACTACAACGGGAAACCTGAGGCATATGCAACCCTGTTGATGCTGGGTAAAAAATTAAACCGAGCACGGCAGCAAACAGACCTTGATAATAATCACTGAGGCTGCACTGGGGCAAAAGCAGGGAGATGCTCCCTGCGCTATGGCAGGTTGGCGAATAAATGATCCAAAAAAATCCAGGTTTTCTGCCGAGGCAAAGGTCACCAAAACCAAAGAGGAACCAACTGAAAAAGATGTTTATGAAACGCAGCAGCAGTTCTTGCAGAGTGTGCAGCCACATGCCCGATCACAGGCTGTTTTACTAGCAAGTGGCCAAGCTGGAGAGACGAAAAATGTTCTTCTGCTCTGGTTCATGGGGGTTATGTGTTCTTCTGAACCAAACATGACTTAAGAGCAGGGTATGTTCTGGTATTAGCTTAGCTGGCACAAATGCTGTAACTTCCAAATCCCCTTATCTGTTCCTATCATTAGGGCACTGGTGAGGGGATACCAGAAAGGCTTCTGAAAGATGCTTAGAGGACAGTGGGGTCAAGGGTCTCTCACAAGATGTGTTTTAGCATGTGGTTTGGCCCGCAAAGCTGTTCCCTCGTCTGGAGGGAATTGTGCAACAAAACCAAAAGGGTTTCTCTGAGAACAGCAAAGCCATTGTGAGCTCGGCCCAGAAACCAAGGGGATATAATCATCAGCTGAGCCTTCAACTCTCCTTCCTCTGACAACTGGGAAAACTTATTACATTTTCAAACAGCAACACAGAAAAGCAGCAGCCCGGCACTGTGGCGTTGTGTGTGTGTGCACATCTTGCCCCATCACAGGGTGCACGCAACACGCAGCTTCACCGCCTACACCAACTTTTCAGAGCAGTCAAAATATTAATTTTAGTCAAAATCTGACCTTTGCAAAAATAAATGTATGCACCTGGCTGGATGTGTCAGGGGAGCACGAAGAGCCCGACCCGATGTCTCAGCACCAATAAAGATTTCCAGCCCTCCTTGTGTCTCCCACCTGCACCATTAGAAATCTGCCTTGCCTGGATGCCAGCCAGCCACTGGCTTCTATAACTTATGCCCAGGCTCTATTCCCTCTTTTTCAAAAAAGTCAGCAGTATATTAAATAGCCAGGACACAGTTCAGCCTGATCCATCAAAATGTCTGAGCAGAGGATCCATTCTCAGCATTTAAACAGAAATAAGGCACCTTCCTCACACGTGTTACAGTTGCTTTCTGCATTTCCAGGCTGGGTCCCCGGCTGGTTTGGCTGGTCCTGGGTGAGCAGCTTTAAGTTCTTACCTGCTCAGGGGAGCTGCTTTCTTTGTATGTGGTTCTTCATGATTATGCTGAGAGCTTGCCCAGAGCTTAGGAAGTCCAGGAAGTTGGCCTGGAGGGGGAGACTGAGGTGGGGAGATGAAGGGGATCTGGATGTGAAAACGCAGCATGGTGCTGTTGGCCTCAAAACTCGGAAAGCCTCTCAAGCCCTAGAGCAAAAAATTGCAGCCTTTCTCTTGCAGAGCTCCTGCCGACGGCTGCTCTGGTCCATGCAGTGCCTGGCTCAGTGACAGCACCCAGCTCAGCAGAAGGATCCTGATTTACTGGACTGTCAATCACAAGAAGGACTATTTCTTGCATGGCCAGCACAAGAGCAACAACTTTTTTACAGATTCACCCAGCCCTCATGCAACCCAGGCCCTGGAGACCAGGCAGAAAATCTAGAGAAATGAATTACTTGGCATTGATATTAGTAGATTCCAAATTAAATTTTGAAGTAATTTATAAAACGCCATAGGTGGTGTGTGGTAGACAAAGCCCATGAGGTGAGGAGGATGTGGGAGATTTCTGCTGTGCTCTCATGGGCACGAACACCCAGACTGTATTTTCTGCTTGCATTTGTCTCACATCCTGTAGGTACAGAAGAGGTTAAAGCCTTCCCTAGTGCGGGGACTGTCTCAGCAATGGGCATAGTGCTTGGTGTGAATTAATGCTCAGGAGCTGCCAACACACAGGCAGAGCTGCCTGCATGGACCAGGGAAGGCTGATGGAGACAGGGAGTCTCTGAAGGTCTCCATGCCCAGGGAGGCACAGGCAGGCCCAGGGAGGCAAGCATGGGAAGGCTGCGGGACTGCGTGAGGTTCGGACCATCACCAGCACCGGTCTGCCCATCTGGGCAGATGCAGTCCAGACCACCGATGTCAGTATGTATCTACGAACTTTGCTTTTCTGCTGCCACCTAAACCACTGGGTGCCTTCTACAGGCTGGTTGCTTTGAGAGAGCCCTCAACTCTCCCACATCTCCAGAGGAGCAGGCATCAGAGAGTCTGCACTTCGAATCTAGCTGGAGAAGCCCAGCTAGGGAAGAACATGCCGGGTGCAGTATCCCAGCTGTGCAGTCAGGACCATGATGCCCGTTTAACAGTTCTTTGTTCAGGACTCAAGCCAGGGAGCAAGGACCACTCAAGAGGATGCAAGACGAAGGGGAGAAAGGGCTGAGGGATGTGTCTGCCGACGGGCTCAGCTGATGCCTCCTAGCTCCTGTGCTGGACTAGGCCCAATGAAATCCTGCTCTAAGACCTTTCCTTAACTCCCTTTTAGATATCTCTTTTCCAGGCAGATGTAAAAGATCTACAGAAGTAGAATTCAGGAGGCAAACTGTGGATTTAAATGTCTGATTTTACTGACTAACCTGAAAAGACCCACTTGACACAGTAACAGTCTGTTCAGCCTGGAGAAGAGAAGGCTGAGAGGGGCTCTAATCAGTGTGTACAAGTACCTCAAGGGAGGCAGTGAGGAGGATGGGGCTGACCTCTTTTCAGTAGTGGCCACTGACAGAACAAGAGGAAATGGCCACAAACTTAAGCACCAAAAGTTCCACAGGAACTTAAGGAAAAATTTTTTGGCAGTGAGGGTGACAGAGCACTGGAACAGGCTGCCCAGAGAGGTTGTGGAGTCTCCTTCTCTGGAGATCCCCAAGACCTGCTTGGATGCGGCCCTGTGCCATGTGCTCTAGGTGGCCCTGCGTGTGCAGGGGAGTTGGACTAGATGACCTCTAGAGGTCCCTTCCAACCTTAGGAATTCTATGATTCTATGAAGTGATAGAGCTGCCTTCTGGGGTCAAAATGTCATTATTTATCTTTATGCCAACCATAATCACTGCCCTCTTAAAGTAGTAACAACTTGCAGAATGAGTTCTCCCCTAATGATACATCAATAGTCTGCACAATATCTAAGGAGAGAGAAGAATATGTCTCCAACACCAGTACACATTCACCTGTAGGACAAAGACCAGCAGCTGTGTCAGGGTATGCAACAAAACATCCCAGGAAATGGAGGCTTTGTCCTAGACAAATCACAGAAAATAATGTACAAGATGTAATTATGAGCATGGAATCGGGCCAGGGTACCAGGTGTAGGTGCTGCTCTCTGCACTGCTCAGGGACATTCACGGATGCATGTACAAGATTCGAAGTGCCAAAGGACGGCTGCATCTCGGCACAAACTGCAGGTATTTGAGCAGGCACCGACTTCCCCTTCGCTGCCAAAAACTCAAATGACACTGAGCAGCGCGTATGGCTATAGCACAGCTAATTGCTTTGTTCATTTTAATTGCTTCAGGACAATTTGATACCTTCCTCCTTTGTGATTATGTCACCTTTATCCTGGGTTTTCATTGTGAGTTTCGATCAAGTACAGCTACTCCATAGCGAAATAGAGGACCTGTTTTGGAACATAATGATGCTTCTCAGGATTGTACTTCCCTTTGTCCTTCACCAGACTTGAAAAGCAGAGGAGGGAGGATTTTTCCCATCCTGTAATGTGATTCCTTTTCTGGTTTTGGTCAAAACAACATTTGCAAAGTCTGCATGATATGCGAATGCAAAGGAAGAAAAAAAGGAGCCAAACATAATCATCAGAAACATTTCATTTTAGCAATTATGAAACTGTCTTTGGGGTTTTGTTTTGACCTCTATTAGTTCACATGGAGTTTGTTACCAGTTAACCTGTGCTTAGACGTTGTCGTATTTAGAAGCTGTCATGACCTCAGGATGAGAACCTTCTCATTTTGAAGCCACTTAATATTTCTTTTTTAAATGAGAAGTGCACATAAAGCATGAAAATTTCATCTTCGCAGACAACAGCTTTGGCTTGTCAACCTGGCATTTTCTAAAGAGACATAGAAATAAAATAAAAAAGTTAAATGTCAAAGTTCATCCACATACTACTAGATTTTGAGGGCTGACAGACCGGTTGGCCCACAGCCAAATGCCAGAGTCCTTTCAGCCTGCCCTGTGGGATCTGCTCAGTGATTTCAGAGGGCCACCGGTTAACTGACCAATTGCAGCGGTTGAAGTGTCTGTATTTTACTATTTCACAGTCTCCTCCTGCCCCCTGTAACTTTTAGGAATTGCAGTTCATCTGAAGTCTATCAAATCTGCTACCTAATATCCATTGCTGGAATTATCAAGCATTAGATAAGCACATCGGTGACCATGAAGCTCTCTGTTTGGCTTAGTAGAAGATCGGCTACGTCATGATGGTAAGTTCATGGCTGGGATGGATTTTTTTTTCTTTTTTTTTCCCTAGCAAGTCTCAAGCCTTGAAGAAAAGAGGTGAATGTTTAATTCAGCAGGAGGAAGAAAAGTATAAAAAAAGTGTTCTACTTTTGCATTTTGGTTTAGTAATTCAAGACTAGATCAATATGAAAAATCAGTGTTTGTGCACCAAGGGCCAGAAGATGCGAAGATTTGTATCTCTCTGTCATATTATGTTAGCATGTGTATCTATCTTTTATTTTATTTGCATTTTAAAATTTTTATATAACACTTTGCTCTCCACACAATGCCCGTTGTTTCAAAATAATATTAACTCAACTGAAAACCACGAGGTAGAAAGTTCAATTAAAGCCCGGAGTAACTGCGAAGTTACTCCGTTGCCATGAGTACATGATATTTTCCTTGCCATGGTAAAAACAAGGTGATCAATTCTGAAGTCCCCTCCAGCAATTCACTTAGCATTTGCGAGCTCTTGCCAGCTACCAAGATGCCAGAGCAGGAAAGGAAAAAAAATACAAATCAGGTGTCATTGCAAAAAATATATATTAATAAAATTCAGAAAAGTAATTTTAATGCATGAGTCAGAGCAGTGGGTCTGTGACAAAGAGGGTGGCACGAAGTCTTTGCACCTCAAATCTGGGGAAAATGAGCGTCTTTGTCGCTACCTGCTCTCAGGTTGCAGTAAAGCTTGGGAGGCCACTGAGAAGCGCAGCAAAGACGCCAGCTGTGAGTGACAGGGCCTGCAAACAGCGCCTGGCACACAAGTATGCATACCTCTACCTCTTAGAAGAAAACGCAGGTGAGGCTGAGCAGAAGTAGCAATTCTGGTGGTAAAGTTGGGTTTGGGATGAGACAGGCTTTCATGTTTTGGTGATGGCTTCACGAGCTCCGTGTAGGACACCCTGCACACTCAGAGTCCTCTGGAAATGCAGTGGCTGAGAAACCCTCCCAAGAAGTGACCTTGTCAGCTCTCCACCTGGGGCACAGAGACAGGCTGAGTCTTTAGGTAGTGCAGGACACGTTCCTTGAGGCACATACTCCTAAATTAACTCGACTGAACCACTTAATAGTCAGATCTGCCTGTGCCATATCATGGCACAGAAATGCCTTTGGATGCTGCAGGGCATCTTTTGCTGCAGCTGCGAGCACGAGTCTCTCAGCAGCCAGGGAGGCCAAGCAGCTCAAAGGAATGGGACACGGGGTTGACGCAGGCTTTGTGCGCACAACCGTGACCTCCTGGAGTGGAGGTTTTGTGCCTGCGCTGTGCTGCCGTGCAGCGGGAATTGAAAGCGGTTTTCCTTGATGTCTCCCCAGCAGCGGTGCTGATGAGGCTTTGAGGACTGTCCATAACGGTCCAGAACGTTTGGGCAAGTAACAGGCTCGAGTTCCTGATCCTGCAAGATGCAGCCCCAGAATGGCCCCTTTAAGGGAAACTAGTTTGACCTGTGTCTCTAAGACTGGGCTGCTAATTGTGCCTAAGTCATGCATGAATTAGAGAAATATTTAGCTCAGCAATGCTTGAGGACTCTTCTAACGCTAAAATAAACTGTCACATGGCAGCTTGATCCAGCAAATGGAAGTTTTGCTGACGTGTGGCTGCTGTGCTCGCTCCAGCCCATGACTCAGCGTGGCCAGTGCTTTTCCTGCCTTTGTGTCACATCACAAGACTTTAGCAACAGGCTGACATATCCATGATTGACAAGGAGGCAAAAGAGCACTCTGGAACAGGGAGAGGAGGCAAGCCCAGCTGTGAAGGGGCCTGGGCTACAAACCATGGTCTTCAAATCGGAGGCCAGTGATGAGTTTGTCAGTCAGTTGAATCCAAGACACAATGGCCTGGCCCAAAGAGTTGCTGTCATCAGGTAACCACAGAGCCAGAGCTGCCCTGATCACTCACCATGGATGGTCCTGGTCCACAGACTGGACAAGATGAGGGGAATGTTGCTTCCTTTCAGGTATGAGCCCTGATGGTTCTGCTGCTGGTGCTCCCCCAAGAACTGGGGAAGCAATGGGTCTGATTAAGAAGAAAGTGAAGCTTTGTTGTTGGGTTTAGCTTCATCTCAAAGGGTGATGCAGGAAGGCACCGAACTTGCATTTGGCTCAGTCTGCACTTTTAAACAAGACAGATGGTCCTGAAGACATATAGCTTGATGTCTGAGCCCTTAAACTCACCTTTCAGCTCCACACACACACACAAAAGAGGATTTGTTGAGTGCTCACACTCCTCCTGAAAGCACCAGGTGAAGTTGCCTTTTATCAGCAGGGAAAAACACACAGCAATCCAAAAGCCGCTGACAATTTGGATGCTCTGACGCAAGGAAAACACAACCCTGATCCACTGTGGTGATAGTTACGCAAAAATATTTGGATAATTTGTTTCAGTTCAAAGCTAGCTTTGACAGGATCAGGTTATTCACTAAAAAGGGGATGTTTTGTATGTAGAAACAATTTTGACTGTAAATTATTTCAAAAATGACATCAATTTTTCTCTGCATACCATAAACTACCTAAAATAAGGGCAATCCACGTAACAGACCCAAGGGCAAGCAGCATCTGCCCAAAAAGCAGCAATCATCTGTAGCACAGAAAGGGGCTGTGATGCAGAGTCCTGCTCTGAGGACTCTGCCTTGCCTGTTGTAAGGGCCCAATGCGCCTCCCCCATGCACAGATCACCTTCACACCATAAGGACCTTCCTCCTGGGAGGAGTTTAGGCCTTTGCCCAAGCCACCTGAGAACACGTGCAAACTTGTTGTGTATTAGAAAAGAAAAAAGAAAACAACTCAAAATTGCATTGTTTGCATAACCCTGATTGCCCCACATCGTCTCATACCAAAAAAACACAGGGAAAATCATCAAAGGTACAAACAACCCCGGGAGAAGATCCTGTCTTGAAAAAAAAATGTTCCCTGGGCTTTTTGCTGTCCAGTTTTCAGGCACAGACTCCCTGCGTGTCCCCATCCCTAATATATCTTCTTTCTGTAAATAAAAAACACTCTTGTGGAAATAACGCTGATGATGCGAAATAGCAGATGCCTCAGAGGAAGGACAATAAAAGCCAACGACTCTAGAGGGAGAACATTTCCCGTGAAAGTACCGCATCGTCTATGACCTCCTGCAGAGCCTCATCCCATCCCCATCCACAGGGGAGAGCTACAAACGTTGACAAAATCAGAGCCAAGGAATTAATAACTCTCACGGATATGGGAAATCATGGACCCAGTAGAAACATTAGTTTTATGACACATTAAAATTTTCCCCATACACTGCTTTCTACTGGCGCCGCTCTTCCCCGACGCTACCTGTCTCCCTCCCCATCCTACAGGAACAGTAACCTCATTCCTGGCAAAAAAGCCTCCTCTGCTCTCCTGATGCCAAACCCCATTTTTCTCCCCAAATTATGAAATTGATAGATAAAATTAAGCTGCTTCCAGCCTGTATTTTGCTGGGAGTCACCAGTTTCTCTTTGGGATCTGAAGGATGAAGTGCATCTTTAACAGCCTGATCTGCTTTTTTTCCCCAGCAACTGGTCTAATAAAAATGTTACTGATCCATGAAGACTCTGCCTTATTTTTAAATCCCACTTTCATTAAAACTTCATTAATTGGAGGCGTAAGAGAGGAAAGGGAAACAGCACAACTGGTCTTTTCCTCCAACTTAGGCCTGGCAGTGTGACTTGTAAGCCAATTGCACCCTCTGAGAAAGGAAAATGAAAAATTGCATCCACCTTTCTGACCTATTTTCTCCCTGGAAGAAAGGGTCTGTTGTGAGAGGTGGGAGAGTAGCAAGAGCACAAGCTTTCGGCTGGCCTTCTGTCTGGAAGGGAACCATCCCCTTTGACTTTTCATTAGACCTTGAATACTGTTTCATTGCAAATGTTACTTAATGTTTATTATTCACTCAAGAGACTTGGGTCAATTGCAGCATTATTATCCCATCCCATCTGCTAAAAATGGCCTTCTTATGCAATAGGAAAGAATAATACACTTCAGAGGAAGACTAAATCAATATTGTAACTGCTGGTCACAGGAGAGACCAGGCTGTGTCTCGTCAAGCCAAGATACCCGCCTTCCCTTTTCTTCTTAAGTGTCTTTACATCTTAGCTTGCACTGGACAAACTGGCTGTTCAAGGACACTGGTCAAAGGAGATTGCTGATGTTTCCTGGGAGAACTTTTGATCTTAACATGTGCAGGATGCAAACGTGTATTTATTTGCATGAGAGAAGTGGCTAAACTTGTTCTAGGACTTCCCTTGAACTTTACCTCCTTGTCTTAATGAATGTAAATCTTGTTGCAGTATATGCTCCCGCATGAACCTTTTGGGGTTATTTGGTCAGACCTAATGGAAAATGGACAGCTTTGCGGTTGAGACACCCTCTCCTGATGGCTGCAAAAGTGATTTTTATTTTATTTTATGTTTTGAAAAGGCTTCTCCCTCTTTTGAGGTCTCCACAAAGGACTAGCTCCACAAAGTCTTTTCTCCTCCCATTTCGGGCTGGCTTTGGGATCTCATCTCCCTCCTAGCACCACCTTGCTGCAGCAGTTCGTCTTCTCTGGGGGGATCCCTTGGCATATGGGAGGTCTGAGGGAGCCCTCGGCTTTAGGAAGACCTTCTGGGCTGGGAAGGAGCTGCCATTTGCTTGCGGGATTATGTGGAATGTGCTGCTAAAAGCAAATTTTGTGACCAAAGGGTCAGTGTGCAGATGTCAGCTGCACCTGGGAGCTGGCAAGATCCGTCTGTCACGTCATAGGGAACATTTTTGCATTACCCAAAGCTGCCATAACTGCAGTCAGCTCGGACTTCTAATCAATTTGGGGATCGGGCATGTGCATTTTAGCACCACACAGAGGTTTAATTGTGCCCTTGGGCCCTGCATCAAGAAGCACAAGTGGGTTTAACTGAGCTCCACTCCTATCTAACCCTCCTCCCAGTGGAAGGAGAGATGAAAAGAGGGGGGAAAGGTTTCACTTATTAATGTATCATGCCCCACTGCAACATTTAAGATGCAGCTCCTTGAGTACCGCCCCACAAATATTAGCTGAACTAGGGATTTTTGTTCTTATTTTTAGATATACACAGTTCTGGGTTAAAAGCTGCCTTTTTCAGCATACTCCTGTCTATCCTGGTTTACACACGTGGGCTTGCAGTTGGTTAAGTACATCCCTTTAGAAGTCAAATAATCAAATTAAAGACACTCCTTACAAGGGCACTTGCCTTGTTCTGAAAGCATGGCATTTCTTCACCAGCAAAATTAACTGCAGGAAAGTCAAGGCTTTTGTACCACTGTAACCAAGTGCTCTACGGTGCACATCAATTCGACTACATTAGACTCTAAACTGCTATAGTTAAATCAATAGTGAAAATGTTTGTTGGCAGTCCCCCAGGTACCTGTTCTTATAGCACATTAAGGCTACAAAGTTGGCCTTGGGGATATACGTAGTCTTTAAGTGCAGGTTTTGGTCTGGTTCTGATTTTGCATCAAGCACATGCTTAGTTTTCCACAGGTAACCTCAATTGCAAACACATTTATTCTGCACCGTGGGAGCTCAGCAAAGCACTGCATCACTGATTGCACTTCAGGAGCAAACATTATCTCAGCACTGCCGACGGACTCTACGCGCATCTGTGTTTTAAGCACTTTGTTGAATTGTCACCAACTGACGATGCCGGCTGACAGTCCATATGGCTGCGCACACCTGGGGAACCAGCACCGTGACGTTAATCCGTCAGTACCACAGATCCGGTGTGCGATGCACAAGAGATGGCTACTGCAGCACTGCCCTTCACACACCCTACAGAGCCATGGGTAGGTGAGCTTGCTGTCTGATAAGGACAAGATGCAATTCAAGGGACAAGGACAATAATGACCTGAGCAGACCACAACAGCAATGCCCGTTATGCACATAATGGAACATCCAGCAGCACTGGATGGATCAAAGCTCCCCTTTAATATAGATAATTTAAGGAACCCGAAGGCAGGATAGCTTCTCCATGCTCTGGAGGCTCACTGGGGGAGGTCAGCCCCTGCTTATAACACCAAAATACATCACACAATTACTTGGGCAATCACAAAAACTCCCTTCCTCCACATTGCTCGGGCTTTCCTGGTGGGACAAGGAGGTGTGAGGTTCTGCATCCAAGTAACTACTGGGGGGAACAAGCCAGTGTGCAAGTGCAAATACTGGTGTAGAGGTGTGCACCAGCCCAACAGCAGCCTCTGCTGCAGATGTATGCAGGACAAAACGCATCGGTGGTGCTGGGCTGTCCTGGTCCCTTCCTCTAGGACACGCATTTTGTGTCGCATTTCAACTTGTTTGTTTGTTTGTTTTCCGTTCTTCTCATTAAAATGCACTCTAAAAAGCTGGATTTTCCCACAGGAACATTGCAGTCCCTGGCCAGCTCTTCCAGTTGACTGACTCACGGCAGCCCATCAGCCTGGCAATGCTGATGGTTTTCTAGGAGTGCTTCATATGTGCAATATTGCTTTGAAACACCTCACAAGATCCCATATCCAAATCCCAGGCTGGATTTGGATTTGCTCATTTTCTGCCTTCTTTCTTTCCTGTTTAGCAGGTAGAGCGCCAGTGAGGGGCACGTAACGCCGTGGTCTGTGACCTTCAGGGTCCTCCTGCAGTCATTTCTTGGACTGCCCTGTTCTTTGCCATCCTGAGATGCTCATTTTGCATCATCCAATTGTATGAAATGTGTATAATGAAAAGCAAAAGGAAATGATCACTCAAAAATGTAGCAAACCCTTGCTCCCCTTTGGAAACTTGGTTCACTGTAGCGGCACAGCCCACAACACCGAGGCTGTTTGCTGCCAATTAATCCCTCCATCCCTGATGTAGTCAGGTTGAAATATTTGCCCTCTATTCACATGCATGAACTGCACCTGAATTTTCAGATGGGGAATGTGAACTAAGAAGAGCTTTCCCAGGTCTCGGTGGCTCAGGTATCAAAATCACTGAAGTATTTTCCAAGTAAAAGGAGAGTGAATCCTTAAATGAAACTTTACTTTGCAAAAACATACTTAAATTTCCGAGTTAAATTAATAACCACAGTGGTGAGTACTTTTGCATTTCAGTCAATGTCATTCCACATTTCTTATGAATGAGCTCCTCATGCATTATGCTAAGGCCAAACTGGACAAAAGTATCTTTTTTATACATAGTGATTGAGGACCTTCCTAAAGGCATGAAAATTGCAGCGATGCTATTCCACGGATTCAGCCTGAGAAGCCTTAACGAGCTGTGAAACAGATAGCACCTATTTATTACCAGCAGGAACTGCAGCCCCAACCTGATCAGCAGGTGCCCACAGCCACACGATGGGATGTGGGATTGCAGCCTGCACTGGCAAAGAGCTGGAGAGGTTTCACCTAAAGGAGATGCACTGCTGGCTCCCACCCTGATCACACCTCTGGTCTGAAATAACAGACTCCAGGCTGATCCTACCCCTCAGAGCTACCTCTTAATGCCAGCACGGTTGCTCCAAGCCCAGCCATGACTAACCTCTCCCGTGTGATTATGGCTGACACTGGCTAGATCCTTGTCTGTAGGTGCACTGTATCACTACACGAACTGCCTCCAATGATACAAGATGTCTCACAAAATAATCTGTTTATTCTCATTCTATGGTTCTATTGAAAATCTGGCTAAAGGCACGTCCTTACACATTAGCAGCTGTTTCAGCTTCCAAGTGATAAGATCAACAATATCAGGATGATACATCGCGAGTAACACGCAGTGCTGCTACAGAGCGTGCGGCAAAATTTGATGCTGAGTGCACAACTCCCAATAGTTTTATTCACGTCTTTTATAGAGCTAAGAGACAAAATTAAAAAGAGCATTAAGATTTTCAGCAACAAATACACCAAATCAGCAAAAGCTGGGAGTAGGCTTGGGCTTCTCACTGCTGCTGTCGATATTCATTGGACTCAACTCATCATCCCCAAAACCCTGCACCAGAGGAAGGACAAACACCCTAGTCCTGGCTACAGAGGTTATGCTTCCTAAACCAAGGAGCATGACTCTGGTGCATATACATTTTCTGGTACAGCTACCCTTTTGTAATGCTCTTATGCAAAGCAGATCAGCATCAGAGGGACTGGGACCTCCCTCGCTCCACTGAGACCGACTGCAGGCATCAGCACTTCCCCAACAAGGAAATCAGAGCTAGGTTTATCTGGAACAAAATAATTGCACTTTCTGACCATGCAACTGCCTCCAAAGGCCACACAGGAGACTCATTTAATGGAGACAGATTCACCACTATGGTCACATTTGGGGCTATCATTTGTCAACAAAATCCGACCTCATTTTTCGGCATGTATTTCTTTTTCCATAATAAACATTTTCTTTGCCCCTGCACACTCTGCTTGGTGAAGTTTGATGTTCTTGTTAATTCTCCAGAGAGAGATGCTGACAAGAGCTGAAAGGATGTGAATTCTGCTGAAGCCTCCTCCATGTGAGCTCACTGGTGTGGAGTCACTGCATTGAGACGTGCTGATCCCAGGGGCAACTGTGTGTCCTATTGCTTCTCTGTGTGCATATAGATGTATATGCAAATAAATTAGTGAAAGTAATTAAAAGGGAGGCATTAAAATACACATTTAAATAATTTGTAGTATTGAAGCATAATACTCAAATTATGTTGGGAAGAGGTAGACTGAGTTGACAAGCCAACATAACGTGGAGCAAGCAGAAACAAAATCCAATTTCTCATTTATACATTAGGTCAATTAATAAAATACTGGGTATAATTCAGATGCTCAGGATCTGGGACACCAAAAAGGAATCTGCTTCCCTCACAGTCTAGCACCAGCCAGAAGACGATGCCCTGAAAGAAGGTAGGAAATAGCAGTTCGGTGCTCAGGAAGAGGCGTTACTGCTAGCTGGTCTTTAACACTGCTGCCAAAGACTTCCCAAAATTAACTGCAGCATGGGAGTCCGGAGGAAGTAAAGGAAACTCAGGCAATATCCCTTTAGGCTAAGTAAGTTTGATAAGACTCCAATAAAATGTTATGCCTTCTTACACTGGCCCTGTGATAAGCTTAGATATTTTTTCAAGATAATTCTTTTTAATAGTTTGTTGTGGAAGTTGTAGCTCATTCTAATCACCATGCATTGCAGAAATACATTTCAAATAATCCTACAGGTAATTAATGTTTTTTATGAATAAAAATATTTTTAGAAGAAAGTGGCTTTCTCAATCTTCTGGTGATCTAAATCCCAGTACGAGCAAGATCAGAGTAGCAGACCATTACATTGTTATTAAACATAAAGAAATAATTTGTTCTGTGTCAGTTATCTGCTAAGCTGTATTCTTTCTGTCAGTGGTGATGTTCATGTTCAGAAATAATCTCCACATATCCAGCTCTTTATGCTGTTGGCTGATTTCTTTTGCTTGTTAATTCTTGCAGACTGCTCTCAGAGTTCATCATGGGGACTCATTCTGGCAGCTGGTAGCATGGGTCATGATCTTAGACTGCAGTCTCCACCTAAAGTGATAGAGAACAAGAGGATCTGCAAAACGTAACCTTGTCTGGAGAAGCATTTTACATAAGTAAAGCCCCTTCCAAAAATCCAGCAGTCCAGGTTTGGGCTGTATAATGAGGCAGCACATCTCCCATGCTCACCAGAGCAGGTTCTTGCAAGTAGCACATCCAGCTGAATGAAATTTTCATTCAAAACCTCCATGCAACCTATTGCTCTACCTGGGTAACTGCATGGCCTGGCAATTTCCTTCCTTTTTCTGATAAAAGCAATGAATTCTAGGTTCCCAGGAGGTGATCAGGCAGCTCTGCAGAAACCGAAGCCCTGGATAAAGCAGAAGCCATCCTCCTCCTCTACTGCCTGCGGCAAGGCCAACCTCTGCTCCGCTCCCGGTGGCCTCAGAGCATGCGTGCACATGCATGACAGCAGGTGTGACACCAACACGAGCCCTCCCTTCGCTTCTCTGGCAACTGCTGTAGGTGCTTTGGGCATGAACTGCTTTCTCCCCTGACTCAATGTGAGCGAACTAGATGACACCGGGCAAAGGTTTGATCAGAACTTCTAGCATTTCCCATTTTTCTGTTTTTCAAACCATGTTCTAAACTGAGTCATGCTAAACTGCTCATGACTCAGACCATTGTTTTGGTCCTTTGTATTTCACTTTGCACACGTACATGAATAAGTAGTGCTACATGTGTTATGGCTTTACTCCTGTGGGTACAATCTGCTGTGGGTTGCCCCTGGAAGCAGGCAAATCTTCCGATTGACACACGACTGATCTGTAATACGTTGCCTCCCTATTCCCTTTCATGAGCTGCCAATTCAAATAAAGAGGGAGGGAAAGAGAGAAAGGGAGAGGAGGCATCTTGACAGTACATAAGGCAAACTTGCTGATTTTAATTAGAAATGTTTCAGCCCTTCCAAATGGCTCCACCTGCAGTGACACAGCAGCCAATATTACAGGAGCTTCTGCCAAGTTACAACCGGTTGAGCAATGCAGTACAGCCGCCCTCTTTCTTGGGGACTCAGGTTACTGCGTTCTGAGACTTTGCAATTGGTGGCTCCTACTGTGCCTGCTCAACGTTGGCTCTAATCAATAAACTGAAGAGAAAAGACATAGACTAAACTGAGTGCTTGCTTACTCGGAAAGGACAAGGGCTTTGCAAGGAAGTTTTCCTAATCTTTATTTCCAAGTTGGCCCTTCGAAAAACAAGAACATACAAGTTTTTTGTGGTCATTTCCAAATGAGGCTTGTGTCTTTTGACATGTGGGTCTTCTCAGAGCTTGGTGGCTTCAATTAAAGCCTTCAGACCTCAATACTGCCTTTTAAAGAGACAAACAAGACTTTGGATTTGAGTACTGAACTGTATCTTCTGTTCTACAAAAAAAACTCTTGGTACAAACATTTTGTTATCCTCCCAAGTTAATTTCTGAACTCCTCTAAACATCCATAGAAATATCTTCTCAGATTCAGCCATCATTTTCCAGATTTCTATCATCTTCCTCTGCAGTTGTGCCCTTTTCCCATCTGAGGTGTCCCAGACAAGTTACTTACTCCATGGAATTCATGCTATAGACTTAATCTTTCTTTCTACCCTCTCTGAAAAGTATTCAACTTTGCCATCTCCTTTTTGACACGTGGAAGAGCAGAATCAAACTATCCCCAAGACGCAAGTGCACCAATTGCATGAATTACAATGGCAACATGATGATCCCTACTTCTTTCCTTATTCATTTCTTAAGATTTTCTAGCTTACCACTTGCTGTTTCGACTGTACTGAGCATTGAGCTGACATTCTCACAGATATATGTTAAAAATAACTTGAAGATCTTGTTCCTGAGCAGTAACAGCCAGCTCAGAGCTCCAGAGATGCCTGATATGGAGAAGGTTGGGTGCCACTCAGTTTGCTTATTTCTGTTATAGAAGGTGAGTACTAGATTATCAGTAACAAGATCAGCATCTTTCTTCTACTGGTTTTGTAGCACCCTATGCTGTCTTCCATGTCCTGGCCAACACTATATACCCATCTTATGCACATGACCTGTAACAGTTAAGGCTGCAGTCCTGCATGGTGTTGACTGTTGAGCCCACCACTTTGTGCTTTGCCTAACATTGTCCTCAGCAGTCCCTGAGGACAAACAGTGAAGCAAGCAAAGTGCTAACCATGGAAACAAGGCGTCACACGTGAAATAGGACTGCCTCCTGCAGAAAAACCTCCGAAGGACAGAGCCAGGACCAGCGCTGCCTTAGGTGTCTCGGTATCTGCCTCGTCAGCAAACTCTCAGGTTTGTATCTGAGCAACTGCACGACTGGCTTGAGGATGAAGCTAATGCTGTTCAGGTTCAAGGTTCAGCACAATCAGATGACTGATCATCTGCTGGCTTGAACAGCCTCCACAGCCAACATCCTGACTTCTAGTTGGCTCTGCCATGAAGGCCCGCTCAGGGTACCCTAAAGGAAAGATTATGGGCTAAGAAGTGCCCTTGCCAAACTGCAGGCAGTGCTGAAGGTGTATTTGTTGAATATGCAACAGCTTCTGGTTTGACGCTGTATGGAAACAGCATGTAAAATAAAGCAGGATCAAAGCCCTGGACTTTCAATGGCTGCCAAACGCCAGTGTACCTGTATGTGGTGGAAAACTAATCTGTGTCCCTCTTCGGTGTCACCTAGGGTTATCTGCCAACCATCTGAGGGGTAAAAATGTGGTGGCAGCACCTGGTTGGCGCCAAGCTGATGGCAAGCTCCCAGCAGAGTGATTACATCAAAATCCTTGGGTTGGATTTAGGGTGCTCAGGGTTGTACATGCAACCCTGAGGAGGGAATTTCTGCCGCAGCTTACTGACGCAAAAGTGAAATAAGCGAGTAAAAAGACAGAGATCTCTCTGCTGGCCTCAGATGGTAAGATACTCTCTGAGGAGTCTCCCTGGATCATTGCTGCTGCCTTCAGAATGTCAGAACGAGTCCTTGTGAGCCAGAGAAGAGTGCACAAACTTTTCACTGCTTTGCAGATCGAGTTTGAAAACAGGCACCAGCATGCAGACATGAACAACGTACAGCAGTGTGCTCTCTTCTTAAACCATGCTCCTGCATGCTCTCCCGACACAGCAGCACTCCTGCAAAACTGAGTAAAGTGCAGTCCCTCATGCTAAAACCAGCCTGCATCTAAAGCACCACAAGCATCTAAAGACAGTGAAATCAGCATGGGAACAAGTCCCATACATCTACACTCTGTGGGGTACCTACTGCTGGCATATTGTGCAAATGAGGCAACTTTTCCATCAACAAGATACCTTGAGGAATACTGAGCTGTCGAGAAAAGGACTTTAGCATATACACAGGTATACAGGTCCAGTCTATAGTCAGCAGCTGTTTAAATGCTGCTGTGGCAAGAGTAGGAGCCTCCCCACAGAACACACACTCCTCCCCGCCAGTGCCCTGCTCCCTGCGTCTGTACAATGTCTAGACATGCAGGTATTTCCCTTCCTCCAGCACTTGCTCTTATGACTTGAATTATATATTTTTTTCTTTTTATTCTTTTTTTTAAACAGTAAAAACATTGGTGTCCTCTACCCACTTTTGCCTAATAGTGTTTATTAATATCCAACATAGCACTGGTGTGATTCACCACTTAAGGGAAAGCTGATGTACTAACCATATCTAAAGAATCTGTACAGCAGCCAGATGGAAATAGGCTCTGCACAAGGAAGAGGTTTAAAATGTAATCAAACATACATAATGAATTAGGACTCAGGATTCCCATGTTCTCTGGTGCCTCAGCGCAATGGATGTGAGCCTGAACTCTCTGAAGAGTCACCTCTTGCATAGCGAGACCTGCTGACTTCAAGGAGACCAGGATTGCTTCTATCAGTCACACCTTGCAAGACTGACTGATCGCTCAGCTTGCCTATTTTAACACGATCTACACCTGATTTTGC
The DNA here is from genome assembly GCA_013389825.1 of Crypturellus undulatus. Lineage (NCBI taxonomy): Eukaryota > Metazoa > Chordata > Aves > Tinamiformes > Tinamidae > Crypturellus > Crypturellus undulatus. The sequence continues at coordinate 246,038 of VWPW01010007.1, forward strand.
AAAGTGCTCTTACCTCTGTAACTGGGTATCAACTGGCCTGCTGGGACTTTGAAAAGAAACCTCAAAGAAGCCTTGAGCGGCTCATGCAGGCCAGTCTGCTCCTGAGCAAGCTGGTCTAATGTCCTGAGGAACCTGCACGAGAACCGTGGCCCGAGTCCTGGCCTCCTTCCATACAAGAAGAGGTTAATCCTCCCATCATATTTATTGTGCAGTATATTTATGTCATGCAGCATCATTGCACAGGTGCCTACCGGGGGACACTACGGAGAAGCAGGTCTGCAGAGAAGGACCCAGGATCCGAGTGGCACCCACGGGGCAGGCTGCTGCAGAAGAGGCAACCACATCCCTGTAACATCAGCCATGGAAAGCCTTGCATCATTTCTGTTGGCAAATTTCCTGTGAAGGTTTTGATCACAACTGGCGCCAACTGAGAGTAGCCTTTCATGATATACGTCCATGTTAATGTGGTATTTAAGAAAGGTGATGGCTTGACAGGCCAAAAAATCTCAGCCTTAGTTTTCAAAGCACATCTGGATTTCATTGAGATCCTTTCAGCATAGTAAGCTACATTTGAAATTTTATTTGAACCCAAAAGTTGTTGAGCCAACGGTACCTTTTGGAAAACTGTGCCCCTTTTATGCTGAGAGGAATGAAAAGCATCTTTATGGTTGCTGGAGATGACTTTTCTTGTAGACAGCTACCAGGAAAAACCCATACCACCTGCTCCTTTTTGTCTAACTACCCAGAGAAATTTGGATCGCTTCTGTGAACGGATAATACAGATCACTGATGCGAAGACAAGAAGAAAGCACATTGCATTGCATTATTCCGTACAAGAATCCAATCCGAATGACCACTTTGGTCAAAAAGTCTCCAAGTTTATGGAATTTCCCTTTAAAAGCCTTCCACTTAATACTTTTGTCTAGATATAAAATTTTTCCCTGAAAATAGAAGGCAGAATACAGATTTGTTTCTCAGATTTAATTTTCACCATATGTACCTTTGGTCAGCCAGGGGTAACATCTCGCCACAAGCTTTAGTTACTACCTGAAATTCCGTGTGGTAGGTCTGAAATTCCCTAAATGTACCGCATTAGGCTGTGATCACACTTCTATTTGCACCAACAGCTGTTTTGCTGCTGAGTTTGACTGTACTGGAAATAGGCAAAAACAAAATAGGATGATTTGTGAAATGATTTTTTTGTTAGTGTTGAGCAAGTTGAAAGTAGATATTATATATATGTAAAAGCCAAACATAAAATCATGAAATCGAGACTGAATGTGTAGCTAATAAGTTGATTTTGCATTTTCAGTATGTCTGCAAGAAAATAATCGCTCGGGTTTGGGAGGGGGGTAGTTTTTATGATTTTTATGATTATCTAAGATTATTCTCCTGCTGGCAGTCTTTCAGAGGACTCCTTATTTCATATGCAAGTCCACATGCACACAGAAATAAACCAAGGATAGAGGAAAGCTCAACCAAAGCAGTGAGAAGAAGCACCCAAGCAGCAAGGAGCTACTGGCTTTGCAGCGAGCACTGCGGGGGGACAGCAGGTCTCCCCATGGCCGCAGCAGGAGGCTGTGGCCCAGGCTGGCAGGTACTACCAGCAAAATAAAACCATGTTCCTACATTGTTTTGTTTATCTGAAATTGCTTTACACACATTTTTAAATAATACATTAATCCCAGCAGGGTTGGCTTTAAGGAAAATCAAAGAGGTAGTGCTTACCATCAAGAGCATACAAGAGAGGAACCAAATCAAATTTGCAAACAAGAAACATTTACTTTTTTTTTTCCCCCAGCCACCAATGTTTCCTGGTAACATGACAGATTCGAGAAAGGAATCTGAATTCCCTGGCTGTTGCATTGGGAACCAGGCAAGGTGGTAAAACCTTCCCCTGGCTCCTATAGAGTGAATGAAGACTGACGGCGCACTTTGATCGCTGTTTAAGACAAAGTACTGGCCCAGGAATTACGGAAGTTTAGAAGCAGCAGAAGCTGTTTGGGTGCTTACAAGGGTACTTCTGGTCACACTTGGTCCTTTTTATGTTATTCTTCTGATGACTTCAAAGTGATGGCTTTAAAAAGTGCAGACAAAGGGTTTAGATAGAAGACAATTTGCTTTTTAACTCCACCAAATTAATCACAGGATAAATAACCTATGCCTGTAACACTGCCAGAAGAAGTTGTGAATAAAAATCACATATTCATATACATTCATGTTTGCAATAATTTCCAGTTTTTCACTCCTTGGGTATCTTGGAATAACTTTCAGCAAGTGAGAGTGAGGGAGACACTCTGGTCTTACCCTCGGAGCTGGACCCAGAGTTCTCTTTGTCCCTTGGGAATATCATCTCAGGTTGTGTGGCAGCAATAATTTGCTCTGAAGCATGTTGTGTGCAATTAAAAAAAAAAAAAAAAAAAAACAGATGGTAAAGGAAGATGCACATGGCCAGCATTAAAACCACACAGTTTGTGCTAAAAGCTCTGGATGCGGCATCTCAGCGAGAATGAATGTAGATGGGCCAGCCGCTAAGAGCTGCATTTCCCACTCGTGACCCAGCGCCCCGCTCCAGTGCTTTGGGAAAGGGCAGGAAGCAGCTTCCCAGTGACACTGCCAGATTAGCAGCAGCTTGGGTTAGATGCTGGGGGCATGCTAGGTCCAGAGATCCCCTGGGTGAAACCTGCCTCACCTCGGCGAGCTTTAGGGGTTAGGAACCTGTGTAGGCTGTCACTCGTATAAATCTTTCCCCTAATACAAAGTCCTTCCTGCTACTCTGAGGGGTTGGGGCAACCACCATGTCCCTCAGCACACTGAGTCTGCTCAGTTCCTGCCCAGCTCATCTGTGGGAACTGAGAAATCTGGAGTGTACATTAAAAACAAGAATCATCTTAATTTAATTAAAATTTTATCCCTGAGATCTGATCACATCCTAAAATAACAACTGCAGGTTCTGCCCGGGCGATAAGATTAGTTACTGAGATTTCAGAAGTCAGACTCCCTCGATACCTTATTACACACTGAGACATTGCTCCAGGAGATGTTAAATTCCGGCTGGCTGCAAGTACTTAAAGAAATAGAACGTGTGGTACCCAGAATGATTTCCCAAGTAAAGAGGCAGAAAAGGAGGGCAGGAAATTAGGGAAGTAGTGGTGCTACAAGAAGCTGTCCAGATACAGGTTCTGCTGCAGGGGGCCTGCAGACCAGGGCAGGACAGTGTGGTTAAAAATGGATTCCTGAAATGGTAAGGGCGTTTCTTATGCCGACGGTGTTCAGGTGCCGGGGACATGCCCTGAGCAGCCCAGCTTTTGCGAGCAGAAGATGTGGGGACGTGTATTAAAGGCTGCTGCACTGAAGTGCTCTGTGTAGGGATCTTTGTTACAGCAAGGATCCCCGAGGTTGTTTTCACCAGAAGAAAGGGGAGCACTCGAGGGTGCCTCGAATCTAGAGGGAAGGAGTTTGAAAGCCACTGTCACTGGCTGGCCATGGTCAAGCACAGTGTGACACCACCTTTGCCACCTGCATGGCAGGAAGAGCACCATGCTCCTTGCAGATCTCCCTATGGACGAGGGGAAGACACGGACAGACCGCTAATTAAAAACTATTAACTGGTTTATTTTTCCCCCGAGCCACATGGAAACAACTTTCCAAAGCACTTGCCCAGGCTTCTGTTTCAGCACTGTTATGTTTTAGCAATTATAGTGCAGAAGCAGGGAATCTTAGCACGATTCAGCATGGGTCTTTCATCTACCAGCACATGGGCCTTTCATCTACCAGCACAGCTAATTACTTAGACAGCATCTGCTCGTGGGATTATTTTATGTGACAGGTCCCTTGCAACACTGTTCCCTGATTGAGGGGTGCACATCCTGATGCAGCCTCTTCTCAGCTTCCAGAAGGCAACCAGGGTGCTTTGGCTATCGAATGTGGACCCATCACATCTTAAATTGTGTCTCCTCTTCAGTAAGGGTCATGATCCATAGCTATGCATTTAAAAAATGATTTTCTATGTCTGAATATGGGATACGCAGTTTAAGAAAAGCACCTTACCCTACTCCAAAGAGAAGAGAAACTTATGAATCACTGAGTTATCATATTGCAAAGAATGTGACCTTTTCATTGTCAGTGATATTTTAAGTCAGATCTGAAAGTCTGCAAATGCCTTGTTCATACTAAAAGCGAATGAGACTCCATCACTCAGCCACCCACTATGACCTGCAGATTGAGATATAATATTACTGCCTCTTCAAATTCAATTGAATTGTCATTATGTCCAAAAGTCCCTCCAATATAGTAAATATAATGCAATAGGCTTAAAAGACATGGACAGTAAATGCCCTTGTTCTTTGTGTATGTGGACTATTTTCAATCAACTTCTAAATTAATGTCTTTCACATCATTATAATCCAGCAATTCAAGAGTTCCTGAAATCCAATTCCAGGCATTATGGTATAAGCCCATCTCCAATATTAAGACCTTCCATTTCTAACTTCCATTTCAGCAATAGTCTGCTTCAAATTTATGGATCTGTTTGTGTTTTCTATTAACTATATATATTTTTTCTGCTCTTAAATTCTGCATTAATAACAATAAATACTTCTATTCTGGTAGCAAATACAAGCTTTGACCTCTAGCGCCAGCTTTTCAGATGACAACCTCTATACAAACACACAAAAAATAAAGTTTTCATAATCAAATATTTTATTTATCCCCAGTAGTAGGTAAGACTTGTAAAGTGACTCTCATATTTACAATTCTTCTGGCGTTTGCTATTTTGAATGTGATCACTACCCTTGCCTGGGCTTTCTATCAAGAAGCGCATCCAGTTATTTTAAATGAGTCCCCTCCACATCTAATGCAAAAACAGCAGGACCTGCTAACAAAAATTAACTCCCTTTGGCTGTGTTTTGCTTCCTCCAGATGTGTTTTCAAAGAGCTGGATTTAACACTCCCAGAGCTTGGGTTGCTCCAAAACGCAGCCCTTGGAGTTGAAGGACGTGCCTCCTGCATGTCAATAAACCATAGCAAACACAGCCAAAGGGCCAGACCAAGAAGGACTCAGGAGATCCTAAGCCCTTAGGAGAGGTTCTTGTGCATCCATGTGCCCTGTAAAACTTGAGCAAATGTTTGCATACAGTATCTGTCGCACCAAGATTTCCCCTAGCTCTTTGCAGTTTATTGTCAGGAGCTCATGCTTTAGCCCTAAGCAGCGAATATAAACACCCAAACCTATAGAAAATGTCCCTTCACGTGGGCTGGCGGTGTTTACCTCCTCTTCTGCTGGCATTCCCCATAGCTGTCTGCCAGCCAGGCTAGCTGCAATATCAGTGGAAAAGATGTTAATCCATGACTGCATCCCAGCTGCGGAGAACTGAGGGAGTGCTCTGTGCAACCCAGCTGTATTTACAGCGCTCTTGCAGCCAGACAGCTGAAATCTCCTGACCAGATTTGCCACAAATCACCACTCTCCATTTGATGTGACCACAAAGAGGCAGAAAAGGACTAATTTACTGCTGAATGGGCCTGGGCTCCATTGAGGATGAGTACAGCCTTTGGGGCTGTAGCAATACCAAACACCAAGGGAACTTCACAGGCAGGTAACATCCAGCACGGGGAGATGATATGTTGCATGCAGCAGCAGAACCACCTCTACAGCGCTGGAGAGGCCTACAGAAACAAGAAAGCCCATAAAGTCCTCCAGAAACCTGTTTCCACACCTGGCTTTAGATGCTGGCCCCTACTCTTTGCTCTCTTACCATTGAACTGCTGTTACTGATGGCACCTTCTATCTCGCTGCAGAAGAATGTTGGTGTCACTTGGGACAGCAGGTGAGCAAGGACCAGGACTGCCCCATCGTTTTTATTCCCTTATTGCCCAGGCAGCTTTCATGGACTCAGAATAGTTGAGGTTGGAAGGTGCCTCTGGAGAGAGGCTAGTCCAAGCCCCCAGTTCAGAGCAGGGTCAGCTACAACAGGAGATTTCTAAGGCTGGAGATGAATAACTCAGTGGTTTTCAGAAATTGCCCTAGAAAGCAAGGAGCAGAAACAGCCCTTGTCAGGGCAGCAATCCTGCTGAGGCTACCAGGAATAGCTGCATTTTATGGGACCGACCCATGGGCACTAACCTCTGTGTCGATTATCTACAGACATAACGGAGGAAAAAATAAAAACAATCCTGCACTTGGTGGATGATCGGGGAGCTCTGGAGTCATCAGCCAGATTCAGGGGAAAAGCAGCTGGCAATAATATTTTTTAAGACAACATCCTACTACTGATGCTAAATTAATGCAGTCTCCTTATGGGGCTGAACTGCATTAATTTCCTTTTTTCCTCTCTTAGGCATCAGCATTGCAATATTAATGCAGCCTTTTAACACAGAGCTTCTCTACAGGTAACTATATTTTCATGCACTGTTCCGACCTCATTTCTTCAAAAGACTAAAAGCCCAAAAGAATTTGCAGGTGCAAAAATTAACTGGATCTACATTTAATTCTAGGAGCAATTTAGGTGTCTATCAAGTGGTGCTTGTGACACAGGCCTGGAGGTTTTGAAAACAGGCTGAGCCAGGCAATAATCATGCCAACATTTCTATGAAGGCTTCCTTGCCACCACATTCTTGCAATAAGATCCATTACGGCCATGTATGGCCATAAAGGGCCAAAATGCAGCTGGGATGTTTCCACATGTTAAGGAAGAGAGCTACATTCAGAAAAAGGAAGTTGAGAGAGGTCTGACTAAGAGGAGACTACACTTAACTCATATTTAGAAAATAAACCAATATAAGCAAGAGGTTTATATTCATTAGAAATTTCAGAGATGGAAGAAACCACAGGTCACTGGGTTTCTGAGATCATCAGTTACTGTCGCAATTAGATTTTTAATTTCACTGGTATTTCTTTTATGTTCCACAACACGCCAGTGTGTAAAGACCACAATTAGGGTGTTTCTTCCGACAGTTTCTATGGATTGCATGCTATAAATCAAATTTTTCCTACCTTCTCTTCCCATCTGCTTCTATGGTTGCATGTACTTCAGTAACACTCTTGTGCGTGTAACAGCATATCCCAGGTTTGGTGATGCCATCAGTAATGTGTCCAATTCTGAAGCACTTTGTCAAAGATGATAAATGAAGTCAGCAGCAATTATCAAACAGACAGAATACAGAAAGTGTGGAAGAGGGGAAAGGATCTGAATTTTTCTAGTGAATTTTAATGGACTTTAATCAGCCACTCTACATTGATTACCATAAAGCTTTTGAGTCGACGTTTTGTATGCAAGTGTGCATGACGGTGATTGATATGGGTTCTTAACTCACCTAATTAAATGCCTGTACAGCAATCAACAGTCAGCTGTCTCCACGGAAATCAGAACAACCCGTTTGGGAGCCGAGGAGGGTTTGGCAGGTCCGAGGTTCTCCTGACCCTCCCTCTGCTCGGACCAGTGGCCCCAGGACTGGCATCGCGCAGGGAGCAGTGCCAGTGCCCTTGCAGTGCAGAGCTCTGCTCGCCCTTGGCCACAGCCAGAAATAACACTGGCAGCAGCAGTAACCGAGAGGGTTGCGGCAAGCAAAGAAGGAGCGATAATTCTTCAGTATATAGATTATGCTCATCCTTGCCCAGGGGAGTCCTGGCAGATCAGTAGGAATTACATGGAGAAAATAGTTCACCACTATATGGAAAAAGTGCACTCAGGAAAGTGTGCAGGAAGGGCTGTAGGTGTCTGCAACCAATAGTGGAGACATCTAGCCAAAATCAGATATATTTGTACTAGCATGGCTATCTATAGCTGCTGGGAAAGCTACTCTCTCCAGTTACTGTCAAAAAATGATTATTTCAGTTTAAAAGAACGGAAAAAATACATATCTAATGTTTTTAAGTCATTTTCATTTTGCCACTTTCTAAATGGAAGCATTTTCCATTGCACATGATATAATATAAAATCCGTTTGATTTGTTTGCTGAAACGCTTCAGATAAATGTTTGCATGCTTCAGATAAATAAGAAAGAAGCGCTGCTTGGGAGTATACACACCCCCAATAACCATTAAAAACACTTTGATAAAAAACACCGTCATGTTATTCAGTAAAAACAATGCAGAAATTCTGAGAATAATAACAATTTCAAAGAGTCTTTGATGAAAGTTTCACTGGGAGGAAAAAACAAGAGTAATTTTTCAATAAAATTGGCTTCATGAAAACGTTTTGATTATCTCTAATCATCAGTGTTATTTATTCTCTAAGGTATTATCCCGCTGTCTTAACAAAAGCACCATTTCAGCAGCGGGGGAAGGAGTTTGGTACAAATCAGAAGGAAGAGCCAGCTTTTGGCTTAGGTCTTAACTTCCCAATCTTTGGCAGATTTATGCCGTTTTTTCTCCCTTATGTCCAACATGAATCAAGAAGCGCAGACGTAAGCACGTCCTTAAATCATTGCAGCAGGCTGAGAGCACCATGAGTCTGGCTCCGGACACCCTGCTCCTGTCCACATTCAGCCCAAAAGGCTGCTCGGAGCTGCTCTTTCCGAACAATCCATTTTCCAGCCCTCTGTTTGCCCCCATTCCTTTTTGCCTGTTCCCTCCACACCTTTTTTAAAGCCTTTAAGGTGAGGCATGTGCATTGCTGAACAGGGGCTTTCTCCCTAAATCAAGTGCTTAAATGGAATTCAAGTGAGCTCTACTCCATATGGGAGGAAATAGGAAGCTGAGTGAACCTCCAAACGAGGAAGGTGGAGGCTCCTGCCTGCAGCCCCTCAGGACTCTGGGGCTTGAGCTGAGGTCCCAAGCCACTTGCCTGCATGTACCCTTGAAACGGAGGTTTCTCATTGTTCTCTTAAACATTTGATCAAGTTAACAAAACAACAAAAATCCTAGGGAGACGCTCTTTTCTTGAAGAGCTCTGGTACATGCGTGTCCCGAGCAAAATCTGCGATTCCTGGAGGAGTCCGTCATCATTTGATTCCACTATTATAATATATTCCACTTTCGCTCTGAAACTGCCCTTGGGATTCAAGCACTTTTGAATGTCAGCAGAAGAAATGAAGCAGAGACTGTTGAAGGCTATTTGAATAACTACATGAGCACTTCAGAGCTTGGAGTTCAGCAGTCTGCAGGGAGGACGCGGCATTAGGAAAATGTGGGGAAGGATGGGACTGATAAGCAGTAAGAAGCTGGTATTGGAGAAGGGATGTATTTTAACGTAACAGACTGGGCGATTTTGCAACGACCTGAGGCTATGCCCCAATGAGCCATCAGGTGATTATTAACGGTCATTCTGACTCAAAGAGTCTCTTAATACAAGGGGGGAAAGCGCTCCAGTGCGTTGGATGCTGAGGTTCACAGGGTTATCTTCTTGGAGCATCACTGTCCCTGAAAGCACTGAAATCTGTCACCTTCGCACAGCCTGTCTGCCTTAGTGACAGCTCTTTGCAGATTCTGTTCCCCTGAAAAGCAACAGTTCATTTCATTTGTCTTTTCAGTGCTCTGCCACTTCTAAAAACTTGGAAAGAGCTTGAGCTCGCTGAGTGCTGGGGGACTGATGCATTGACAGCAAATGTCTCATGTTAACAGTCCCCCGAGCAAAGCAACCTCCAGGGGAAAAACATCTAAACTAACACCCTTAGCAAGGGCAGGAATAGCAGAAAAACATGCAAATCATTGCTATAGGATTACTTGGTTTTCATCTCTCCTCCAGGCTAAAGTGTCTATATTCTACGCACTGGTCCAAAACTGGAGGTGTTTCCATGAGCAGCTTCATTCCCTCTTTATAATCTTCACCATCCAATTTGCTAGGCCATTTCCCGAGGTTTGTCCCCCTGCTCACCACAGGGAAGTTAGATGGTTAAATAAACATCTGAGAGACCTCTAAAATCACCCTGGCACATTCTGAACATAGATCTTATTCCATTCCTTACATGCTGAGTCTGCTCGCTTTTATGGGAAAAAGAAGAGATCAAGAACGGTTTTGAATGCGTCCCACCAAGTTTACACCTCCACTGTTTTCCCTGGATTGCTCTGGACTTCTGCCATAAATAGGGCCAGCCTCTGCACCCTGATGCATCTTCCTAACTGTGAGCAAATGTGCTGGTTGACTTATTATTTATTTTAATTACCACTTTAGAGCATAGTGTGTTACTCCAGTAATAGTAGCAGAAAATTGCTCTGTGACACTAGAGGCTGCATCAGGACTATCAGACGCACATCCCAGTGTGCAACATTAAACAGTAAAACGAAGGCGAAGAGAAGCACGCAGACAAGGAAACAATTTCTCTGAGAAGTGGCAAATTTGTTACAAAAGAGACCTCAGGAAATTTCTTTCTGAGATCAGCATCCTCCCACCCGCTTGGCAAAACTGGCTTATGTCTCTTCTGGAAAATTGCATTAAGAAAGTCTTTGGGTTGTAAAGGGGAACAGATTACCAGGGCCTGTCTGGCTCCACCACGGCTGCGGCACTGCTCCTGCAGCGAGTGGGGATGCTCACAGCACTGGGGCCACGCTCTCATCCCAGGAGCACTGTCTTGTAACCCATCTAATTCTCCAAAAACAATAAAACAACAGATTTGCCCCAGGTCTGCTTGCAGGACACGTCACAATGACGAAAACAAACAAGGAGCTTGCGCAAAGGGAAGGGGTGTGAGGTGGGGGGCCCAAACCAGCCCTGTGGCCAGTAAAGGGGCACTGAGGAAACCAGAGACCCGTGAGTGGCTGTAGAGGCAGTCACAGTCCCCATCTTCCCTCTCCTGCGATGGGCACAGCAGAATATAGGTGCAGAATGGAGCTGTGACCACACCAAGGCCACATCTGTGTGTTAATACAGCAAGGAAACATCTCCTCCCTGATAGCCAAGGAAATACCTCCATCCCCATGGGCTGGACAGCTCAAGACAGATGGAGCTGGAGGAATCATTTGCCAGGGCCCCCAAACGCTCAGAAAATCATGATCGACTCTTTAAAAATATGGCCGGGACACTCAAAAGTATAGGAAAAAGCAAGATCCCAAATTCCAAATTCCACTGGATTTACATACCGTCACAAAGGGAAATCTCAAGTTCTTCAGGAACAGCAGCAACCTGGGACAGCAGGGCTGTGCCTGGCGCAGACGAGGGGCTGATGTGGACAAGGCAGGACTGGCACAGTCGTCAGCTCCCCTCTGGTTCCCCCGGCAGATTGCTTCAGGGGGATGCGGCGCTGGCAGGGCGGGTGCACGATTCCTGCCTCTGCTGCAGCACCGAACCTGCGGCGCTCAGCCCTTTGCTGCTGCGACGTGGAAGAATGCTCCAGTTCACTCTAGCACCTGATGCTGGCGCCAGCTGCCAGCCATTTTGGGGGTTTAACACCCAAGGGTTTTATTTTGCTGAACCAACTGAGAAGCATAACACGTAACCAGAGCACCACTTAGGGCTTGATGGTACCAGGTAGCTTCTCTTTTGGCTTCAGCTGTCAGGTTCCAGCAAACTGCACTGAAAATCTTGGACACATGCTGGGAAAATCTGAGTTATGCACTGTGCTGCAGGAGCTGTCTGGCAGCCAGGACCTGTAGGTCCTTCTTCAACGCCATAACATCCACTGCTCATCTGGCTCACACGAGTGAACCCAGCTCAGCCCATGTCCTCAGCCATCTGCTGAGTGAAAAATGTTCTCTCTTGCTCACGGTGCTACTACAAAACACAAGCCAGGCTTTACTTTTCCTATAGTCAGTGAAAATTTTCCTCCAGAAAATAACAGCAGTGCAGTGCAAGAGACGATTTTGTTAAAAGAACATACAATAACCCGACAAGCCACAGGTAGTGTGAGGACGTTTGTCCTTCTGTGACATCTGAATTGCAGATGCTTACCTGGGCCGAGAGAAAGCCAGATTGTGAGATCTGCTGCTGACTTAGGATTTAGTGACAGTGCAGTCTCTTTCTGAGAAACAAAATAAAACAAAATTTTGGGATGCTGGGAGCATGGGGGATCCTTTGAAGGCAGAACCTAATGGTCCTTATGGTCACCAAATGGTCCCTTCCAAAGGCATCACCATCAAAAAGTACATTCAAAGGAAAGAGCCATCTCACCCCCAGCAAAACCACACTCTCAAGGGACCAAGCGATGTGTATGGAGATGACCCTTATGGTTCAGAATCCACAAAAAGCAAGAAACTCTCTTGCCGGCCCATGGTTCAGATACCAGCCATGGTTCAGACACCACCCAGCCAATGATCATCACATTTCTAGGCGGATCACAGACAGAACGATAGTGCAGTTCCTATTGCACTCATCATGCAGAGGCCAAAAACATACCAGTAATGAACTGACACCCAAACTGGGATTATATATAATCTGGAAGGAAAGGAAAATAACTTCTGTACCTTAAGAGATGGCTGGCGCATGTGTACGTGAGCACTTCGGCGTGCGCACATACCAAAATCACCACCTGCCAGAGCAATCGTACGCTGTCATCCAGCACGCAGGACGCCTCTTTATATAAACTACCTGCTTTAAATACACTTGGAACAAAAGCTGTGGGCCTTTTCAGAAGGCTAACGGTATAAATAAGCCCATTTGAGCAGAAAAGCACAGTGGGACATCAAAATCTTGCCTTTCTCCTGCCCTTGGTACCAGTTGTGCTTTAGTCCATGAGTGTTTTCAAAACTTTGCAATTTTCAATGTCTTCCACTTTAAGCAGTAAATTTGGCTATAAATAATTCATTTTTTTACAGGACAAATGTATACTAGCAAAAATGAGGTCCCTACATAGAAACAAATAAACACGGGGCACCTGAACATTACCAGTCACTCCTGACTGCCCCAGCCACTGGCAATTTCATGTGGTGCAGAAGGGGCTTTCAGGGATGTGACCCCTTTCCAGCCCAAGGGCAGCACTGGCAGCAAGGTCCAGGGAATGAACCTGTCACTCACAGCTACTCCAGTGGATGGTTACAGCACATCTACATTTGATACCCAGACTACAGTTAAAAAAAAAAAAAAAAAGAGAAGTCTCATGTTGACATATTCATCACCTGCAAGCATTCAGTTTCAAAATGCTACAACGAGTGTCACATGCTTAGTGGGAATCTCTTTGTCAACAGAACAGATTCAATAAGGAAGCCAGAACTGTCCTCCTCCTCCTGGTAACACTCTTGGCACTGACAGAGCTGCCTTGCAGTAGGTAAATCCAAAGGCATTCTGACACCTTTGGTGGGACTCATCAGGCAGCATTTAGCTGTCCCCAGTGCATGTCTCCATCTGAGCCACTTTTCTAGACTTTCTTTATAGCAACCGGAGTAAAACTGGTGGTTTTGCAGCACAATTCATCTCTCCCTGAGGCTGATGTCTAAAATGAATCCTGGAACTGCACCCTAGAAGTGGCTATTTCTTTCTATTAACTCTGAAGGGAGTCTAAGCAACGCAGTGGCGCAGGTTAGCTGAGGTGAACTGCACACTGTCAATATCAGCTACACAGAGTCACCCTGCGCATTGCAGCAGCACTTTTTCCTTGCAAAGTGAAATTTCATAACATTTTAAGGTTGGAGGTAAAAAAAATACAGATCAGGTTTAAAATGCAGGAATGACACATTTAACTTCCCAAACTGGAATATGGTTGGGATGTTGGAAATAACAATGAACCAGGAGAACTCAATGATTCCAGCTGAGCAGGACTCAGCATTAGTTGTTGCTGGAAATATGGTTGCTCAGCACTCCAGGATTTGGCTCACAGTTCGGATTACAGGGGTTTCTGTGAAGGAGGCAATAGTAAGGTCTCAAACCCTTATCATTTTGAGTTTGGTGGTATCCTGTTTGGGATACCCTAGAAAAGGTAGATCTTTAGGAAGTACAGGACATGTCTGCAGTGGAAATCAAGTTTCCTTTAAGACATTTCAGGTTGAACAATCAAAACTCACCCAGTCAGATTGCTGATAACTTTGCAAATATTGTAGTGGAGTGGAGATCACTGTTTATTAGAAGAAGGTTCTGTATGGGTGCTCTTTTGGGCTGAGAGGATGTGCATGGCTGGGATCTTACCAGTAAGCAATGGTGCAAATGGTGTAGTCCTAGTTATCTATTCTTGATCAACTGACCAGGTTCTGGCATCCGAGCTTTCAGTTGCAGAAACCCAACTCAAACCTGAAGCCATCATCAAGAGAGGGGCCACCAGAACATGTAGGAGGTCTGCAAATACTATTCAGCTGGTCTTTCCTCCTCGAATCTCAGTGTACTTTCCTAGTAGAGGCAGCAGTTCCCATTCCCACACAGGGCTCAGACTGAGCTGTTAGATCTGCACTGCCAGATCTCCACCACCAACCCCAAGCATCACCTCGTTCCCTGACCTTCCAAACTAGCTCTATCATTTACATTTTACAAACTCCCTCGAGGTTAAGCAAGCCAAGCTAAGCCATTTTCCAACGCTAAACTGCCTCCTTGGAGGGCAAGGGGGAAAACCTTCATGTATCTTTCTGATGGGGAGATTATCGTGGATTTATCTACTGGACTTCATCTAGGCGCACAGCCCTTGCTTGGACTTTGCCTCCTCAGCCCTGCCTGCCTCCCGCATCGCCGCCTCCCAGGTTTTCCTGTACCCTGCTCTGTGCCATGGAGCTTCCCACACATTTTCTCCTTCATTTCACTCTATTAAAGCACTAATTGATTGACCAGTTCACGATAGCCCAGCTCGCTCCCCTGGGGGACGTCATTCCATTTGCAGCGACAACTGCAAACACATTACGGATGGGCAGCTTCCCGTGCTGAATCACTAAAGCGGCGGCAGCCGCACTGTGCGCACAACAACGCCGTGTCCCCCCGCGACCACTTCCCTCCGCCTGCCCGCGCGCCGCCGGGACGGCTGCGCTGCTCCATGCTCACTGTGGGGCTCTCCACACCGGGCGGTTCCCCACCATGCAGCATATCCCAGCGGATTGCTGAGCTTGTTGGCCTCAGGAGCACCAGGAAGCCAGTGCTCTGTCCCATCCCTGCCTATTCCTCCTTCCCTGGGACAGGGTGGCTGCAGGATCTACCTTCAGCTTCACAAGCTGAAGCTTTCAAAGACAGAAAAGCACAAAGTATCCTGCCCCGGAGCTAAGGTCTGTGTGGAGTCAGGAGGAAAAGGAGTTTTCTCCAAGTCCCTGGGGCAGAGTTGGTTGCAGAGCAGCTCCGCTAGCAGGACCTGCCTACCCAATGCTCTGGTTGTCCCCCCGAAAGGACAGAGCGGCTGCAGCAGTGAAACCAGGGGATGTCTGAGCAGCATCTCCCCAGCCCGAAGTACCATGTTGGTATTCCAGTCCTCAGGCTCCCACGGAGCAGCTTTATTTATTCCAAAGCCAATTGCCTCTTCCTGAAAGCCAGTAAATTACACTGTGTGATACCCAACGTGACAAACGGGCACCAAGTCTAAGCAGATGCAGTGCCATTCCCCCACGCAAGACAAACTTTCCCGATATCCTTGCTCAGGTCATTCATCAGCACAAGCTGCAGCTTCCACGTGCACACTGCACAGAGGAAGGAAAACAAAAATAGCAGGCGGCCCTTTGCTCTCAAACCATCACTGTATGGAGTACTGACTTTGCAAAATAAGCTCATCAAGCCTGCCAGGTAAGGAACATACTCTGCATCCAAGGCAGACATGGTCCCGTTGTTTAACCATTCAAAACTAAGGAAAAAAAAAAAGGTTATGACTTCCAACTTCCAAAAGCATTTTAAACAGGACAAAGAGGTCCATTTTAAATAAAAGTCTGCAATCCAACATTACTGTTTCTCTTACCACCTGTTCCTTCCACCAGGGACTGCAGATCCATTACACTGGCTGCCTGAGAACTATTTAACATTTGTTTCCAGTGGTCTTTGCACTTGAAAGCACTCTGGACAAGAATCATAAATGAGCACAAAAGCCTAGTTTCTCCCCTCTCTTTTTATCCTTCTCTGTTTCAGAACAGCACAACACAGCAAGTAGATTTGGGTTTTGGTTGACGGTAAGGCCAAAAAAGAGCTAATATTTACCAGCAGTAATGTTTGTCTTTTCGGTAGTGCTCTTCGCCTAAATAAAGCACTGTATAGATACGGATGGCTCAAAAAGGCCCCCAAACCCATCATTCCAAGGCCCATCACCTGCATGCACAACTGGAACTAGATTCACGTTCCATGAACTCCTGAAATACAAATTCTCAGGGCTGAAAATTAACCAAAACCACCCCTCTGATGATGTAGCAGCTGCCAAATCACTGCAAATCACTGCTTGGCACATGAAAGAAAAACAGCATTCAGTGTGAGCTACATCGGGAATGTCTGAGAGGCAGTTGGCAGAGGAAGGGACACAGAAGGTGACAATTCTTGAATAAACACAGAAAAAAGATGGAGAGGAAAAGGGGCAGTAACCCTACGTGAAGGCAAGGAGCTGCGTGGTGTGGGCACAGCTGTGTGTTTAAGAGCTGTGTATTCAACAAATCCTGGTCTGCTGTGACTCACGCTCTTGCGAAAGGCTTTGTAAAACCAGCAGTTTTCTTTGGCCAGGTAGAAACAGGCTGCACCGCAGCCCGAATGGCATTTCCCTGCGTGGGTTTCCTTGTTTTCTGTCCGCAAATAAGTTCCAGATGTGCGTACGTTTTACTTTCACTTGCAAACAGTCGGCATGAGGAAAGGGAAACCATTGGGAGAGAGACTGCACAGCGGCCGGAGACATCCCCCACCAAACTGCTTCCCGCGCACTATGGCTTGCTAGTGATCTCGAGGAAGGACAAGTTTTCCAAGGAAGTCAGCATTTCCTCAGCTCTCCTGACACCACCACTCTGTACTGACTTGGTCTGAAATATTATTCGCGGGGATGATTTCTCCCTCCCACCACACACCTCTCCAGCCCTCCTGAGAGGTCTCTGAGAGCTGCTCTAACTGGAGCAGAACTGATCGCCGCTACCTGGGAAAGCAAGAGTCAGCTGCCTCCACCGCCAACTGATATGACTCAATTTAAAGCCCACATGGGAAATCAAGGAGGAAAAATATATCTGAGACCCTCTGTGTCTCTAATACCTGCCAATACTCAGGTCTTATTCTTCAGGCAATGCATACAACAGGAGCAGCACATCACCTCCTTATGTTTCAAGTCTGTCTCCACCATGGGTGATTCCTTTCTCCATTTCTTTTTCTTACGGTGTTTAGGCGATGTCTTTGTCTCCTGCAGCCCCTCTAGCGCTGCTGTAAGATCCTTCCCCTCTACATCTTCTGCCATCTGGAACCACCCTCCTCTGTCCCACCTCCTCACCCTCGGTTTCATCTGCAAATGCATTTCCAGGCCTCTCCTCTTCCTTTGAAATCCTCTCCCCTTCTGCCACTGTTTATTATTTAACTCTGTCATTGCATTATTTAACGCGCTATTAAAGCGCACTTGGAAGAGAGTCTGCACTGAAGTGCTGCAGCAGAAGAAGCTGGACCCTCAGCAAAAATAAGGACAGCTGGTGGAAAGCTGTTGGGATGGAAGAGAGGAATGCAATTTCTGGGTGTCAACATATATTTTCTCCCCCTGTATCCAACACAAGAGTCTCTTCAAGATGTCTTTCACTGCATGCAGCTTTGGGGAGAGGTTCCCCGAAGTTCAGCCAGTTATTCCTGAAGGAAGAGCTCCTTCTCTTTTGGAAAACAAGCATCAAATAAGCGTCAAAACTGTTGTAATATCTCATGAGTTCCCCCTTATCCAGGACCACAGCCAGTGCTGTGACGAACATCAGTAAACCAGGGGCACCCAGCCCATGGGTTAACCGACTGCAACACCAGCCCCTGTGCTATGTGATCCCGGTAGGATCCTGGCTGAGACACAGAAGACACCGTCCCTCCCCAGGCTCACCCGAGTTTACCAAGTTTTGCAGTGCAATCTTGAGTTAAGCCATTCCCTCTCCAGACCTCATGTTCTCCCCATGTCTAAAACAGTAGCTTGGCTTTGGGCTCTCCTGGGAAGCGCTTTGAAACCCAGGAGTGTGTTGTGTACAGAGGCAGTGAGTTCTTGAGGATCATGTGAGTTCTTGACACTCTCCTAATTTAATCCATCACTGACCTGGGGGGAAAATGGGTATGAATCCACACGTGGTGGGGAAACAAGGGTTCCGGGCGAAAAAATCAAAGCAAAACCCAAACCCAGGAGTCTCCCTGCTCTAAAACTAGATCATACTCATGTTTCCTTCCTCTCAAACCTCTGAGTGAACCCAAGGTAGCCATTTAAATGGGTTAACCTGTGAATTGAATTTTGGGGATGGCTCCAGTCTTCTCTGCTTCCCCATCAAAGAGTTCAGGTCAGGAATATTTTTCCAATGGGCACACGGGCTTCTTGAGCAGCTCCTGGGAAGTGAGTCTTGCCATGGGGCTCTTGAAGACACAAATTGCTTCATGAGACAAGCTAGCATTTCCTCCCCTCCCCGTTAGTCACACATGGCGAGGAGGCTCGCGCGACCCAAGGGAAGCAATAAAAACATTACTGATTGCTACAGTCCTACCGCGCGTAGCGTGAGCTCAACCACAGCATCCCCTCCAGATATGCTATAAACCACTGCGCCTCGCCAGCGCCAAGCGCTTGCTTTGACAACCGAACGCTGGAATCCAGACCAGAGTTTCCAAGACTGTTTATATCATTTGCTGGGAGGCCAAGAACAAGTTTTAAAGGACTGTAAAAGACTATTACAAAACTACACACAGTTCAGCCTGAGTAGTGCCAGAAGACAGAAACACTTCCAGGTTTGANGGTTCAGCCTGAGTAGTGCCAGAGGATAGTAGCAGAAGACAGAAACACTTCCAGGTTTGACTCGACAGGAGCTCAGTGGTAGTCCAGGTTCATTAGTAAGCAAAGGCTGCTGAGTGATCAATGAAATAAGCAATGATCTCCCAGGAAAACACACATCTAATCCATTTGGAAGAAACCTGCCGCATTGTATTTGGGAGATTTTTAATCCCTGCCACAATGGCCTGGATTGTCCTTGTTTTCCCAGAAGGTCTAATCCTGTCTGAATTCACAGTGCAAGGCAGCTCTGCAGTGCAAAACCTGCCTTCCATCCCACGCCTGGAACAGGTAGGACCAGAGGGACCCAACCACACATACAACTGGCACGGACTCTGCACACAACTATCCTCGGTTTCAGACCTGAATTAACCACAGAAACACTGAGAAACATCGACCTGCGTGGCACAGATTTGATCTGCTGGGTGCACCCATTAGCCGCAGCCACGTAGATGATGGACAGCAGTGCCTTTCTGCAAGCAGCCAGGTAGGTTCGTGGTTTCTAACTCAAAAACTAATTAATCTAACGTTTTCTCTCTTCCAAAAACGAATTCCAAAATGTCCCCAAATGTGTTGCAAAAATAACTCGGTGCTTTGCTGTATTCTACCACAGTTCAATCGCAGCCACTAACACGCACGCGCTTCCTCCTCCTCCTCGGCGGGAGGAAGGCATCTCACCAAGAGGTCACTCTCGCACCGTGGCATGACGTTACGCAGGGCACAGCACAAAGCAGCTCAACAGCCTTTACCCAGACATCCCTGTCAGAAAATCACCTTGGACTTCCCAACAAATCACTGCTAATTTGGAAGGCATTGATACTCCTTGGCTAGTGGTGCATTTAACAGATTACCACTTACCTGCCAAAATATGCTGTCTATTGTGTTTCCCAGAAAGCCATCTCTGCCTTCCGACGACACCAGCTTGGGTCCCAGAATGGTCATAAATTCATCAAAATCAACCTGGCCATCCCCTGAAATGAAAGAAAAAATCAATGTTTTCATTAAAGTAGCATTTAGTGCCAGGGTCTTCTATGTGAGTCCAGACCTGATACGTGCTGAGAATCCATGTGCTCAATATGGTACCTCCTACATCAACCACATGGTACATAAAGACTCAACGTTCATTATTATCCCAATGAAAAGGACATCCCAAGTCCCAAATTAGGACCAGCTAGAGATGAACAGACCATTTCCCAATCCCAGAATGTTCACAGGCAAGTCACTTTTCAAGAAAATGACCAGTTTCAGCAAGAAGACAGCAGCCAGGAGCGCTGCCAGGGCTCTTCCTTGCTGAAGCAGACACTGAACCGTCAGGTCTCTGCAAAGCTTTTACAGGGCCAACTCCATCCTCCAGAGGCAGGAGCACGTGGAGCAGGAAGAGCCAGACTATTACGAATCCACAAGGCATTTCATTTCAGCTTTCCATCAGCATCTGTCTCCTAAAAGGCTTGTGTGCTCAGCATGCCGAGCAGGCGGTGCAGACACGGCTTCAGTGCCATTAGCAGAAAGAGGAGCCTGCTCCTGCCATTAATGAACTGAGCCTCCGCAGTCCCGAGCCCCTGCAGTATATTGTAAGTTTTGTAAATGAGGCATGTGGCTGTTTGAAGTATATCCAAGCATTTTATCAAATATAGCTCTTCCCTTGGAGAACTTCAGGGATGCTTAATGAAAATCGCAGAACAAGAGGGAAATTCATGCCTGTTAAAGGATCTTAAAAATACCTGCCTCTCTCCACAGCACAGTTCAATGCTTACACGCTTCTCCTTTTCCTATCTGTCTACACACACATTCCCTTACACATCGCCTCCCTATCCCATCCCACCACCACAGCAAAGGAAACTCCCTCTGCCAGGCTCATTCCTGCCCATATTACCCTAGAGCAGGGCTTGTCTGTTCTAGATGCAAAACCCACTGAACGGAACCATTTCTCCCTTTCCCTCTTTCCCCAGTCAAGTCTCCCATCTCAGGCCAAGCTGCCTCTTTTGCTCCATCCCATTACCGTGAGTCTAAGAGAGACCAGGCTCCACTGGAAGAAAAAAAAATGTCTGTTTTTAGACCAGTTGACACAAATGAACATATTAGTCCATCCTCAAGTCCAGAAAGAAGAACTCACAACCATAAGACTTTGCGGAGTTTTGCTTTAAATCCAGCCTGAAAACACTGCGTCCACCTCTCCATACAGCTGCTCTTACTAAACTCACAGGTATAAGGAAGGTCCCAAACCACTCAGCTGAAGCAGCTCAGTGCACTGGCCACCATTACAATGCCATTGTTGATGGCTTTACTGCACGTGTTGTGTGCTGCTGGCATTTATTCTTCTTGTTATATTTCATATTCTTGATCTGCGTGCATGCGCCACTGATTGAAATCTCTCTGTGGCCTTATCTGCACCTAAACACAATGTTAAATACGCAGACTTTAAAGCAGCTCCTTTTCCAGAACAGGGATCTCTACTCACTGAAGGGCTCAGCCCACAATTTCACAAAGACCAGAGTGAATATCCTGGAGGAGAGATGGAGAGTGGCGCTCTGAAAAGAAACCCAGCAGGGATTCCTAAGAGCTTTGATGCTGCAAGCGGCTTCGGCGCAGCACGGCAGACAGTGCAAGAAGGGCTGCAGGAGCTCAGCACCGGGCAGGAAGGAACTCAGGGCAGGGACAGCTTATTAAGTAGGAAAGCAAAAGGAGTGGGGACCCCATCACTCCGAAAGCCATTTTTTAAAACATTTAGAGGCTGCAGGAAAATGTGTTCTTTCCGCTGCCCCCATGGGAGACATCAGTGGATGACATCAAGTCGGATTGTATCAGTCACAGCGCATCGGATCACGTTGTGGAAGGTAATGCAAGGTGACAGTGAATTCAGCGCAATTTACATTGCAGTACACTACTCCAAAGGAGAAGCAGGAACAAAAACATACACTACGATGCAGACTGTGCTCAAGAAATTAGCCAGATTAGCAAGAAAACAATTTGCATTTTAAAGAGATTCTAGTACCTGCCTGTGCATATAATTGGTCTATCAACGCCCGACCCCCAAATATTAAGTTATTCAATTTGAATTTTCTACCATGTCATTTCATGCATGAAGAAGAGAAGGGGGAAGGATCCTACACGTGGCTTGGGAGGAAGCAGGTGCCAGGACTCTTGGGTTCTGCTTCTGACTCAGAACAAGACTTTAGGCAACCTCTTTCTGATGACTTCCCTATGCCTTTGCCAGTGATCATAACAAACTTCACAGGACTTAATTATCAGCTTAATTATAGCATTTTCCATAACCTCAGAAGAAAGATGCCATTACAAATGCATTATCCTCTTATTGAGTGCTTTTTTTTTCAATTAAAACTGCTAACTAGCAAAGGAGATAGACCCACAAGCATTTTGTTGGTAGAAATATCCCTTTAACATTCATTTTCAGCTGCAGAAAACAAACCTTCCTGCCATCAGGATCTCAGGAGACTGCAGCATGAGAATATCAAGAGACAGAGTGAGAACTCACAACTTTGGCTGAAAATTCCTTCTACAATATCTAACAGCCAGGAGAGAAATATTGCCAAAAAACAGCACGTGGACCCTGGATGCACCCACTGTAACAGTGGTTGCTT
The DNA here is from genome assembly GCA_013389825.1 of Crypturellus undulatus. NCBI lineage: Eukaryota > Metazoa > Chordata > Aves > Tinamiformes > Tinamidae > Crypturellus > Crypturellus undulatus. The sequence goes on from VWPW01010007.1 coordinate 268,351, forward strand.
TCCAGACTCCATGGCATACCCTAAAATGCCCAGTATCTGCAGCATCTGCTCCAGGGTCTGCAGTGGAGGCAAATTGAAGACCATGTGTGCTCATTTTTGCCATGGCTACAGATGTTCTCCTGCGGAGTGAGTAGTTTATATTCAGCATAAGCACTGTGCGGCTTATTCAGGAATTAACTTTTAGACAGTTTTAAGGGATGGAAAGAAGGGGAAGAAGATCCCCATCTGTGGCGCTTGTGCTGTCTGCACAGTGCTCACCTTCCATGAATCACTTCAGCAAATCCTGGGCAACACTTCTCCAGCAGCAGCCAGAGCCCAGATCCCTCAGATGCACCTCAGGCCATTTATAAGGTGTCTGCTGTCCCCTTCCCACAATTTTAACATTAGTAACTTTAGAAAGACCTCATCACAGTCACAGAAAACAACCTGCCAACTATGGGCAACAGGACCTGGGAAGTGATCTAACACAAATTGAGCAGGAAGGATGCGATGCAAGAAAATGAAAAGCAACAGCTCGTAGTGAGCAGTGCTTAGCAGGTATTCTCATCTCCCAGTTCATACCGGTTATAAATGCAGAACAGGTCTAAAGTCTGTGCCGTGCTGGGCACAAGGACCTCACTGATTAAGGCATTCACTCATTAGTATAGCTTATTTACAAACCAGAGGGGACTAGGAGGCCTCAATGGCCATGCATTGCTCGCCGGGTCCCACCCAAGTCCCACTCGTCAGCAGCAACCACTTGCATGAGGGATCGTAGCCCATGGTCCTGCAAAGGAAAATCAAGCTCAGTTTATTACTATTAATGCTATTATTAATCCACCCTATTTATTTATTTACAGAGTAGCTCTAGAATTTTTCCTCCCAATACTTCCTCTTAATCCCTGCATTATGTCAAAATGTAAGAAAGGGGTTAGCAATCTCGCGGCTAAAATCTTGCATAACTCAAAGGATGACTCAGAATATCACTGGCCACAAAGTTACATCAGAGACGAAATAGATCTGCTTATCATTATTAGTCCGTTAGCATCTGCTGTATGCTAAGTGTTTCCAGACACTCACAAAGGTTTATTCCCTGCAAGGAACTGTCTCGCCTCAGACAAAGAGCAGGCAAGTGTGATGATAAAAAGGAATAGCAACTTGGTTCACTGTCAGCAGCCTTGGGAGCAATCGCATGAACCTGGCTAATTCCTCTCTTGTGGATTGGGAAGGCCTAGAGATACCCAAGACCACGAATGCGTCTCTTGGGACCTCCTACTCCTTGCAAGGTGGCCATCAGGTCTCAAGGCTTCACCTGGGCTCTTCTGATGCATGTGGCCTGTTGTGTGTGCAACGCTCATCTTTTGCCAAGTTTGCAGAACATGATGGAGGGGTAGCTAAAAGCAGCATCAAATCAGGAAACCAAGATCGATTCTTGCATTCCCAGACATTGCAGCCTAAGGAGAGTTACTTTAGACCTTGCTGCCCCAGAAAGGGGTCTGCATCTTTGAACAGCCACTAGCTATTCAGAATAAACCAATATGATATGAAAAAGGAGAAAATACTAATGTCTCATTGCTCAGAAAAGCCTCCTATCATCGAGCTCACAAGGAGCAAACTCAGGGTTAGATGAACATATCTGGAAAGCTAAAGACTCCTAGGAGCCTCCACTGTTTTGAAAGGGGATTTACTCTCCTAAACCACTTTTACACTCAATCCAAATCCATTCACATTGCCCAGGTGCTTTCAGGGCCTCAGATCATGTGAATTCCAGGTGTTCTTTCCTCTTCTTGGTACTGCAGCGCTGAGTACTGAACACCACAGCCATCTCTCTGAGCTGAAGCCCTGAGTGCATTCTCAGCTCTATCCCAAAGATTTTGTCTCCCTTCATCCCCTCTTGACTTTAACAGAGGGGAAAAGGGAAGGTTGCACTGGCTGGAGGTCGTTTAGTAGGAGAGAGCAACCACCTGGGGGAAGGCAGAGCATGGCAGCCACCCTGCCAGGGCACCCAAGGAGGCCACCACTGTGCGATGCCCTCCTTCTTACACCATGTCACGCCGTGTCTGCTTGGCTGGATCCCAACCGAGCATGGTCTTAATGGATCTATGGTCAGAAACAGTGTGGCCAGACTGGACAAGGAGACTGCCCGAGTAGCAGAGCCTGTAGGAGAACACCCTGGGGAGGTGGAGCAGGGGAGAGGCAAGAGGGTCACGCTGGCACCGGGCTGCGAATCAACCATGTCCCCAGTAGGAACGGCCGGTGCCGGGGCTCGGGCACATTCTCCTGCAGAGTTGCTCTGATTTGAAGACGTAATTAAGTGCTCGGTAGAGCTGAAGCCTCAACCTGCCTCACCCTGTCCCCGGGGGAGAGCCCTGACCCCCGGTTCTCAGTCACCCACCGTCTTTCCAAAAGCCTCTGCTGCTCTGTGTGCTCCCTCGGAGGACAAATTTAAATATTCATTGAGCTAAAGAAAGACGTCAGAGGGAGGGAAAGAAACAGAGAGAGGGAAAGAGAGGGAAACAGAGAGAGATAAAAAACATGGATTGTATTGCATGGCACACCGAGATCCAAGGGCAGGATGCAGATTGCACTTGCTTTTCAGAGCCTTGTGCATTAAACCAGGGCCCTGCAAAATCCGTTTTGACTGCTTCCTAAATAAGTCTTTTCCCTGGCTGGCTTCAGCATCCTCCCTCCTCCTTAAAAGTTTCTTGTCAAGGCACTGAGATGAGGCACACATTTAAATGGAGATGAGAATCTGCTGTGTGTAGACTGATAAGTATTCACTTTTTTCTTTTCCTTTTTTTTTTTTCTCTGGAGTTTGACCTCCAGAGAGCAGCTAGGTGATATATTTAAAGTTAATGAGATAGTCGTTTGCAGCTTGGGTCCCAGGCGCACACAACACTCCCAATTATTTTTATTCTCTTAATAGCTGGCTGCAGCCACTCGCTGTCCTACTCTGTGTCATTGTTGGCACCCATAAAGAAGCCTGTGCAACAATAATATAACAATACAGTTTTGTGAGGGCTGTTGCTGCTATGGTTTGAAATGATGCCGAGAAGGTGCACGGAAGAGCTCCAGCCACAGGATATTTCCCAGACAAGTATTTCAGTTTCAGAGGTTTTAAGTTCTGCTCAGTGCTCTGCCCTTTCTCCCACCTGGACCCAAAGACTCTCCATAATTTCAGTTTTGATCCATACCTTCATCCGGAGCTAGTGAAAGTCTTTTATTAAACTTCTGACTTCAAAAACACTTGTATTAAAAAGTGAACGTGGCTGGAATGAAGAGAGAAAACTCCACTAAAGATATGAGAGTGAATGAGTAATAACACAGGCATTCTGGAATGGCAAAACTGAGGCATGGAGTGGCACCTGCCTGAATGTTACAGAGAAGGAGGTTGCTAGACCTCCACCGTGGTCCTGCACCACTGCCCAAGGGCACAGGAGGTGCAGTATGTCTCCAGCACCGAGAAATGTGGCAAAGAGCATTCCCTATTTCCCGAGAGTCCTGCTCACATTCCCTTGAGAAGTGTCTCCACCAGACCTGGCTGCAGAGTGTCTAGGATATTTTGTAACAGGGTGTAACAGGGAAAATACGTAATACGCAACATTTCTTGTTGCTCTTATTCTTCAGGGACAGTAAGGGGACTCCAATTAGCTACTCTTCTACTGTCCACCCGTGCCGCCACACATCACCATTGCTTTAACATATTTAACTTTTAAAAGCTTTTTTAAGGAACAAATTAGCCTGAGCTGAAGAGTGGAGTGCAACATCTCCATTGATACCCATTCTGTCCCTGAAGGTCAACTCCAAGTCCCTTGGTTTTAAGGGAAGCTTTGCAGACCTGGCTGCTTTGGTTCAGGCAGAGCTCCAGGTAAAAGATAAGCAAATTGTATGGATGCAAGTTCCTGGAGGAGGAAATTTCCATGGTTCCTGAGAGGATCAAACGGAGCTCAAGGAGCAGGAGCCGGGCAGTGTATCTGTCCTAGCACTATGAAAAGCACCTTGCGAGTTACTCAATTTGAGCAGCCTGTTCTCTGGTCTTGCAAAGGAAACAGCTGCAAAGGGCTCGTTTGCTTTCCCATACACAAATCTGTTAAAGACTCGTGTTTGCCCAAGGGGAGCCTGTCTGGGAGGTGACCGGCAAGACAGTGATTGAAGAGGAGCGTGCTGAGCTCTAGGTGTGCAGCACCATCTCCGACATGCCCTGCTGTACCCGGCGCAGCCTCTGCGAGACAGTAAATGGGTTTTGTCGATAAAAGGCCACTTAGCGCTTGGCCCAGCCACAGGATCAGAGGTGCTCCCACCCGCACCTTTGCTGGAGTAACTGAGCTGCACCACAAGGACTAAAACAAGCAGGATGTCTTCAGCGCTTGGTGAGAGAAAGAGAAGCACAACCAAAATAATCCCTTAGATAGCAGGAAAAGCCGTTGGACATCGGCCAAGGTACGTGTCAGCATCATGCAACCCCCTGGCAGCCCCAGTATGCTGGAATTAACATCCCCTGTGGGTGACGGTGCTGCGGTTCTGCCCCGCATGCCTTGACGTGAGCGTCTGTCTGCCCTGTGCCCGCGGCCCCCGGGGACACACTCCCCGAGGTGAACGCATCAGGGCTCACAGTGCCGATTTTGCAAAATTGCAGCTGCTCCTGCAAGGCGTAACTGGGCGACCCATTTGCCAAGCGATGGGCAGAAACGAAATCACATCTAAACTGCAGAGAGAGCTCTAATTACTTTTGCTCACCAGGGCTCGGGAAGAGCAGGGAAGCTCTGTGGGCATCGCAGCAGTGATCAGGCAGCTCTGCAGAACTCAGAGGCAACCAGCAAGTTAGTAGCTCAGTAAAACGGAGGGAAAAAGTAGCATATACCTCCTACAAAATCAAAATTGTACTAGCAGGAATACAGCATTTGAAGGAGCAAATGAACAGTTCAATCAAGTTATAGGGTATACAAGGGAGATCACTGACCACACACTGTGATTTGCAGAGGGCTCTGCCCCATTGGGACCACAAGATAGGATTTGGGGAGGGAAAGGCAGCTCCCTGTTTCCCATTATGTTGACTAGTCAACACATGCTCACAGTCACGCTATCTCAGCGCCGCATCAAGTGTGCGATTTGATCTTACTTACGAACTTCTTTCTGGTACTGATCTGCAAATCTAACTTGCTTCATCAGCAACAAAACCTCCTCCTCGTTCTCTCCAGTGAGAACACATAATATGATTATCTCCCTTTTACAAATCAGAACAGACACGATGGAAGCGGCCTTTATAAATCAAGGCAAGTCTTTTGGCAAATCCCCTCCTCGCCTGGCATTGCTCACTGACCAAGTTTCCCAGCTCAGCAGCACTCTATAGGACCCTCACACTGAAACATTGCTGATATCTTTTTAGATACCTGATACCAGAGATACTTGAAGAGGTCAAGCCCCAAATCTGTAACAATCTGACCAGCCTTTTCTTATTAACTCTGCATTTTAAGAGAGGAATGGTTTCTCGTATAGCACTACCAGCCTGGGCTATTTTCCATGCTTTCATGATGAAATGTTTAGACAAAATGAATTATCCATGGCAGTTAGAATGGAAAAAAAACAACACACACACACACAAAAGAAGAAGAAAGAAAGATATAAAAATGTTTTTAGCTTCTGAGCTTGTCAATGCCACAGTTGTCCTGCCCAGGACTTTTCCAGCTGATATAGCAAGAATCAAACATTTGGCTGCGCAAGTATCTAAGAGCAAATCGGTTCCCCTTCCTCAGGTCATAGGAAAGTTCAGCACTGTATTTCTAGAGGAGCTATTTATTTTCTCTCTAGATATCCCAATACAGCAGGTCTTTCTGTACTTCCCATCCTGCAACAAACCCCACACAATGCAATATCCGCTCTTGCTTTTGCTTTCCCTGCATGAGGAAAGCTCAGCCTCGTCAAACCAAAGAGACGCCTATAAAGAAAACCACATCCAACAGCAATACAGCAGCTATGAAAATTTACTTTTAGGGCAACAGCTGTACTGACACCATCCCTTGATGACATGCAGTTATGCCACTGCGGTTTATTCCTTTCCCAAAGGACATCAGGGCAGAAGTGGTGCGAGCGTGCGCATGCAGGAGAGGGTCTTGCTACATTAAGATGCAGTAAGGGTAGCATCTGAGCAGCACAACTTTTGTGAGGAAGGCATAAGAGGGCAAAAGAAATGCAGTCTTTTCATGCCAGCAATGGGGTTGTCCAAAGCAGAACTGGCTGAAAATTAGAATTGCCCTCTCCTGAGAGAACTGGATGTCTTCAGATTGAATTTTGCCTGGACTACCAGGAACAGTTTGCTGGTTTTCCCCCTTTCATTATCATTTCCCACTAAATTCCCTCAACAAACCATGTATTAAAAAGTGGCCAGGGAATATTCAGAACTTTAATTTGAATTTTTCCCCTGTTTTGTATTACTCAGCAAGATGTCACAGGATGCGCTCCATGTTCTCCCTTACCACTAATGTGTCACATAATGTGATAAAAGGTAACAGGGACCTCGTTTGTGTATATGATGGAAGCCTGCTCATCTTTTGCTTAATCAAAGTATTTCCTATTTGTACTATAATAATTTGACACACTGAATCTTTTTTTCTCTCCTGTGCTAGCCTGAAGTTATTTTTCTAGAGTACTGAAAACCAGCTGCTCCTCTAATTAGTACACTGAGTGCTTATTTTATTCCTCAGATAAAAGTGTCTTGTGTTGCAATGAAACAGTTTGACACTTAAGTCACACATTCATCTATTTTATTGCTAAAGTCTGCTTAAAGAGCAGGTTTCCTAGGCAAGGTAACACATTTAATATGCCATTTCATTGCAGTTTTATTAGAATTACTGCCAATTGGAAGAATTTACAAATAATTTCTTTCCCAGCACATAAATATGCAAAATACATTGCTCTTCACACACCAACAGAACATTTCAGGCCATTTTCCAGATTGTAGATGAAAATATATGCATCTCCCTTATTCTGTAATGTTCACAAGCAGGCACTACCTAATTTTAATCTTCATTATGTCTAAGGACCAAATGGACACAAAGGAACAAACTAGGGTAAAATTTGGCTTCTATTTCTATTTGGCTTCTGACATATTTCGATATGGCAATGCCATATATCCAACATACCCCTCACCTACTTTGAACAACCTTCTGCTGGCTCTGGTCCATACACCATATCTCTCCACAGCTAAAGCAGCAAGCAAAATCTGACCTCATGGGAATGCTCTGAGTGACCACAATACGGTTCCTTACCTTCTTTTTCAAAGAGGGGCATTTCTGCTCACCAGAACTCCTTGCCTTGCTTTTATTTCCCTAAGCACAGCAATATTGTGCCATCTTCCAACAGTTCATAAAATGATACATTTCTGATGATTTATAAGCTTTTCTTAGAGACCTTGAAATATTCCAGGTATATTCTATTTTTTTCTCCCTAATTCAGTCTTTTTATGATGACTAAAACTGTTCTCCCTGCAGCCAATGCGTTTCTCTTCATCTGAGTGAAGTTTGCCTTCCAAGACAATTCAAGAACCACCGCTCATCCACTCACATGAGGCAAGAACAGAGCATCTTCTGCCCCTTGCGCATCTCCTGCTCCCAAGTCCAGATAAAAAGACAAAGAAACCAACCCGGTGGGCAACCGTGCCCACATCTGCCTAGAAACGTTCAACAAGAGTCTCTGGTGATCATCAGGAAGCTGCTTTGGTGTTTCTTACTACAGGATTCACTGAGCACAGTCATCTCCAACCCTGTCACTGTGGCTGGAACTATAAGCACAGCACATTTCCACCTCCAGCATCCATGTTTAATTCAACCTGTAATGCTTATAAGAAATTATCCTATGGGCTTCTTAAAATCTGCTTGCGGAAATAGAGGGTAATTCCACTAGTTCCCTGTGCAAAGAAAACTAGGAAGTAAAAGAAGGAAGAGAAGGAAAAGGAAGAATGTTATATTCCCAAAATTCCTTTGCAGAAACTGGTGAACATATTAGGGATGTTATCAATCTCTGTAAAGCAAAATGCAACACCTCCCATCCCCCCCCCCCAAAAAAAAAGATATAACTAGTGACCAAACTGAATGATTCAGGACCCACGGACAACTTAAAGGAAGGTAATCAGACAATTGAAAAAAACTATTTTGACTACAGCTGCTGTCAGGACAATTCTGACATGCTGACATGGTTTTTGCTACAAATACCTCTGCATCAAGAGTGGCATTAGCTCTGATGAGGAAAGACACCCCAGGCTTGATCAGAACATAAAATAAGAAAACTCCATGGACACCAACTGACTGAAGGAGAGCTCTTAAGGTGATGCTCTTCCCATCAAGTCAGTAATAAAATTGTGCCCTTGTTCAGCAGCAGGGACAGTTGGCTGCTGACAGGTCATCTGTAAAGGAAAGTTTATGGTAGCACTCAAAAGCCATGGGGGCATTAAAAGCTATACGACATCTGTGAAGAGTTCCTGGGCAAAATCCAAACTTAGTAATTGTCGTTTTCACTTATGCTTGAGCAGTCTTTCTCAACTAAATTCTGCCTTTAAATGCACTGAATTATGAAATGCACCTTCATTTCTGCTCCACTTTGAGGGTTTACTGTGTATTAGTAGACAGCTGCAGCCCCAGAAACAACTTTTCCTTAGGTGGTGATGGAGTTCATCCCTGAATTATTTACTGAGCTTTATGAGATGCTTTGTGACAGGGGGTGACACACAGGTGTGAAATACTCTTGTCATGTTAGCTTATCCACATTCACAAAACCAGTCCAGCATACAACGCATATGTTCCTCTAGAAACAAGTTTTGTCCAACCTAGCAAGGCTGTTTTCCTTCTTGGAACAATCCGGCACTCCTCGACTTGACCCTGTCCCTGCAGAAAATAGGGCTCATGATGAAAGCAAAACTCAGATCAGCCCCGGTTGTTCATCATTAGACACTGTCACTTAAATAAGCCAAGGCGGATACAGCCACTCTGCCACCCCGCAGTGCAAAAGTGTTTCCAAGGTAGTTTCTGATGAAAACCTGGTGCCTGCATTAGGGCTGCTCCTGATAGAACACAGAGCACTGCCAATTGTATCACCTTGTTATTAGCAGACACTGCAGCAGCCTTGTGTGGAGACACACGTCTGGCTACGGTACCTGCGGCCACACCATAACCGACGGGTCGCGGGATGCACAGCAGGATTATGGCCTCTCCTGCGGCGTGGCCTCTCTGCAGGGGCGTCCTACACCTTGTCCAGCCTCCCACCCAGCAGACACTGCCACAGATGGGCTGCCCTCTCGGGAAGTCTGTCTGCCCTCTTGGGAAGTCTGTCTGCCCTCGAGAAGGATGTAGGAGTGTGACAGCAAGGAGGTACCAGGGACCCCAGCGCCCAGTTCACGTCCCAGGGAGGTGGTAGGATTTGGGCCACACTACCAAATGCTGCTCGCTTGCAATGGGAGAGGAAGGAGGAAGCTATTGCTGGTTCTTATCACATATTTCAAGTTGTACTGCAGAAAAAAATAGACAATTCATTGGAAGAAAAAAAAAAAGCCATAAGCCATATAGCATTAATTCATTTAATAGATGGTCCACTTGACATTCACATAACACTGACTTTTATCTAGTCTCAAAACTTTTTACTCAAAACACTGCCAATGGACAGATTAGACATCAGCATAACAAACAAACAAAACTGGACTATATCTTTAGAGCTTCCTGTAGGAATTGTTGACCTGGAAGAACTAAGAATTGCCTTCCATCTTTGCAGAAAGCACACTTGCCTTCTCAAGACATCTCAGACTTGAATTTAACTCCTTCCATCTGCAGTTCATTACATTTTGACTCCACCATTCCACTTACAGGTCCCTGCACACGAGGAGTGTATATGAAAGAGTGCCAAAGTCTCGAGTGAGGTTGAGAATCAAGGAATAGCTGGAGATGAATAAAACCTGGAACCCAAAGCCACTGCACACTTTTTTTTTTTTTTTTTTTTTTTTTTCCAAAAATGCACACAGTTACAGTAACTCAGCCCATGAATTGGCACCATGCAGAGTCTGGCCTTTGCAAAACCTGAGAGAAATCACCTAGTCTGTTAGGAAAGGCCAGGAGAACATAACAAAGTGCAAACTATAAGTTTGGGAGAAAATATTTTTAAAACCAATGGATTTTTTTTCTTTTAAGTATGAGATCATTTCAACAGTTTATCTTCTCCAATCACTGTTTTTGATGTTTCTTTTCTTCCCTGCTGTAGGGGATAATCTGAACATCCCAGAGAAAGGCTGTCATCGTCTTCCTCACAGCACGATGAGCAAACCTGTGCTCGCAGCACACACATGGAAGCAGCAGCAACCACGCAAGAAAGTTGGCTCCCATCAGAACCACAGCCTAGTTTATCAACCAAGCAAAGCCGCTGAGCCAAGCCTACAAGTCTGCTACCATTAGCACACTCAAGCAGTGAGCAGGTAGCATTTAAAAGCAATGCATTTTAAGAACCCTCCCTGAGAGCTACTGAGCAACACAGGGAACACAATCTGAATTTAAATTTGCAGATTTATGATGTTGTTTTCTTCTTCTCTTAAATGTCTTTGGTGGCTTAAAGTTCCTACCCTGTGCATGCTGGCAGGCCTGGTTAATACAGTGTGTTGTGTGGCTCAGAGAGGTATTGGACTTGGATATCCTGGGGGCGGTAAGGAAGCTTCACTCCTGTTGCTACCCTCTCCCATAGGCTTTGCTTCCAACAGTCTGCCCATAAGAAGATGCTGGGCAGTGCATGGGGTTGCAGAGCAACCCTTGTCAGCTTGGGGCTTGGGGGCTGCATGCAGGACTCGCTAACTCTGTACAGTGTTTCCACACTGTCATAGGGTCCTGTACAACGAAGGGAGATGGTCTGATCAACACTGCATCTTCCCTGCACATTTTAGGCATCCAAAAAGTCTCCCTTACATCTCTGACCAAGGACATTTTAAAGACAGTGCTCTCATTCAGCTCAGTTATGATTGTAGCTTTGCAGCAGTTAAAAAGTCCCCCCTGGCTCCAGCATCCTGATGCTGCATTTCTGTTCCCGTTAATGGTGGGTTCTGTTTCTTTTATTACCTCTTAGTAATCGTTTGAGGAGCTCTCACAGCAGGACTTTGCTCAAAATTATTCCACCCTTCAAAACTTCTCCTTCCAAAACATCAACGCTTCATTACAACACAGCACAGCTCTCATCCACAGCATCTTTTACCGCCAAGGAGCAGCTAAGGCCACAGAGCCTGGCTGCAGCGCCTGCGTTGCTTGGTTAGGCGCGCGGGCCGTGTCCTGCTAAGCCCTTCACTTCAGCATCACTGGGCCGGACACTGCCCAGGAATGAGCAGAGAAACATTGCAGCAGCCTTTTACAGCACTCGGCACCTCAGCCTGCCTTTGGACAGGCATCAGGGAGCGCAGCGGTAAGTACCTGCAGGGATACCAGGAGGACCCAGAGGCTCACACAGGCCTTGGACTACTCTCTTCCTAGGACAGTCAGGGAAGAGGCATGTAGAAGAAGGGGACACTTACACAGTGTGACATGGTCTGTGAGAAAACACAGGGCTTCAGCTTCCTAAGTGGCTCTCTCCAGAGCTGCCACAAAAGTGTACCCCACAAAGGTGACTTTGGTGTACCCAAAAAGGTGTCAATATGACGATTCTTCCTCCCAGGCCATTATGGTCAAGGAGCCATGGACATGGGCTCAGCTCCTTGCCCTGCTGCGGGCTGGTTGCAATGCAAAGCTGAGCTGCTCCACTTCCCTGCGTTTCACTTTTCTCCATTGCCCTTTTCTTGCCATGGCTGTGCTGACATGGGTTGCGATGACACAGGAAAACCACCCCACACCTCCAACACAGAAAAACACAGCTGCAAAGACTTACCATCCATGTCGAGGCGTTGCATGATAATCGCCAGCTCCACCTCACTGGGCATGTACCCCAGGGAGCGCATTGCCATGCCCAGCTCCTGCTTGGATATAAAGCCGTTCCCATCCCTGTCCAGGACTCGGAAGGCTTCACGGATTTCTGCAATTGAGAAGAAGGAGAGAGGAGTTATTATGGTGGAGGACTTCTTGGGTGACACATCTGTCACAAAGGACAAAGATACAGCATAAATTGCCTTTTCTATTGCTAATGAGACATAGCTGATAATATGCAGGCAGGGTAAACAGGATGTGTTCATAGATGCATACATAAAGGTGTGCGCATGAGCTTACTCATGCAAATGTGGGTATGTAGATGGAGATATCCACACACCTGCATCCAGACCCATAAACACAGAACATTATCTGCCTGCTCACCTCATATTTTCTATGATCAAACAGCATTGCAAAATAATTGTTCAGTACACAGGGAGCCCCTTTGGCTTCTACAAAATCTGCCCTGGTCTGTGGTGGGTATGAGTGAGCCATCCTAAAGTAAAGCCCACCTAGTGGAGGGGTGTCCAAGAAACCTGGCCTCAGGGACTTCTCAAAGAGCCCTTCTTAACACCCTCAGCACACGTGCAAGGTGGATGCCTTAGTGTCATACCGGGGTGCCAGCCTCTGGTTCCTCAGGGAGATCAGCATCACTGCCAGCAAAGACAGCAAGGCTTTGGCCAACAGCCCACAGGACAGCGAACGGAAAAAGCTGGGCATGAACTGCCTCCCCTACACGGTCCAATGATCCGTCGTCACAGTCTAGATATGCTGATGTACATCTTTTAAGCTGTACCTGGACAATTTTCACCGCTCAGTGCTCGCCATAGCTCCTCTCCAATTTATAACTGTTTTACAGCTATAAACAGCCTCAGATCAATAAAAATACTGACAGCCTCAAAGGAATCACTTCCATCATTCTTCCCGAGACTGGCTCAGCTTCTGACATCTGACTTTGTTTTGTTTTTTAACTCCGGCACGTCCCCCTCTGGCCTCTTACAGCTGCTTTGAAGACGAGCGGCACCCATGCGGCTGGACAGGGCTCCACGATGCCACACGTCTCCCCTGTCTCACAGATTTCTGGCCTCTCTCTACTGGAAGACACACCACCAAGCTCCCCACATTAAGTGTCTTTTACTGATGAATGTGCCAAAAAAACTTTAACACTTCAGACACCGGGAACCTGTTTATGGAAAGGAATTTCATTAGAGGTGAGGAGAAAGAGGAAGTTGTTCTTACAGTTTTGGATAGACAGTCACGTTGTGGAAAGGAGAACACAGGACATTTTATTATATAACTTCCCAGCAGATAATCAACAATTCATTGGTTCAGTAATTGCATTAGCCTTCCCTTTTTGACCTTTGCTGCAATACATACTTTTTCAGAGTATTGTCAGTTTATCTTTCCCGGGTGCTAGATCCTAAAAGAGCAGCTAATTAGTGCAAACCAGCTGTGATCATTACTATCTTTCAGCACCAAAACGTACACAGTGCCCAGAAAAATGCAAGGCAAGTCTCGTGGGCTTTGGTGCAAGCATTGACCAGGACACCCTGATGTCCACACGCTTCTCCACCAAAGCTGCTTCCTGACAGAGAGATACTGTCCAGGTCCCACAACAGCCCCTTTTTGGGGGATGCCACAAGCTGTGGAAACCCCACTGCTACTGCTGTGTAAAATGTAATGAGAGGTGACGTGCAGTCAGGAAGCAAAGGAGAGTGAAGGCCCTATGAAAGGTCACCTGATGGGTCCCACAGCAAGGCTGCTCCGAGCAGTCACATCCTTACATGGAAGCATTTCATTGAGGGAAAAGGGGCAAGGGGAAAAACCTTCCTCAGAAAGTAGCAGCTTTGAGGGGGGGGAATATCCCTGTTCTCTATCAGGGGCCAGACTGGATGGAAACAGCTTGTCCAGCTCTGGAGAGGCACCAGCCTCAGAGAGGGGAGAAGGTTCTCAGCCCAGCCAGATTCCTGGCACGTCCCTCCTCCCTCTTTCCCTGCTCCCCATGCAGAAATATATATATATACTCCTGCAGTGGGGCTGCTTAAAAGACAGCGGATGCTCCACCTGGAAAAAAGCCGAGCGCCTCATAACACACCAAGAAATGGTCTCGGTGACGTCTTTGCTAACATGTTATTTAAATTTTTAGAATTCAAAGGCAGCTTCTAAATCAGCTCACATCAAAGTTCACACTCCTCCCTTGACGACTCCAGTGCTTTAGCAAAGTCTACTCCAATTTAAATGTGCTGCTTGCCACTGTGGGTAATACCCTGGTGATGTGCCAGGGCTAGGCTCTTCCACAACGCGCCGTTGACTCTCCACCACAACTTTGGCTAATCATGATGAGATGTGATCAATTTTTAATCCTGCCAAAGAGCCCAGCATGTCAAAAGGGAAGATCTTATTAATTTGCAAGGCTCTGTGACCAGATCCGGGGTATTTATACTTCTGGTTCATGCATGAATCAACTGTGGGTTCTTTGAACTGAAACGCAACCCCAGATCCATCTTCTCCTTGTGCCAGCCCAAGAGGTGTAATTGCAGAGATACGAAAAAATGGAGAGGCTGCTCAAAGCGAGTCCGGCTGGAAATACCAGCACGTAAAGTAAAGAGCCTTTGGAGCAGGAATGAATCCCATCAGACACCACCAGCTGTAGTGCAATCATTTTCAAATGCTGTACTGAAAGCTAAAATGCAGTAAATATTACTTTGAAATCAATTAATTTTAAAATAAACCTTTGACAGCTGAAAAACAAAGAGAGAATAATATTGCCAAAAACCGAGAAAGCATTTTAGAAAATAAAACATGAATCTACCTCCAAGTTTGTGTGTGAGTTAGACTCATTCAAAATCACGTGAACAAATTGCTTTTGCACAGTGGCTTCACTGTAGTATTTCTGAATTATTCTGAAGTATTTCTTTCTGCCTGGCAAGTGTGCTCTCTAGACACCTCTTTCTATATGGTGCACTGCAACATTTGAGCCTTGATCAGAGAAAAAAAAAATCACAAATCTGGGTTCCAGCTCTGCTTCCTACCTTTAAGAAATCTGAACTTTTGACCAAGCCTGAAACAGTCTTTGCATGCCAACTTCTGACCCCAAACGGAGTTTTCTTTTTTCTCATCACTCTATAAATACCACTTTGTGCAGAGGTACATTTGAAGAGCTATTTATAGGTTGAACACACTGTGCAAGAAGCAGCTACGACCTCAGTCACTGCCTCCTTTTTATCTTTATATGTAACAGCACCTTCTTATCAGCTTTATATATATATATATATATATATATAGTGATTCCTGCTCCTCCAGCACAATCCTGCTGTTGTCCTGTGCAACAGCTGAGGTGGCAGCCCCTAGGCTGCGTATCCTGTTGGAGCACGGCTCCACCAGCGATTCCCAAAGCGCTGTGGAACAGCTGATCCCAACAGCAGTCCATGAGCCGGCGGCACCCTTCCTGGCCCTTACCTTTATTTCCAGCTGTTAAACTTCATTACCCAAAGCTAAAAATACATCTGTACTTTCCCCATCTGACTTTTCCAAATGAGTTGCCATGGCAACTGATGCTCCTGGCACAGAACTGGGAGCAGACGTGGTCCATGGAGTAAATCTCTCAACAAAGAAGTTGCCTGGGCTTAGAAGAAAGTTTGGGAGCTCTTCCATTTGGGCTGGAAGCAGCTCTGCATGGGGATACTTTACCCTGCACAGAACCAAAGAAAGTAAAAACTTGTTTTTATAACCTTGTCTTTATAAGGAAGAGGAAAAGTTACACATCAAGGAGCAAAATACTGCCCCAGAAGCTGTCTCTGGTCTTCCTAGCCTGGACAGCAGCAGCCTTCACTCCAAACCAGGCACATACACTCAGGTTGCGCTTCCCTTGGGAGCACTAGCACATATGGATTCCCCACTCCGGGTAGGATCAGCTTTCACTCCTGAAAACAGGACGTTGAAAAATAACCAAAAAAACAGCAGACCAACAGAAAGAAGAGAAAATACAGAAGGATTTAAAATACAAGAAGAAGCCCATTCTGCTGGGGATGGCACTGGACCAAGCCTCTGGAAACTTCATTTCTTCTCATTACTGCTCGTCTCTGTGCCTGTCTTTCTCCAGCCTCATGGGGAATAGGGATAAGGTTCTTCTCTGCAAGATGACTTGGGGTACAAAAGTGATTGTGGATTAATGGTAGCACTAAACCATCTTAATCCTAAGATTAATTCAAACAGGCTCAGCAAAGAACGTTGTTGCATGCTTTGCCAGATGGACCATAAGAGAGGTTGATACTAAACAGCAGTCAAGCGAACGGAGAGAAGCGCCCAACAAGAATCAACAAGAAATTGGGTCCTGTCCTATTTAACACCTTCCTTCACGACCTCTAAGAATTGGCAAACTCAGCATTAATTACATGAGGCTGGAAAGTGTCGCCAAGACAAAAAACAGGCAAAGAGAAAAAGTCGCACTGTGCAAGAGAGGCAGGATTTGGGAATAGAGAGGAAGGCATCCCGAGGGAGGATCTACTGAGCGCACACAGCCGATAGGTGCCCAAGCCCCAGCCGACGGCGGAAGAAGCAGCAGGGCAGCACTGCCAAAGCTGGTGGGACACACACCCGTTATTTACCAAGGGAGTTCGCGTGTTTTGTTGAGATTCCTTTCAAGTTTCTTTATGGCTTTAACCAGGAAACATTTCCATCTGACTACTGCTCCAAGGAAAATAGCAAATCCAACCGAAAGAATAACCATAGAAGAAAGTTACAACTTTTTAACCTTTTGGAGGACACAGGGTACCTGGTTCTTCTCTCACCTGTTTGGTTTTAAAGGTATATTTCTCCCACCTCCCAAGGTGAGGCTTTGCATTTCACAACAGCAGAGAGCCCGGTGCTCATTTTTCCTAGTTATTTGAGCACGCAAAAGCTGTGGGTGGGGGGGTGTTTTTCATTAATTTCCACTCTTTCCTCACATTTAACAGCTACACCTTCCAGTTTTCCTATTAAAGCACACAGCAATTCAATTACCCCCACATTCCTCAGGGATGCAAGGGATATTTTTTTCATTACCCTTTCAAAGGGCATGAAAGAAGATGTCTGTCATAGCCGCAGTTGACACCCAGTCAAGCAGAGGGTTAATTCTCTTCATCTCCACCTGGAAAGATCCCAAGACAACTTCCCACCTATGCAGGTCGCTCTGCCCCGCTCCCGTCAGCACCTTTCCCTTCAGCCTTCCACAGATGCAGCAGCTTCGGCCATCAGGACCCTGACCTTGTGCTCCCTTTGCAATCTCCCAAGCTCGCCTTTCTGCAAGGTTCCTAGCAGGCTTATTTACAAATGATTTTTCTGTAGCTGGTAACTAGAGGCAACCATCATTATTTCTTGTTTTGCTTCCTGAACGAGAATGAATCACAATTCTTCAGGAAATAAATTCAGCCTGAGCTACCGCTGTCCACTAGCTACCCCCAGGCACTGCAGATGGTTCCAGTTTATTTCCTCGTGTATAATAAATACCACCATGATAAACTCTGTAATTACACTGTAACTACCACACTCCAAGTGCATAGTAGTTACAACCGGGCTCTTCTGTGCTTGTTTTCATCAGTGTGATAAGAGAAGAAGTACCACCACCCTAAGTTTTGCATGTCATACCACTGCTTTAATTGCAAGTTTGGACATCAAAGTGCACACTCAATGATCAAAAAGCTACAAATAGCACAACCTTGAGTGAACTGTTAAGAAAGCCTCATACCTGCTATGTCCATCCAAAAACAAATGGAAATTTACATCATGCCACCCGCCATTCTTAAGTTTGCTTTTTAGCCACAAATTGCCACCGAGTGTCAAAATAACTACAGTTTTCATCTAATGGAAACACCTACCCGCCCCCAAACCACTCAAATTGAAAACCTCAATCTAAGTAAAACATTTCAGTATTCCCAGATCAAACAGCTTCACTTCAACCTGAAATTGTGTCTACCTGAACGGCAGCAGTGTCTGATGGAGATTCAGGTGCCAAGTGCTGTCCTTTGGGATTGCCTAGGTGGCACTGCTCACGATTTCCAAAATGTGCAGCGACCTGGACTGCAACAAGAAATGGGACACAAAACCCTTGCCTTGATAGTGCCATATGCTCAGCTAGACATCACCATGTCCAGCTAGCAAAGCAGATTGGTGCTGCTCAACACAACCAACTATCTCAGCTCAGAAAGATCTGACTCAAAACAAAAAGTGCTTCATTTTGTTTTTTTCTTAATGGGACTGAAATTCATCATATGTCATTTAGCAGTATTTCCTCTTTCCACAGGAGAAAAGATACGATTTGTGGACATATTTCTTGAGGTTATATTACCAAACGTATTTCAGAATTTCCAGGTAACCTGCAGGAATGCACAATTGCCATGTAAATGCACAACATAACAGCTACTGCGAGCAACGGGAGTTGGACTGGGAATATTTATATTCACTTGGAGGACATCATCAGTCAAACTTCTTTGCACAAAGCTGTTGTGCAAGAGCGACTGTATTCCTCAGGCAGAGCATGCAGAGCAGTTTATAATTGCAATATCCTGCAATATCACATGGACTCAGCAGGAAAGTGTGCTGCTGAAAGCCAGTTGTCAGACAAATTTGGCAAAATAACAACTTTCTCTTTTTCCTATAAATTTCCTTACCATGTCCAGAACTGTTCAGCTCTTCCTGAAGTCAACAGAAGGATGTATGACGCTTAGAAACACCGTGCTCTGGCCCCCAGTAAATAATGCAGACTGGTTCATGAAGTGTGGAACTGAAAGGGTTTCTTTCCCTCCTTTATTTGGAGCTGATTAGAAAAGAAAGTTCAGTTTACATTGCCTGAGATAAGGTTTAAAAGACAAAGGGAATGCAGTTACGAACTACCACTAGGAATACATTTGGTTCCCTTGGAGCAGCACGTAGATTTGCAGCTGCACCGACTCTGTGCATCACTGAACCCAGGTTGCAGTGTTATTGATTGCTCAATCAATTAAACAAGGTGGGAGGGAATGGCCAACAAACCTACGCCAACGCAGCCCTACGGGTCTCCCCCTCAGGAGGCTAAATTACAAATTAGTCCTGAGTGGGAAGGGATGAATTTAGAGCACAGGAGGTCAGCGAGGATGGAGCGGGAGATGGGGCTGCTGGGCGAGACTCAGCTCACGGAAGAGATGCTGCATTTCCATCTGTGATGCACTAAACAGGGCAGGGAAAGGGAGGAGATGTCCTGGGGACAGAGGAGAGCTATTTAAGGTGAAGAACAATGTTGATCCAAGAGCAAATGGATAAGAACAAATTTAGCCTGGCAATTAGAACAAGATCTCAGAGGCGTGGGGAACAGACTTGTATGGCAGCAATGAC
The DNA here is from genome assembly GCA_013389825.1 of Crypturellus undulatus. Classification (NCBI taxonomy): domain Eukaryota; kingdom Metazoa; phylum Chordata; class Aves; order Tinamiformes; family Tinamidae; genus Crypturellus; species Crypturellus undulatus. The sequence goes on from VWPW01010007.1 coordinate 287,589, forward strand.
TGTAGCAGTTCAAAATTAGGCATCACTGTTTCCGAGTCGCTTCACTTTCTGTGATGCTGTTGCCTTTAGCAGTAGGACCCAGGAAGAGCTCTTCCAGCTCATGTCCCTACTAAGTCAAATATTTAAGATTATAAACGCAATTTTGCTGTGAGCATTTCACTGCTCAATGCAGGGGTCAGCCTATAAGCAAAGCAGTTCCATGTTAATTCATCCAAGAGGGATCATGTACTGACACGTATCATCTGTTAATCACTATTAGTGAACTGGATCTCTGGTCTTTTTTGTGTATTGCTGCATCCTTGGCTCTGTAATTTCACACTCTCAAAAAAAAAGCTCTAATTCAGGTCTATTTTTTCAGGCACCCACAATCAAATAAGTCATTATAAATAGCAACATTAGGATGGACGCTGGGTGCATAAACAAGTGTCCCATTTTTATTCATTGGATGGAGAGTATCTCTTCAAAAGCCTCATCAATTTATGCACCACTACCATATATCATTGTCATTCAGAGACAGTCATGGAACCTATGCTGCACCCGATGCCATGTCCACAAGGGTGTTTCGGTGTTCTCGTGCAACCCGTGAGATCCTGTGCACCTACCCGCATGCTGCACGGGGTGTTCAGGGCAACAGTCAGGAGACACCTTGCTTTGGACTGCTTCCACTCACAAAAATCCTCAGCTGAAATGAAGGATAGGGCTACCTGCAAATGGAGACAAGTCTCCTTTTGTTCTTCCTTTCATGGATTTTTGAGTGGCTGGAAAATGCCATGCAAACAGCCCCAGAGGTCCATGTCTGCTTATCTACAAGCAGATGCAGCTCAGCCACTGCAGGTCGTCAGCCCTTGTTTTGGTCTTGCCCTGGTAGGGGTTATGTTACTTTCCAGCTCTGCTCTCGAGATGAGACTGCCAGTAAGGTGTGCAGTAAGGCTAAGGCTTCCTGAGAGGCTTTCTATATGAACAGTAACACAGGATTTTCAAATTACAGTGAAAATTCACTCTTCATTCTGAAATAAAGAATGAAAGCAGATCGTCGCTGTGAAAGCAGATAAGTTTATGCTGTATCTTACAACTTTTATTTACAACTTGCAAACCTGCTATTGAGAAAGGTGAATAAGGAGAGAACAGATTTCCACTCATCTCCATTAAATATCAATCTTTTCTTTCACTAATCCTTTTGTTTGGAAATAATCTTTATGCTTCCCCATCCTTCATATGCAGCACGCACAAAGCATTTTCCCTCCAACGACCTCTTTCACTTCAGAAAACCTCAGGCACGTACATGCTCTCCTGGGCATTCTCCAGAGTCTTGTTTAACTTCACCACAATTTTCTACGCAGGCTAGTTGTAAACATATGAAATCTGAGAAGTACTGATCTAGGACATCAACATCAATACTCAGTTCCTCATCAAAAGTGAAGTATTTGCTGGAAATAAATAGGTAACGAGCTTAAGACCCTACTCCAGCATCCAGAAGAATGACAGTGATTTGATCCCAGTTTGCTTAGGGACGACTCAAGTTAATGTTGAAAGTTGTTTAGTTTTTTCATTTGCATACTGTACTAATTTAATACAATGACAGTCTTCATAGATTTCTTACCAAAATAAGAATTTCAGTCCTGGCAATAACTGTTTAGGAAATAAAACCTTTCCAAGCCTGTGTAGCTATTTCTCTATGCTCTACAAAGGTGGCTTAATTAGAGTTTCACAACTCTCTGTTGGAAATTTACTGCCCAATATTTAAACATAGGTACCTGCTACTTCAAATAATGTCCTCAAACCAGCTACTTGGAGATGCATTTGTTATTAGCAGCTCCAAAACTCAGACAGTTGGCTCCAATAAATGTCAAAAGTTGGAAATCTCCTTTCTTTTGCAGAAAGATCCCCAAGTCAAGACAGGAAGTGGCTGGGATGAGTTTTATTGGTGCTTGCCTGTTTTGCAGTCACTCTACCTTCAATTAACTTCCACACGAGTCACCAGCGGCGCTATTAAGCCCAACTAAGCCAGTCTAACTACGGTTATACTACAGATCCACGGTGTGTCTCAGGCCTTATCAGCGTCAGTTCTGGTCATGGTCATTGGTCTTCCTTAACTCCTCTGGGTAGGACTGGTAGTGGAACAAATTCAGCAATTGCCCCTCTCCATTTTAGTCAGCCAACTTATCCCCAGGTCCCTGAGTTTATTTCCACCATGTTTTCTGCAGTATTGTCACCCTGGAAGGGACACATCCCTTGGAAGGACCATGCTACAGCTCTGATTTAATGCTCTTCCATTCAGAGTTGCTAATTCTCATGCATTTTCTGTTCCCCAAGACCCAGAATATATTCTTTCCCATAAGAAGACTTTTTTTTCCTACTCTTCAAAGTCAAAGTGATTATAACACAGAAATTGCTTCACTGACAGCATATCTTGAGAAAAGGAGCTTGGAGACACAGTTGGCAAGGAAAAATCTACCTTTAACACACCTTCCCCAGACCTCCTCCTTTCCCATGCTGAAGCTTGGGGAAAGGCGCTTCTTTCAACAAATGAACAATACCAGTTCAAAGAGAGGAGAAATGCAGAGACAGCAAAATTTGGAAATGAAATTTTCTGTGAAGCACTGAATAATGCCAACAACCTAGTCTTTGTCTGTGTTCCAGAGACAAATTATAATTGCTGCTATTTATGCACAGAAATTCAAATTCTCAGGAACAGAATTTAATTGTCAACTTCTTTTTCTTCCCCCTGATTTGACCAACTTTTGTTTTCTGCCCCTCCTCTCATTATTTTCACCTTAAATTGTACAGTAAAAATGGGTATATCCTAATATTTTCTGTTTGGCAATTATTACAGCCTCCTACCTCTGCTGAGCACTTTTATACCAAGGTGATCTTCATGCGTACCCAAATCCCCGAGAAACCAGTAACAGCCTGACAGAAGAGCTGGGCTGTTCACCTGGCTCCTCATTAGCTGGGCCCTGCAGTGCCAGTACTCCATCAACTATTAATTACACTGGAAATTCCCTTGGTTACCTGGAAGGATCTGGAATTGCCAGTCATCTCCAAACAAAGAAGGCTATATGGAAAGAAGAGGGGAAAAAAAAAAAGAAAAAGAAAAAAAAACACAATCGGCCAGTAATAGATAAAGGGCTAAATTCCATTCTTTCATCCAGAGGAATGGTGAAGGAAACGTTGGAATGATCAACCCTTTGATTTTTCAGTGTCACCAAATCAGCCTCTTTTGGGAACGCTTTCCAGAAAACAGTTCATTGGCATGAACATCTACTATTTCATTGCCACGTTATTCAATATATTTTTTAAGTGAAATTGTAAATTCAAAATGTACTACTGCAGCATTACTGAAATGAAACACTTCTATTATTTTCAGTTGAAAAGGCCATTGTCAACAGGGAATGTAATCAAATCTGCATTTTTTCTGATGGAAAATGTTTTCACCAGAAGAATTACAATCAGCTCTAGTTCCTCTGCTTCCTCTGTGCTCTTTGGTCCAAGTTTACTGCTTTACAAAGTACCAGCAGATTGAGGGAGCTTTTCCCACCCTTACTGCCAAACATCACCGCAATGTCCTCGTTTGGAGACGGGAAGAATCATAACGCTCTGGAGCAATGCGTTCAGCCTGGCTGTTAAACTGATACAGCTTCAGCAAATTTTAACAATTCCTTCACACCCCCCTTTCCAGATAGCAGCAAGCCCATTGCAAATCACTACAAAATCTGAATTTTGCCCAGAATGCCATTATCTCAGATTTTCATTCTCGCAAGTTGCAGATATCTCTGCAAGTCATTCCTATGCTGTATTAACGTCTATTAGAAGGGAATGGAAATTGCTGGGGTCTTTATCTCTGGGCAACATTCAGCCCCATGTCCTCGCATGCGGGACTTGCGCTACTGCATTACGCATGCTACCCCCAACCGGGTGGCTCGGTGACAGGGACGTTGTACTAGATCAGGGTTACCAGGCAGCGATATCCAAACCTAATAGATCTACTCAGGTTGCCCGAAGTACTGCTCAAATGGCTCTGGGTGTCTCCCAAAGCAGATTTGCAGCCTTGCGGGAAGCCAGGAGGTGCTGGTGGAACTGCTCCAGCAGGCAAGGTGGGACGCCAGCAAATGCCCCTGTCCCTGTTACAGCTGTGCCTTTGCATGCTGCTGTAGCATGGCAAACAGTGTGGCGTATGGCCTGACAGGCTGCAGCTGAGAGGAAAACGAAAGGGATTTTCAGCATAAAGACTATTTACTGCTAAGTTAACTTCAAAAAGTCTGGTTGGTTTGCAGCCATACCAATCTACCCCTGGAAGCGGTGTCTAAAGAAAATGTCACCAGCCACCCCTGGGGTTTTCCTGAACCTGGCTGTGTCCAGTCAGATTTCCAGGCAAATGCATGGGGAAGCAGGTGGAGATGCAACGAAGCCAGTTTTAAACATCAACAGTCGGAAATATAAATGGATAATTGAAAGCTGCTCACTGCTATCAACTAGCTAATTCTAGTGACCCAGGGACTTAGACACTTCCAAAGGAGGTTGCAGGAAATATTTGAGATCCCTGAGATACAGAGAGGCCAGCTCAGCACCCTCAAGGTGTGAAAGATTCTACCTACATATCCAGACAGAGCTTTTTCTTACTAAGTGCTTAGCTGCAGGCATAGGAGAAACCCTTCTGTTTTTCTTTTTACAATGATTGGGGTTTTTTTTTGAAGAAAACAGGAAAAATACTGTATTAAATAAACTAGCATCTTCCAAACATTCCAAATATTTACATTTCATTCTCTTTGGGTTACTTGAATGAAACTTCAGCTTCTCCACATCAAAGGCATATAAATATAAGCACTCCTAAACAGAAAATTTTTGTACTTATAATTTTGTGTACCTGAAAGCACTCTTGGAGAATTCAATTGTAAAACAGGCGTTGGAGGGGGAGCATTGATAATCCAGCTGAAAAACTGGAAAAGGATTTCTTCAACCACAAGCTTCAAGAGAGTCTAAATAATGTTCAAATGTTTCTTTATTTTCACTTTTTAGCTTTCAGTAACATTTTTTATTTGTCCTGAAAACACGAGTGAGTTTAGCAAATCTTTCCCTAACGAAATGAATAGGAACACTATGAAGTGATGATGGAAGAGAAATGACATGTGGACCCTTTTCGAGGAAGGAATGCTTGCTTGGCTTGCACAGGGAGGGTGGCATGGAGCGGGATGTGAAAGAAGACAAGCTCATTGCTCTGATTCAGCTCAACCACCTCTCCCCACGCAGGAATGGGCTTTGGGGAAAGAACACTGAAATTCACTTGTGAGACCCAAGAGGGACAAGAGGCAGGTTCTTTCTATGAAATTGCTGTTGGACAGGTCAGAGACATCAAGAGTGATGCTCCCAGGTCATACCCAGCTCTACCCACTTCCTCACCCCAGTTTCAGGGGCATCTATGTGATAGCAGAGTTGGCAGTTGTTGTCTCAGATCTCAGGATTTTGCTCCCTCTGTAGAGCCCCAGTTCTTAGAGTTGAGTTTAACTGTTGAAGCACTGAAGAAACCAATGCCAACAGAGCATAAAGCTCCATTATTTATTCATCTCCTTTGGGCTGATGCAGTGGAATGCAACAGAAAGCGATACTTTAGGGCTAAGACATCCATTTTACACTGCAGAGCATGCCTGGTGCAGCAGGGATGCCCGCAAGGCATCCTAATTTCTCCAGCCACTTCAATCATTCAACTTGGGCAGTCTCTGCAAGCTACAGGGAAGGCTACAAGGACTTTGAGTGAATGCCTTTTCCTTTCCTGCTTTCATGAGAATTTAGAATGCTTTTTCCAGACGGTCCTCATTGGAAAGCACACCTATTTGTGGTCAATATTCTGTTCTTGGATACTTTGGTATCCAGTTCCAAAAAAATCCAACTATTCCATGGCACTACATGCCATGGGAGCATCCTACGTTCAGGTGAGCCTGCACTGGTCCTGTCCAGCACAGTCCTCCTTCACCAAACTATGAATTATGCCCCGAGAAACAGGTGGAAAAAAAATACCAATAAAATACCCACAGAGATTATTCAGGAAAAAAAAAAATTACTGCTGGATTTAGGTTTCATGGACAGTGAAAACTGAAAGGAAAGAAGGTAGGGAAGGGTAGCAGCAACATGTAGCACATGGCACAACATACAGCACTCCTCTTTTTCCACTACCTTTGGTAGGAACTAGCCTGGTTTACAGCAGCTAAACAAGAGAATTTGATTGTATTGCCCATTTCTCATGTGTTGGCTCCCACTCAAATTAACGCCAACATAAGAGCTGAACACGAGAGCTGCCATCAGAGATTTTTGTTCTTGAGAACTAAACAGCAAAAGCTGAAAGCACAGCAAGTCTCTTCAGAGAGGATGGTTTAATTAGTCAGCCTGATATCCAACCTGAATGACTTCTGACATACAATTATAGCGTGTTGTCTGGGCCTGGACAACCTGTAACCCGCCTTTATCATCATTTCACTCTAGGTTCACTTGATATGCGGAAAATACATCACACGTTCACATTCCAGCGATCATTTCTTCATCTGCTGCTTCTTGGAACAAATGAACGTTTCTAAAAATAACAAAATCACATAACCTGGACACATAATCAAGGGGATAGGCTGCAATCACATTTCAGAGAGGGTATTAAAATTCAAATGTGTTCCTTCCAACTATGGAGAAGTCCAACTTACACTCTGCTTGGGAGGAAATGATTTATGCCTGGCCATCCATCTCTGTCTAGGCTGCAGAATAACACCTGAAGTGGGGGAAGAGCCTTCCCCAACATTGCAAGTCAGCGTTCAGAAAAGACAGAGTCTGCGCTTACCTACGTGATTTGAAGGTGCTGAATCTGTAGGACGGAAGCCAGCAAGATACAAGTTGTGGCCACAAAATCCTCAGCTAGATTTTGAGTCTCTTTTTTTCTCATCCTCCTTAGATCTTTCTCCTCACATGCATCCTTATGGAATGCTCTTCCCTTCTAGGCTTCATCCCTCCCCTCCTTTCCATCACTTTATACTCCCCACACAAGAGCAATCCTTCTCCCCCTGTGACCTGCTGCCATCTCCTCCCACCCTCCCTCTTTGAGTCATTTCTCATTTATTTCCCTTCTTTCATGCCACTCTTTTGCTGCCCATTTCAGCTCGATCTCCACTTCCCTCTGTTCTTCTCTACTGCCTCTTCTGCACGGCATAAAAGACAACCCCTGGCTCATTTCTATCTGCCATTCAAAGCCTTTTGCCATTCACGAGCGCTGGTACTTCTCGAGACCAAAATGCACGAGGGAAGATAAAACAGGATTAAAACCAGCCACACCTCTCCCTTTTCTGTGCATCCACCGTCTGGGGGCAGGAATTAGGACAAGATATGCAGCCCATTAGCAGGGTAGTTACAGGGTCTGCAGCCAAACTGCTCTGAGTGTGCAATGCCAGGGTCCACACTCTGATGGGAGAGCCAAAAAACGGAAGACCAGGAAGGTAAATAAGTGGCTGTCCTCCCTTTGAGTCACTGCCGAGCCTGCTGGGTGTTCTGGGGCACTACACTGCGAGAGATCCTGCTTTGCAATCAGGCACCAAGATACCGAAGGCTCCAAGATACAAAGATCTAACAGGTATTCTGTAAACATCAAACCAATTTAATTAAAATATGTATCTGGCTAAATATCTCAAGCATAAAGGGAAGGTATTAATAAATCAGGCTCAAATACATGCATAAGTAAAACCTTACACTGGGTGCAGAGTGATTTATACACATAAGCAAAATAGATCAGTCTCACATTTCGAGAAAAGGACACCAGATGTCTTTGACGTCATCTAAATTATCTCTATTTTTAAAAAGTTACTCTTTTCCATTTGCTGCCAACTCAGAAAGTCCAATTTGCCAAGATAATACATCTAGTGTGGATGAAGATTTCCAAACTTGAAGTATCAGTCTCTTAGCAACCGTAGTACTCTTTGTATTAAAACTGAGCACAGGAAAACTGTCATCTTCTGTAGCCTTTTATGCACCTAATCAGTAAATTCCCGTTAAAGACACAGTCTTTGAAAAAAATGGCATTTAGAATTTTAGATGGATATAGAATATATATATGTATATATATATGTATTCTACATTTTCTGTCTCTAGAAGGAGAGAATAGTATTTATACTAGGTAGACATGCCAGGGAAATATGTGGCATATCTTATTCATGCAATGAACTAGATAAGAAATCAGAGCTGAATGTAACAAAATCTGCAGCAAGAGCCAATAAAATATATATTTTTTTAAGAAGGAAACACATAGAAAGAACTTTTTCTTCCATTGGGGGTCTCAAACAAGTGGTGGCCTTTTGGCAGCAGGCAGGGGTGAGATAAAGGAAAACCTCCCTTTTCTGGTCTACTATGTTTTTTAGCACAGCTATGGAAGAGCCATTTGATACCTCCCTTTCTCCAAACCTACAAGAGTTCTGGAAAGGGCTTGTAACTCCCACATTCACATCTGTTTCTTCCAGGCCTGCACAGAAGCTCACGCTCCTGGTAAGCTTTCTTTGCTTAAATAGCGCTTCAAGGTCCTCTGCATGAAGACAGTGTTGAGAGGAATACGTGAAATTGTTCCCAAATGCAGAGAGGGTCACACGAAGCCACGTCTCTCTCTGGGTCCCATCACCTCGCAGAGCTCATATGCTGCCTACCCAGCAGTTTGGTGCATTTTACTTCAAAAATACAGAGAAAACCCCAAGAAGCAAAACAGAAACCCATGCGTCCTCACACAGCAGTTCAGTTCAGACAGTCTAGAGTTGGTTTCTTATCTCCTGGCATCCTTAAGAGTTCACATGAGATGGGAGTCATGAATGAAGGTCTGGATATAGGAAGATTTGGGGAGTTTATGCACAGAGTAATTCATCCTGCTGCAGGATCTGCTGTTGCTGGCACTCTCAAAATGCAAACACTAAAATATGAGCCACGAGTGAAGGGCAGTGAAGCTTGGGAGAGAGGCCGAGGGCTCCCTGGTACCTCCCATTAGTTATCGTGGGCCATTGAGACTGGCGGCCTCCTTCTCGCCAAGGGTAATAGTTACTCAGCAGGGGCTCAAAGTTCCCCCCAGCTGCATCCCATTCCACAGGCACCCAAATGGGCCTGGAAAACTCTTCCTCGAAGCTTTTGCAAACATCATAGGGCTTATTTTCTTTTCCTTCTCTCCCAATACATAAAAAGAAATCAATTCAAATTCCACTCTACTTTAGCTCTCATTTCAGCTCTTCCAAGTATTGCTGGCCTTATTTTTATAGCACCCTCAATAGCAGCCCTCGTATAATTCTATTATATTACTGCTGTTGTTATTTATGCCGTGATGATTGCATTGCACCCAAGGGCAAAAGGAAGAGATGGCCAGGTTGGCTTAAATTTACAAGACTGAGTAGCTTCCCTGTTTCCAACCTGCTATATTATTCACCACGGTTTTACTTACAGGCACATGAAAAATGATTCTGAAATGATCTAGAGCTGATATACAGCACTTGATTTCAAATTCCCCTTAAGTAATCAGCCTGATGGCTGGCTAGGAGAACCACAATGAGGGTCTGCGATTCGCCTGCTTCGTGTGCTGCGGCGGTGGCACCGACGGAGGGCAAGGAGGGCTCCTGGGTAGCAGGGAGGCTGCGCCGCACATGGAGCAGCTGCAGGGTATCCCCATTGCCCATCTCATTGGGCTGCGAAGTGCAGCTGGTGCCAGAATAAAGCAACACTGGAATTGCTGTAATAGGATAGAATTTTGATGAAATTACTGTATTTCTTGCAAATTTAATTTACAGAGATTCATAAGAAAAGTAATAAAGGGGGGAAGGGGAATACTTCCTGGCAATTTTGCCAATATTGAAGATTCAAGGGCAAAGCAGTCCCTACTCCAGTGCAAAGTAAACAACGTCAGGAAAGTGAAGAGTCCCCCACTACCCCCTTCTCCAGCACAACGGCCAAACAAGCACCAGCCCGAGCAACAGGCAGGCTCGGAAACACACCCCGCTGCTCCCCAGCTCCGGGCTATTTCAGAGACGAGAAACCACTCTCCCACAGGACTGGGCTGTCTCTTGCCAGCTCTCCCACCATTACGCTGCTCCACATGGTCCGTGGGCTCGCTCCTGCAAGGAGGCTCCCCCTTAGCTTCTGCTCAGAGGACTCTGCCTCTCTGCACCCGTGCTGCCTGCTGCCAGGGAGGTTCTGCTTGCGTTCTGCTTTAAGCACATGAGGGCAAGAGTCTGCAACTCAGCCTAGGTCCTAGGTTTTATTCTCGGGAGATACTGAGCACTACTGTATTGCAACTTGCACTTACGACTTCTGTTTTCCTCCCCCCAGTTACAGAAAGACCTTGGTTAACGGCAGGGTTTAAGGACCCTGCAGCAACAGCTCTGCAAGGAAATTTAGAAGTTTGCTGTGAAACCACGGTAGGAGAGAGGGCCAGAAAAGTATATTGTAAGAGAGCAGTTGTAAGCAAGCAATGTTTCTAGGTAAGCACAGAGAAGATCAAGTCTGTAAACATGTAAAAAGAACCCCAGAAAACCTGAGTATTGCAGTCCAGTGAGCTCAGCTACGTGAAAGAGAACAAAAAATTGCAAATAAACTCGCCATTGCCCTGCAGGTGTGGATGCTCCTGGCTGAACCCCGGTACGAGCCAAACTCCAGCACATCCCATCTCGCACCGCTGAGTCCAGCACCTCGCTCATGGCATCACCCCACCGGCACCCAAGGGTTTCTGAGCCAACAGCAGAACTAGAAGCACAAAACCAGGTTCCCTGAAAGGTGAATTCCTGCTGTACTTCCACCCCTCTCCACTGAAAACTGTTTTTCTCTCAAAACACAACACATATTGCTGCTTCATGTCTCATGCTACAGTGACATCCCTGCTTGTCGAGACACTCTGCTTCCCACTCCACCCGAGCCTGTGGTGCTGGACAAAATCTGCCTCTTTTCCTGGAGATATTATTCCACTAAAACAATATAATCGGAGTGATTAGGAAGGTCACTACAAGTTATGCAGGTTGCCAGTAGCTCCAGGGGATTTCATAGCAGCCAACGATAACACAGACACGGAAATCCCAGCTGTCCTGTATGCCCCGTGCCAGCTGTCTTTGCCCACCAGTGCGCAGGACGATGCTGGGAGACGGAGGACCTCTGCTGACCGGCCAGCGAGAAGCTCTGCCTCCTCCCCACAGGACCTGGGGGAAGAATAAGGAAGAAAAGCAAAAAGAAAAGATGGAAATGTCCAAGTAGGCCAGCTAGCTTATTACTGTAGTACATCAGGTGCCTTTCTGCTTCTGTTCCCTCTCATCCTGTCAGTAGTAATACAGAAATCCCTGGCAAGGCGGGTTTGGAAAGGCTCTCAAGAGGTCACACGTCCCTTAACTTGCTTAAAGCCAGGGCAGTGTTTGGCAAATTGGGTTCACATCTTGCCAAGGGCGGGCAGCAAGTACTGAGAGGCCTGAAATGCTCCAACAAGCCATACAGCAGCTGGATATCTCCAACTACCAGCAGCAGTTTGGATCCTCAGGGATGGGGTGGATGGGAGTGGACACAGCAAGCCCAGGTCGGGTCACAGACACAGAGGGACACCAGAAGGGGCTGTGCTGCTTCCTTTCCTGCCGTTAAGGAAGCCCATATGTACCCATCGGTATATTCCCACTGCCCTATTCCCACAGCGCCTGAATGCTGCCCTGTCAAATGCATTTATCCTGCCTAGATGTGATGGGGAAGGGCCACCGTCCCCAGTTCGTGGCCTGTCCAAATTCCAGAGAATAAGTGACAGAGAGCAACTCTCCTGAACTGCACATGCAGGATAGATAAGGACGTCCAAGTGGGCTCCTACCTCTCCCTGTTACCAGCAGGCTCTCCAAGGCTCTGCACCTTGGCCATCCCAGCTGGAACCCACCAGCCCATTTCCCTCTAACCTTCCACAGAGGTGGAATCAGCAGTTTGGCCAAGAGCACCTCGATGGTTGCTCAAGGCAGCTGATAACGGCCCGACTGCTTTGGACCACATTACAGACGTGAGTGTGTGAAGCAGAAGACGGAGAGTAGCTGGTAATTGGCAGGGTCTGCCTCTTTTTGCCTCGTTCGCCCCGTTTTAATGGAAAAGTTGCAGAAACATTCACAGTTAATTATATAAAACGCTGTGCACGGGCCCAGCTGCAGAGCCGAGCCAACGTATATCACTTCAGAAAGACACCGTTGCGTAATTTCTGTCAAGCAATTAGCATGCTCTGCAGCACACCAAGCCGCGAGTTTTACTAGCACTAAACAAGGTTAGCAGATTTGTAAACAGCTTGCTATGGAGTAATATTTTTCTGCTCATATCATCTAAAAATATCTTGGGAGAATTTGCTTCAGTACAAATGGCTCTGCTTGAAAGGGTTTAAAACAACAACCAAAAAAAGCCTATGATAATTCAGAGCAGGTTTTCACTTTGTTTGCCTGCCCTGTCGCTCGCTTTTTGGTTCCTAACTTCAAACAGCGACGCGGCCCAGAATTTGGCTTTACTAAAACACACGGTTTTGAACAGAAGTGAAATGCAAACTATACCAGCACCTGGCTCGAGCCCTGCCATGCTTTCTGCATGAGCTCACATGTGGTCAAATAACAGTTCCTTGCTCGTTTTTCTGCAAGAAGACCAAGACCTGGGTCCCACAGGGAAAGTGCAGTCTGGATGGGAAGGCAAAGTTTCTGCCCCAATGAGTTGTGAGAGGGGAAGACACTTAGGACAAGTCTTGAAAGCCTATAGACTTCTCCATAGTTTCTTAAGCCCTGCATTAAAGATTTAACTAGTCCTAAATTAAGATGTATTTGCCACTACGCCTTGCACGTGCCACCTCATGGTCCTTCTTCTGAAGACAGGCAAGTGCTCAGATGAAACTGCAGGAATCGAGACTTGTGGTTTCCTAGCAGCTTGAAGATGATCTGCACTCAGTTTAGAAGAAAAAAAAAAAAAAAAAAAACCCTTTGGTATTGAAAAACAGCTTGTTTTACTCGCCCTCATTCTAGGTAAGCTCCCACCATTGGCAGCTGGAACTGAAGGTACCAGCAGAGATTTAAGTAAATGATGCTACATGACCTGAGCAGGGCCTCTCTCTTCAGCTGGGCTCGTTGGCTCCTGACAAGAATTATGAATGACCCGTGTCCCCTGTGCGAGCAGACACACCAGCAAATTCTACAGGCGGGTAAAGCTGCTGAATGGAGATGAAGATGGGATTGCTGTGTTTGATGCACATGCGCCCTCAGGATGCACGTGTGTCCGTGTGCCCGACCTTCACCTTCCTCCTTATCATCCCTCCAAAGTCAGGGTGATAATACTGAACCCAAACATTTGTAAAGTGCTGGAGCAGGGCACAGAAATTAGACCAAAGCTCATCCTGTGAGATAAATAGCTATGGGTTAGAGTAATCAGGTGTGACATGGACAGGGGTTACGGGTGAGTGTGGTCTAGTCTGGAGGTGTCCAAAGTTCCTTGGGGCACAGACTATGGTCTAGACTGGTGGTATGGCACTTGTCACTGAGGGACCACAGACTTCTCAAAACTGCAGTAAAATTTTAAAAATAAACAAGTTTGACTACCTTCAGGAGTTTCTATCTTCCTGTACATTTCTGCTTTGCTTGCCCATTTTAGTAGTTAACTGAGTTGGTTTAATTGGGGAAAAAAAGCAGAGCATTGCAAGGTTTGATATTCCGGCCACGCTTGTTGTTAGGAGGCTGCTAATAAAACCACAAAGACCTCCTGATTCCTGGGTGCGACAGAAAGATGAGTACAAAGTGGAACATTTTTTACACTTCATTGGGAAGCTTTATAAATTAATTGGAGTACAAAGTCGGCTCTAATTGATGTTTGTATTGATTGAATTGCTCCAAGTCTTAATTTTGGTTGTAAAACTCACTTTAAAATAAAGCCATTTATAATTAAGACAGGATCTGTAATTAATGGATTTTTATACTCATAAAACTCCCTCTCTCATCAGTCTAAATTAAACTCCACATGAAGGTTTGTACAAATTAAATATCACAGATGCCAAAACTACTACCTCCAAACTCTTCACTGTTTTTATTAAAATCAAAACCTAAATGATCTGGAGACGTGCAGGAATGTTGGAAGCTCTTATCAGAAGAGGCCACAGCAGGGAAGGGCATGTGCTTGGCTCCAGGAGCCAGCTTAGCTGCCCATTTGCCCACGGCCCTCCGTGCCAGCACAGGACACAGCTGGGGACCCACGGTCCTGCCCCACGCAACACAAAGATGCCCTGGCTGCAGCGCAGTGACAGCAGTAACGCCATGAGCCATCTCCCATGGCAGTCCTGGGAACTGCACTTGACCATATCACTCTTTCCAACTTGATCTCACTGGAAATCTTTACAGCCATCAACCACAATATTTACACAGCACAGATGATTTGGGGCTTGCAGCAAGAAAACAAATCATTTTGGACTTATGTACATAGATAAAAGTTCCCCAATAAATCTGTTTTCCATGTACAAGAGTCTGCCTCATCCTTATCTGGGTAATTAGCTATCCACTTCTTTAAAGGTTCCATTTAATTGAGGTTGCTGTTCTTAGAGGAGTAACATTTCCTCTTTCCAAAAGGGTTACTACTATTTTCGTACCATTCTTTTTCCTGGCTGCCACATTCTGGTTTTCCCACTAAAATTAAAAAGTCACTACAGCACTCACCAAGTATTTATGGCTTACAGATTGCTACAAACATTCTTGAACCGTCATCCATGTATGCCTGTCACAGCTGCCCAGAATCCTTCTGAATCCTTCTGGTTTGAAGTCACAGATTCCTTGATAGTCATAGCAAGGCACTTTATAGACTCCATAGTAGATACCATCCTAGGGAATGATTTTTCTTCCCATAGGCAAAAGGAGGAGGTCAGGTGTCATAGACTACTCAGTTCTCCAGGTAAGTGGGGCTAGATCTGGGTCTGTGCCCGCAGCTATGAATGACACTAGGACTTCTCCTCTCCGAAAGCTTTGCTTGGAACAATGATTCTAGACCTCTGGAAAGCCAGAGCCCTGTCCTGCTCTCACTGGGGTCAAGAAGAGCCTTGCAGTTACCATCAGCCAACGGAGAGCTGAGACAGCGACATGGAAAGTGGGTAGAGAGGGAACGTCAAAGCGGGCACCAAACCAGCTCTGCCTTGGGAGCACAAATGAACACATTCACAGACCTCATTCTTCAGAAGTTTTTTAGCCCTCTCACTCATTTCTTTTTCTTCCCACCCCATCAAAGGCCCAGAGGCCTCAGAAATAAGCACTGGAAGAGGTAAGCGGGACTAGACGTAGATGGCTGATGACTAGCAACATACATATCTCCGTACTGCGAGTTCTCAGAAGGACTTGAGTTCAGAAGAGCCTATTTCTTCTTCATCATCACTTCTCACTCTAAACACCCGCAGCAGCTTTGGGACCGCCAGCTCCCCCTTCTTCAGCAGGCCTGTTTAGGTTCATCACAAACCAAGGAGGGACTGGCTTTCTGCTGACCACAACCAGTGTATTAAAATCTCTGTCAATCGACTACACTCATGTACAAACACGTACAAATATGTGTACATTGCTACACTCCAGAGAGCACCCCATGATGAGATGGGGTCACGTCTAGACATTTTTCCCCACACAGTTAAAGACACCAAAACTCAGCCTTTGAGGACAAAACTTTCCGTAGGAGGCACATAACTAAAAAGCTTTTCTTTAGAAACAGAAATAGGCCCTAAGGAGATCAGCCAGTCATCCGATTTCTTAAACTACAGAGAGTGAAAGCCTAGCTCTGTCAATGGGATTTTTGCTCCTTACATCAATGGGATCAGAATTTCACATTTGCAAAAGAAGCACGTTCCACTGGAAGGCAAGTCCCTCTGCAAGGCAATACCAGCTCTTCCACTGGTGAGTAGGACATCTGCCCTCTTGAACAAGCCTCGAGGAAGGCTTCTCCCACGTATCCAAGTAAGAAAATTCTGGGATGATGAAGAAACACACAACACCAGGGTTAAAAACTGATCAGAGCTGTTCTTTGCTTCATCCTGTGATTCCAAACCTGAGTTCCTTGCACAAAATGAATTTGAATTTGCACAAAATAAAAGAGAATTTGAATGTACTAGAACTGCCCAAATTAGCTGGAAAGAGGAGCTTCAGCTTTTTGTTACTGCAAACAAATACCACCAGAAACATCAGGGTATGGAGAGGAGCCCCGTGTGTCACCGAGTCACGACTTTCACCCTGCAAAACTCCTTGCCTGCCACAGCTACACGCACACGAGGAGTCCACGTACTGCGGCCAAAAGCCTTGGCTGTCCGCACTGTTACACGGATGGTGAGAATAACCTTAACCAAGAGAAAAAAATATCCAAGCACTTGCTTGAAAAGAAATACTCTTAGAAAAATAGATAATCAAAGGATAAAGCAACTTCTTCAGCGAAAGTTTGCTTGTACAACCCAATCTCCAGCTGCGTTTTTATTCATTTATTCTTCTCCCCTTGCAGGGACCAATAACCCCTTAGCATTGGGCACAGAAGGAGTTACAGAAACCACAGCACGTCTCCTGCTTGCTGTTACCACCACAAAAGCAGCAACAGGAGAGCAAGCCCAGCCTGGACCTCTCTCCAGAGCCCCGTATTTAACTGGGCTCCCTCTTTATTTTGCTTTTCTTTCCATGCTCCACTCCCTCTTGTGAAAAAAAAAAAAAAAAAAAAAAAAACAGAGCTAGGGAAAAAAGAAAAAAAAAGGAAATGATACATAAAATAAGGAGGGTCGAGCCCGCAAGGCAGCTGGAATGACTGCTGGAGAAGTCACCAGCTCCCCAACCTCACAGACAGCCCTAAACAGGGCGGCGGGAGGAGACGCGTGCTTTCCACTAGCAGCTCAATCCAACCCAAACCTTGGGTATTTTTCTGGCTCGGAGCCTCCAGCGAGCTGAAGGGCTCCCGAGCAGACGCCTGCTTGGCTTGGGGCAGCCGTTTGGGACGTGCTGAACATCCAACCGAGCCCTCCCTGGCGCGTTCCCGGCTCTGCGGGTGACGCGGGCAATGCCGCGATGCCACCAGCTCTTGGGACCCTCCTTGGCTTGGCGCGAACAGGGGAAGGTCTCTCCCAGCTCCCAGATCCTCCCTGCTGCGATCCGAGCAGCCACAATCCCATCCTTGGTCACCCCGCAGGGCCCAGGGCCACCATCTCTGGTGGCACAGGGACACCCATCTGCATGTCCCAATGCTGCATTAGCCTTCCGCAGGGGGACAGGAGGCCCAAAGCAGCCATGGGACCAAGCGGCCCAGCGGGGGATCCAGGTGTCACCGGTGCTGTGGTCGGGAACGCGGACACAGGTCCGTCTCCTGTGCAGGAAGGTGACAGTGCCACAGTGCTTGTCACCAGGGGCATTGACAGCAAAATATGGACTATGGGGCACAGAGCCACTTCGCCAGCTCACGGTGGCTGCAGGAATGGTTTGTCCCAGGCTCCTGCAGAAATAAAGCTTTTTGGTTCAGTTCTGTGATGGCAGCACGTGGCCGGGCCGGGCAGGATTTACAGGTGTGCCACAACCTTCAAACCAGAAGGATTTAATGGCTCAAAGCCTTTATGAAACACCTAATTTTTGCTGCAGATGCGATTTTTTCCCCAGCTTCCGATGCATACGAAAAAAAAATAAGTAAATGAAAATATGATGATTTGGCCCCAAATAAGAAGGAGCCCCAAGGCAGCATGACCTGCCCAGACCCAGAGGTGCAGATCAGATAATGCCACCAGAGACAACTTGACTTCTGCTCTTTTCATAAGGAGCGACAAGAGACCCTTGTGTCTCCTCCAAAATTGGAAATTTCCCGTTTCTCCTTCTGCAATATTTACAAAGCGGCGGCTGCGAACGTTTGAGTAGCTACGACGGACGCTTCACGTGGCAGACGCAGGGCATGCACAGTTTCGCATTTCAAAGGCAAGAATGACCGTGTCCCTGCACAGCACAATCTACCCCCTACGTGCAATCATGAAGAACTGCTGAGAAGATAAAAAAATAAATAAATGCTTCAAATCTTTTCTTCCTTAGGGAAATAATAGCAATTACAATCAATTAAACAGCCATGTGTCTTTTACTTCCCCATCCAAACCTATTCACAAAAACCCCACGGCCCTACATAGGATTCAGCTGGAAGAAATGTAATGATATTTGCTTTTCCTAGCAAATTAAATAGAAATTGCCCCAAAGAATAATCTCAAGCTACAAAACGCTGCCTCATCTCGCAGGTTGTTAATGGGCTTGTGCTCTAATGGCTTATTTAGAAAGAACTTTTCTTAAATGACATTATAATGGTGTATATTCAAAAACAGGAGAGAGAAATATTTGCTCGCTACCAAGGCTCTGCTTGTCTGTCTGGTTGTTTTTACGCAGCATTCTTATCAAAAATACAGGAAACCCTTTAGCAGGGTGACTTTGCCTTGTTCTGCAATACTGGAAATGTCCAATAACACACGGTAGGGCTTCTGCCACTTGTTTTGGTTGTTGCAAAGGGCTGCAGCTGCTGCAAAGGGCTGCAGTGCTGCCTGCAGCTCCAGGCAGGGCACGATGTGGGGCCAAGGAAGCCACTAGAAGCCAACCATCCTGCAAAGCCCAGTGCGGTGTCTGATCCTGCCAGCTTTCTGGGGAGGAGCTCCTGGATATTCCCTCAGCCCGGCGCAAAGCCCATGGTGCCAGCCCAGAGCTTTGACTGAGAGCACAGGGCCACGTGCAGCAGCATCACCTTGGGCTGACCTGCAGGATGCAGGACCTTGGGCTGACCTCAGACTGCCAAAAAGCAGCAAACCCTCCTCAGCCCCACTCCAAGCTCAGTCTCCAGACAAGTTTTCCCCTTCCCAGAGGGCGGCAGCTCGGTCCAGCCCTGGACTTGCCCTGCAAACACAGGCCAAGGTGCCAGCAGAGAGGAGTCCAGTGCTGGAGCTGGCCGTGCAGCTGCTCTGCTCCTGGCCCTGGCAAATCCCAGAGGCACTCGCACAGGCCCTGCTGGCCAAGCACGCTCTGATCCTGCCGCTGTCACCCCGGCAGACTGGTACCCCTCTGCTTTCAGAGGCACGCAGAGGCTAAGGCCGACTTCAAAGGGCGCTCCCGATCCTCTTTGATGTTGCACAAGCCGGCCAAGCCACCAAAAACAGCGCTTCCCAGCCACGCTCCTTCCTCCATGCCCATCTGGCAGGCGGTTGGGAGCTGCGGGCTCCTGCGAAGGTGACAACCGCTGCCCACGAAACCGGCTGCGGCTCTTCATGCTAGGCTGTAGTTGACCCAATGCAGCCACTTTGCTCCCTTGTCCCCTCACTGCCCTGCACTCAGCATCCCTCCTTCCTGGGATGCCACTTCCCTGTTCCTCAGGCTGCCGTTGCTCCCAGCGCTCTCATCTGTGCTTGGTCTCCAGGTGCCCGAGTTTGGACAACGGGTCTCCGTCCTCGCTGCAGCACTCGCTCACAAGCGGGGACAGCGGCACCGAGGGCACGAGCCCAGCAGCTCAGCGCAGCTGCCGGCATTGGCTCCTGCCCAGCAGCTCAGCAGGTCCAAGCTGCTCTCTACTGCCACGAAGCAGATGTCCCCACAGCCAAACCGAGGCCATGGACACTCACCTTGACATTGCACCGCTTCTAAGGGTAATAACAATAATATTTTTTTTTACAGTAAACTAACTGGAATCTGTTCAAGTCACCACATGCACCAGAACGAGCTAAGCAAAGCCAGTGCCCACATGGAGCTAAGTGTCAAGGATGATGTTTCATCCAGAGGTCTTGGTGCACCCCAAGCATTAGCAGATCCATTGCTATGCACCACATGTGAAGGTCATTACTGCAAAGGAAACTGAGGCACGAGAGAAGATCAGTGACTGCCAAAACATCCCCATGAAGGACTAGAAAGAGATTCCTGGAATCCGACTTCTGAGTAAGAGCCGATAACTGCTAAACCTAGCTATCTAGGAGACAAATCCTTCCCTAAATGTTCCTTAACAGCAAGCACTTAAAGGCAGCGGAGAGTTTGCTGTAAATGTTTTCTCTCTGGCAGGGCAGCAGCCCTGACGGAGGGAGGGAGCCGATGCGGGACCACACGTGGGTTGCTACAACTCGATTAAACCTGACGTGCTGAAAGACAGCGAAGCGGCACGGCCGAACTGAAATATTGATTCCCGCTGCTCGCCAGGGTCCCTGGCAGCCACACGCAGGGAAAGGGCATCCGAGCCTCTGTGCTCGTGTTCGCAAGGCTTCACCCTGCAGCCGCGCGCCGCAAGGACCAACCCAGCACGTGGGGCCTCGCACTCCGCTCTGCCTGCTCCGGCCTGCTGAGCCACTCATCTGCGTTTGCTCCAACGGCACCTTGTGCGGGCCCTCCTAATCTCTCTTCAAACTCCAGCACTGATAAAATGGTCACAGGAAATGAAATAAGTAGCAAGTCATTCACTCTGCATGGAGCACTAGGACGGCTAAAGCCAGTTAAACCCAGGCCAGTTAAACCAAGGCTGCATTTGTGCTTCTGCCTGGACTGTTAAATGGGAGGTAGTAGTAAATATGGGTAGTTTTGGGTCAGGGTCTGGCTGCTTTGACCCTCCAGACCTTCTGGTGACGTTGCCAGCATGCCATCATCCCCTCCAACGCAGACAGGCCAGCCCGTGCTTCCCACAGCACGGACACAGTGATGCTGCATTGGAAACAGAAGGAAGATGCCTGGCATTCCTGGGATGGGAAGCCACTCCCAGCAGGCTTCAGATGGAAAACTCTTCCCGTAGTATTGCCAGTGCCTTTCCCAGGCAAACAAACTTGCACCACCAGTGAGTTCACTCGGTGCTCGAAGGGCTAAGGGTGCCACACAGGATGCGCTGCGATGTGACCACCTACCCCGCAGCCAGCAACGGTACTGCCGCAGCTGCAGCTCTCACCTGCCTCCAGCCAGGAAACAGGGCAGAGAGTAGCACCAAGCTCCCTCTGCTTCCCGGTCTGAAGGAGCATGGATGCAGCAACCCCACTCGAGTGCCACCGCCCTGTAACCCCGTACAGAAGCTACCAGCCACTGCCTGGAGAGAGTTTTACCAGAGCAATGAAGTGGCAGCAAAGAGCGAGACACCCTGAGTTCGCAGTGACACTTAGAGTAAGAGCAGCATCCCCTGCCAGAGGTTTAAGACAAGGGATGGAGGATCTTGGAAAATTAATGAGCTGGTCTAGAAGTCTGCATAAAAAATTAAAAATCCATGTTAAAATTTGTATAAATGTGTCATAGCAAGATTTAGCCTCTTTTTAAAGCAGGTTTAGTCCTACATCTGAATCTGCGATGTCCCCGCAGCCTGGGGCAATGCAGGCGGCGCGTTATCGCCGCACTCCAAAGGCGTTGTGGCCTGGAAATGAGCTGGGATCATCCACAGCACTCACTAGGAGCGTCTGCCCCGGAGGACTCGCGGCCCAGCTCGGGGCTGCCGCAAGGAGTGAAGACACAGACTGCAGCTGCCCTCGCAAAACTGCCTTAGTACAGAGTGTGAAGGCGGCCGGAGCTTGAGGAGGCTCCTTCCCTGCTGCCTGTAAGAAGCCAGAATCCCCCCAGGCTCTGCCCAAGGAAACCCAAGTGCCCCATGCTCACATCTCGCTCACTCACCAGCCGGTTACTCTAACTATGTCAGCGTAGCTGGAGTTCAAACAACCTCCTTAATTGCTGTCCAGATGGTGTCCCTGCCCTTCTCCTTTGCTGGCAGCCAAGCTCATTTTATTTATGCTCTCCTTTTTTGCAAAGATTCTTCCCTTAGAAGTGATGCTGATGCCTGTTCCCGCACTTGGGGGCGGTGGGACTGGGTGAAGCATCCTCTGTGGCAGCTCCTGGTGGCACGGGACAAGGACAGCACAGTCCCCAGCCACCACAGAGCTGCTGAAAGCCCTTCCCTGGGGAGCACCCAGGACACGTTTGTCCCATGGCCACACTGGCTTAGGACTGGCTGCTCGTGCAAAGGGTCAGGGCCTAAGAACATTTGCTTTTCTGGAGTGCCCCAACTCCCAGCTTTCTACTATGGTCCCGCAGAGGATCTCCAGGGCCCAAGGAAACCCCATGCTGCCCTTCAAACCCATCTGCCCCAAGGCAACGCAGCAACCAAACCCTACGCAACGGAGCCCTCATCTCCGGTCAAAGCCAGAGGAGTTGGAGCTTTGGGTGTCTGAGCACCCCCAAGCCCCTTTGTGGTGGGAACTGCTGCTGATTTGAGCAGTTTCTCTGGAGACCCCGCACAAGAGCTCCGCGGCGCTGGAACTAAAGCACAGGCGCAGGATGGACAGATAGACCTGCGGATGGATCTGTCCCTCCACGACACGCAGGACCACCCTGCCGCCCTGATGCAAAGTGAGAAAACTTTTTGAAAGGAGCCCTGGAGAATTAATGTTCTCAAAGACAGTGCAGCAGGGAAGGGACCTTGTGTCTGCTGGATGCTCCAGGCACAACGCTGAAGTCTGCAGACTCCCAGGGAATAGGGCAGACTGTAGGGATTTACGAGCAGAAGTCATTCCCTTTGAGTGATTTCACCTTGAACCTCATCAGAGATAAGCTGGCGTGCAGGCTGGGACAGGTAGTGACAGTTTCCCCATCGGTAGCTCTGTTCCTCTACTGAGCACTCGGCGTCTGGAGCAAATATGCCTCTTTCAGTAAAATGATGCTCTGCAGAACGTTCATCATGCACCAGGTTTTATGACTTTTAAACAGGAGCAGTTTTATACCTGAAACTGGTGAGTCCTGAGGAAATCCACACTGTAATTAAAATATGTAATTGGAAAACCAGCTTAGAGGAGCTCAACAGAAGTCAGAGATACCTCCAGCTCAGTCCATGGGAGAAAGTGCACAGTGATGAGGCGATTTTATATTCAGAGACGCAAAACACTATTAAAGCCCAATATAAAGCATAAATTATTCCACTTCCAGCCCTGATCACTCGCAACAGTGACGCTGTGGATACACCTCTCTTTTACAAGAAATCTGCAAAAGAGGAAAGGAGCTTTTTACAGTTTCATCCACGTAACTAAGCGGCTGCTCAGCGCTTGTGCTGAGACCCATCTTTGGGGATGCTGCACATCCCAGCTGGTCCCTATGCCCAGGCAGATCCTCCCTTGCTGTGTCTCGCTATTCCAGGGAAAAGTCTTGCAACTCCGCCTGCTCTTTCCCACTTATTTCTCTCTCTCCACTTTCCCAAATGTTTCTCTTTTCCCTTCTCTCCCCATGGGCAAAGAGCCTAGCGAGGCAGACGCTGCCAGAGGCAGCCTTATTGCTGCTACATGAGTCAGTCAAGTGACTAACACATCTCCCCTTGGGTTTCCTTCCTGGCTCGAGCCTGCTGCTTCTCCAGAAACGCTGTCTGATTTCGCCTAGGACCCCGGAGATCCTCAGTCTTGCGCCACCACTGCGGCGCGGCAGGTTTGCAGCTGGGGCTAGAAGGAGCCCGACCTCACCCTCTGTGCACTGCAAAATCACCAGCAAACAGGAGTCCTTGGGCAAAGCAACACGGGGGTCCCACTGCAGTCCCAGCAAGCAAAAGGCTGTTTATTGGTCCTTCTGATGATCAGAAAGGGACCTGGGATCCAAATCAGCCTCGATCCTCATGCTACATGGGTACTTCTGCTAAATAACACTCCCCAGGTGAGGCTTCAAGGTCACAGGGCTCACAGCAGCAGGGTTCCTTGCTTTCTGGGTCTGGTAGCATCCAAGAAACATCACATTTGACATCATATACTGCACAGGAGGGCAAATAACCCCAATTTGATTTTTTTTTTTTTCCAGAGTCAGGGCTAGGATGGCAATGCTGAGATGTGTCACTCTTGCCTGTTCCTCCTACCATGCACAGACCATGGGTGCTATCAGCTCCGTGGACTGAGCACCCACTGTATCCAGGGGACTCGGCATCTCCGCAAACCGTCGCAGCCCTCACACACCCTCAGCCACTTCTCTCTGTCGGTATTATTGGCATGCAGGAGCCAACTGTTAATTCAAAATCCATATGGGTATCATTTAACCGTGCCCTTTAATTATTTCAAGAGCTGTTTTCCAATACGGTCTTCAGCCGCTCACCGCTGCCTTTCACACAGGGACCGAGGGAAACAGCGACCCAGGGAAGACACTTCTGCAGGTGACAGGAGGATGCTGGAGAGAGGCAGAACCCGGGCAGAGCCTATCTCACAGTGCAATTTATAAACCACAATGACAGGAAGGTCTCCTAGCGAAGGAAGTCCCCAGAGACTTGCTTTGAAGACAACATCACCCAAAGCTCCCACACCCAGAGCCAGTTCACACCATTGCCCTGCCGACATCTCCAGTTCAAGCTAAATTTCTCTTAAGAGAAATTTGGGAAATTTCTCATAGGTTGTCATCCTTTAGGATGCCACCAAGCAGCAGGATTGATGGCTACAGCTAGGAAAAAAAAATCTCCCATCCTAACTAAAGCCCTCCGGGTGCCACAGGACCTGCCCTGTCCTGGGTGACGTGGTCCCATCACTAGATGCCCATTGCAACCATCCAGCTGCAGCACAGCAACACTTGCTCCTGCACAGGCAGGACTCCGCTGTTTTCAAGGGAATCTGGGTCATGTAAGGATTTATCATGATGTCTTTCTGGACAAATGACTGCTGCTGCGGTTCGCATTTGGGTGTTCTCTGCGAGGCACTCTGCCTAGCACGCATTGCAAAGGCACTTTTTGCAAAGCCTATTTAGAATGCATGTGCCTCCCTTCAGGTGATATTTGTCAGATTCCTACTATGGAAATGCTTTTACCTCCTGACAATACCCTTTAGATAGAGCCTATGGAGGTGGATGACTCAAGCTTGACATGATGATTTCCATCCACCATTTTTTATTAAAAATATTCCTAGCAGTCTGCAATGTGAAGGCAGAAGCTGGCTTTAAAAGGAAGGTGGAAACGAGACCGTACGTGCAAACAGCACCACAGTTCTGCATCAAGCAGTGATAGCCAGAAAATCTATACGTAAAGCAGTTCGTCCCCGACTCAATTTATACTTTCACGCCTAGAAATTGCAGAGCATATGGCAATAATATTCATCCAAGGCCCCATCGTACCTCGTGGTCCCCAAGAGACGGGTTATGGATGGCCTGTCACTTCCAACTCCGTCATTTACTTTGTGTTACAAAGTTAAATATCACCTAATGCAGCTTTCTGCGAGTTAATTCCCTCTGTGACCGTGACAGTTTCTAAAAACCCGCACACTACTACGGAGCCACAAATAGCAAACACCACTGCTAGGAAGAGACAAGCGATCAGAGTGACCCGCTCTCTCTCCGGTCTCTCCTCCGCGGTGCCCGTGTAGTATTTAAAGCACGACGGAAAAACACAGAGTGGAGCTGAAGTCGACAGATGGCTACTGCAAGTCTGAAAAGTTTTCATAGGAGAGAAATAACGAGCCGGAGAAGAGGCACAGCAGCACCCTCGAAGTGCCATGCTGGACTGCGCATACTCATTCGAAAAATGAGAATCTTTCCTGCTTACTTGAAGACGTAAATATTTTCATTTCCTGATCTCTGTATTCCCCTGCACGCATCGCCAGCGGGCTTCAAACAAACATCCCTAGGCAGCATTGTGACAAGAGCCCCGCTCTCTTCCACCCAGGCTGCACAGCGCGTTCCTGCTGCGGGATCCGGGAGCCTGCGCCTGCCAAAAGCCTTTGCAGAGCCAACGGTGTCGAGACACAAAGCGAGATGCAAAAACCCGCTGGAAAATCCCAGCAGATCAGGCACACGCTGGAGCCTCGCGTGTAGCAGAGGATCACAGAAAATTCCCACCGACTTCCCCAAAAAGAGCTTTAAACCCTCAGGGATTTAATATACGAGACTTGGGGTAGTCAATATGCAGGAACTCTTGGGATCAAAAATCTCACTGCAAAAGAAATGGAGCTGAATTTGGCTGCTCTTTCCCCATCTATATGATTAAATGCAAATACGTTTTCGGCATAGAGCTATGACAGCTCAATGTATCATGAAGCTCCCATATTCTGACATTATCATCACAGGGAAGAGCACCCTGAGCTAATTCACCTTTGAGGCAGGAATGGTACTTCTGAATTGAGTTAGCACAGTGAACACTGGTACCTTAACCCACTACCCAAATACCCTGGTGTTTTTCAGTACTACCAGTAAAGCACAGTGAGACAGTAACTGCTGGCTTAATATTACATACGATTTCTACTAGGTAGACTGTGCTTTGGTAGCAAGCACATAGAAATTCATCTTTGGTTTCTTCCACTTGCTCCAGCACAAGAGCAAATGAATCAATCCAGCACCATTTCTGTGTTTACAGGTGGGAAGAAACGGTCTGAGGTTGAGATCTTTTCTGCTAGACTAAGAACTGGGGCAAGTCTTCACAGTAAAGATACAAAGCTCTTGAAAATAGGCATTTGCAAGGCAAAAGGCTGCCAAAAAGTAAAACTAAATTCTAACCAGAAGCCTGTGTCTAACACCGGAAAAGAAATGGATGATTAGTTAAAGAGCTCTAACTATTCTATTGAAGAATGAGGGGGATACTCTTTGTGAGCAGAGATGAATGAAATCTGCTGCTCTCCAGTTCAATAGCACCATTATAATAGGGCAGAGGAAACATTAAATGGATGCAGCGCTCACATTAGCAAGCGGCTCAGCGCTGCCTTCTTAAAAGGCCGCTCCTGTACACCTCTTCGTCTCATTTGCCGTTAATTAACGGTGGCGATCCACAGCCGCTCAGGTCCTGCTTTCCTCATTCGGGAAGGCAGGTTTGCTGCTGCTGGTGCCCTCAGATGGAGCATCCGGCTCCCGTCGGGGCCAGAGCGATGCTGACAGATGGGGACAGCACTGGGGTGGCCCATGGTCCCTGTCCTTCCCTGCTGGCTCTGTAGTTAGCATGGGCATGAAAACAGCTTGTGCTCAGACATTCATCCCAGCCCTCCTTCCCACCAGGTCCGGTGCTCCAGGCTCCAGCCCTTCTCCACACAGACATGGCAATGGGAGGCTTCACACCGGGACCACCTTGACAGCAGGGTCGCAGCCCTGCTGCCTCCCTGGCCTGGCTCTATCAGCTCCTAACAGCCTTTGCGAGCCTCAAAGGCAGCAGCAGCAGGTGGGCTCCAATCAGGATAGGCAGAGCAGAGAAAACCTTCCTGTCTTCATTTTAAACAAAGTGCAAGACCTCATTCTACAGCCTCCTACCTGGGCTCAACCAAGTTCTGTCACCCTGAATAGGGACAGTGTATATAACCTTAGCTTTGCAGTGTAATTTTTCATCTTATGGATACACAGAAGCTGAACCATTTCACTCGCCAACTCGAACTTTTGAGAAAAGCTCTGGTGACTCAGGAAAACTATCAAGGAAAATGGCTCCAAAATCCCTGTGTTTCTAGGATCTGAGCTAAAAGCAACTGTGCACATTGCACGTCTCACCTGTAGTGTGTATAGTCCGTTCTCATTGGAAAGAAGAGAAGTAACAAAAAATGTTCAGGGAAAGTCCTGCTCCTACTTACTGTAAGTTAAAATAAAGCTTACAAAACCAAATCCCAGTCATCAGAGTTGAAAAGGTTTGAAAACTGAGGTCTCCTTTACCAAACAGCAGGTGAAACAGAAGGAGGAGGGCAGAAATGTTGGCTTTTTTTTCTCTTCTGTTTTGCCAAAATGCTTCCAACCTGTCCTGGAAAGGCTGTTCCTACCTAGCACCATTTTCTTGTTTATACACTCATTAACTTCTCTGCCAAGACTGCTGATTATGATCATGGTTTACAAAGTGTCCAACTAGGGAATAACACCAAGAGCTTCAACTTGTTCCACAGTGTTTAAAGACCAATATTATCAACAATATTAACTTTTGCTTATAAATGACCCTGGTAAGCTACAACTTGCCTACAACATAGACTTCCTCACAGTAAACCAGACTGGGAGGCTACCTTGCCTAATAGCCTATCTCCAGGGCAAAAGGGACTACCTGCAACTAGCTTCTGAAGAGGAAATCACGGGAGACGCTATGGGCAGATGTGCCTAACCCAGCTTTACCAACTGAGGCCAGCCTGCACGTCAAATCACTGCCCTGGAAACTCTTTCCACATTCCTAAGCCACAAGCCACCTTCCACATATCTCATTACAGAGAAAAACTTCACTTTCTAAGGCCACGAAACACATGAGCAATTCACACAGGAGATAGCTTCAGTTCTGCAGGTTATAGGAAGAAGCAGAAGACACTATGGAAAATGCGACCTCGTCTCTTGCAAATTTGGCCTGTAAAAAGCAGCTGTCTTCTTTCAAAAGTTGCCTTATTTCCAGGCAGAAGGACAAAATCCAGCCTAAAATCAGCCTCCAGGTGTGAACACAACTTTGGCCTGGGGTCTTCTCTGTTCCCAGGCTGCTGACACATGTCCCTTCCAACACACCTTTTACTCCTCGCTTCACAGGGAAGCTCCCTCTCAGGTCACCGCATGACACAGCTGCCAGTCAGACAAACACGTGCCTTTCCCCGTTCCCAGCTCCACTTTGGAAAGCTCTGAGGACATCACTCACCGTCCAGCTCCTCCACAGAGATATTTGCTAGCTGTTCGCTGTCACTGCCAGCAGAGAGCGACCGGTTCAGATAGTTGCCTTTGTACAATAAGCCAGCTGTTACATGGTGGAATGGCATCTTCTCCCTGGGAACAAGGCAGAAGGGAAGAGAAAGGCTTATTTTAGTTCTTTGTGTTTGCTTTTTTTCCTACACCATAACTGCTTGTCTTAAAAGAGTGGCCAGACAAAAGCTTTTGATATCCTTGAACTGGGAACACAGGCTGAAGTCAAGTGCATGACTGATAGATGGTAGTTGTTACTTAGTGTCTAAAACGGGAGCTAAAACAAAGACAAGACAAAAAAAAAAAAAGATTTAAACGCAGAATAAGACTTAGCGGAGACAGCAAAAAAAAAAAAAAGGCGTCCTAGAAAAATATTCTCTAGAACCAACATTGCAGAGATTTGTGATGGTATAATAATGACATGGTTTGCAGGAGTCACGGGTGCCAGAAGCAAGATTGCCAAAGCTGTGAAAGGGTCCATACCCCAAGGGCCTCAGACCCCACTCATGAGCACCTAAACCCCTTAGACAGTTTGTATGCCCTGCTTAGAGCATCAGCGCTCAAGGAGGAGCACGTCACACCACTGCTTCAGATTTGGACTCTCGTGGCCCTTGCTGAAAAAAAGAAAATTCCCATTTTAATTTCATAACTACAACAGCTAGAGAAAAATACTGCTCACTGGGAGACTAGCAGCAAAGTGTTTGCAAACTTAGCAGGTATAAACACCGCAGTCTAGTGAAGGGCAGCCATCTGCACAGACAAAAGTGGAAATTACTGTCAGCATCACTTACACATTGATTTAGGATACACAAGAAAGAGGCAAGTTTGCCAAAGTCAATTGAAATATTAAGAGGAAGATTTGTCATACCCTTGGCTGGTTTCAATCAGTGTAGCCCCATCATAGGCCTATTGCATTTTACACTGTAAATTCGCAGCAGATTTAAATCAACGGAGTCAACAGATCTACGCAGACATCAGCTGAGGATCTGGCCCAGAGCTTCCCCAGAAACTGGAGAGTGGCCAGGACATGCTGGGCAGTACAGTTTGGAACAGATCATTAATATAAATTTATATGGCAAATTTGGCAGATCTAATTTATACCAGCGGGGGATATAGCACCTTTAGAAACAAACTTCAAGGACGTTCTCACTACAGCCATGCCCGGAGATCAGCTCGCTTTGCCACGGAGAGGTAGGTGCCACCTACTGAGTCATCCTAGGCAACAACACTAAGGATGATCTTGCTTTTACAGGGCCATATGTTCGTACCACAGTCAATAAAACAAGTGTATATACACATATTAATTCTATAACAAATGACTTCTTGCCTCATTGAGTTAGAAAAACTTTAATAGACTTGCACAAAGAGCAAAAGTAACCTCGAGACACACAGAAGAGAAGCAGAAAAGCCACATGGTTTCTCTCGTATTACGTAGCACGTACCTAGAATTTCTTTTGAAGTAATTATGTAAATAAATCCTAATCTTAATTTTAAGTATTTTTATTTGGGAGCCAGTTTCTCCAGCAGCACATTAGAAACTGTAAACAAGGTTTTCTTCTTCATTAAGCATATCTATAATTTCCCAGCACTTACCAGTTAATGCATTTCATTCCAATATACTGCTCTCCACTACCCAGACAGGTATTTCACCTGTCCATAGGAAGGCACATAGCAAATGCCAACTTTGGTGCTACTCTAGGTGCTAACAAGCTGGAATGGGAAAACTTTTCCAGCAGTTTGCACGATCCTCATTAGCTTCCTATCCCACAGCACAGGATTCACACAGTAATTGAGCTATGATTTTTATCCGTAATCACATGTACAATGTAAGAGTCATTGCACTGATCTTTAAAATCCTATTAAAGTAGAAAGAGGTTTAAAGCACACTCCTACCAACTCTCACATGAGCTTGCCCTGCAGTCCCAGTGTGCCGGGCAGCACCTGGGCTGGAGGATGGAGCAGGAGAGCAGGACGCAGAGGCAGGGCTGGTACCTCCTGCACCAGGTCCCACGACTAAGGACATGCAGCCCCTTGCAGTAGTGGCTAATTTCATCCAGCCTCTGCACACAAGTGCAGCAACAGCCAGTCTTGCATTTCTGCATGCAAAGGTTTATTAAAGTCTTCCCCAAATCCTCTTGTGGAGCTTTTGCTTCTACAACCACTTAAAACCCATGACAACATACCTCCCCTGAGGCTTGAAGAGCTTGGAATCAGCTCCCACTTGGGATGCAGAAAAGCATTTTAATATAGGAGAGGGGAGAAAATCCCAGACTACACCACAGCAAGAAATCCTGGATTTAATTCCACTGCCTGAATATGACATTTTAAAAATACTCCAGTATTTTTCAAAGGAAACCCTGTAGAGCCTTGGGAATTTAGCTTGCTTACAGTCTTAACAAAAGATACTAGGACCAAAACCAGCACCAGCTGCCAAGCCAGACATCTACACCAGTATGCAGAGCTGCTCTTCAGGAGCATTCAGCAGCTCAGACCTCCTGCAGAAGGGGCCCATGCTACCACAACGGAGCTGACACTGCTGGGAGAAAATGACAAAAAATGGACTTGCTTGTGGGAAAACTGGTAAAAAATAAAAAAAAAAGTAGCAGATTTTGAAACACCAAGAGCTTATTGAAAATGCATTGGTAACCGTTGTCTGAGAGACCACGCTGCTTATGCCATAGCCCAAGGACTTAACCGGAATGTCCATGCTAGAAACAGAGGACCCTTCAGTGTGGCTGTGGCTGTTCCTCCCAATGCCAGCTTAGACCCAGCCCATGGGGGAACTGATTGCTCAAGGATGATCCGTTCTCCCCACTCCCTGCACAGAGGGGAGCCCAAAAGACCAGGTGCTGTCTTCGAAGACCCCAGCAGGTCCCCAAGCTCACCGTGGTTGAGGTCAGTCTAAAAATCAGGCTTACAGACTGCAGTCACTTACAGACTGCAGACTGATTTGTCCTTCTTTGGTGCAACTGATGGGAAGCAGCCCTGAGATGGCCATATTCCCATGCTGGAGGCCCCCACAGGCACAGGGTGCCCGATGGCCCCCCGCATTGCAAGGCACTGATTTCATGGCGAGGTGCCCACACAGGGCAGCAACAGAGAAGATGCCCCAGCTCCTGCCACATGCGAAAGCCGTGCACTAAACCCCAGCGCTCAGCAGCATCATTCGCTCCCCATCCCTGAGCAGTCACAACAGACGCATTTTTCACTAGCAAGCTGCAGACTGAAGGAGGTTTTTTCAAAGGAACAGTGGGATTTTGAAGTAACAAAATCTCCTTGAATAATATAAAAACATTGACATTTAACCAGAAAACCTCAAACAACCCATGAACGTGCCTATGGAAATGTTACCATGGTACCTTGCCAAGGTTTCTGTCACTGCACCAAGCTCACCAGCAGGTTGCAGCCCCCGTAACGCCCGGCAGCAGCACTGCCAGCCTCTTTTTGCATTTGAGCACAACTACATTTATGAAATTAAAGGATGTTTGTAAGTGATTTGCCATCAGAAGAAGGGTAGTTGTCTGATGCTCACATGCCTGGGCTCTCTATAGCTTGCTTGCTTCTTCAGCCTTTCAGATGTATTTTCAGACATGATTGAAAATCCATCTGACTGTTAAATGGGAAGGTTCAGTTTAAGTATCAATGACCGAGATGGAATTAGGATCAATTCATATCGATCCTGGAACTGCCTCAGTAGTTACTAATTTGGAAAATATTTCTTGCTAACCTCTTTACATGCAGCACAAAAGGATGCCCAAGAGCCTTCCCCCATGTCATAGCTGCAGGCACGTAGCACCTCCTGCACTACTGGGGTTTATGCCTGGCCTCCAGCATCTGCCTCCTCTGTCAGCCGCAGTCTACGGGGGATCCTGGCAGTTGCTCTGTGCTCACCCTTGCAGAGCCCTGCACCACACACAGGCCACGGGCCCAGACACGGAGCCGCGGTCCTCACACAGAGTGGGCAGGAAGGACGCGAGCAGAGACACACAGTGGTAGACCTGACATCTCCCACTGAACTGCATGAAACAGGGCAGAGGGTTTAGGTGGTGAGTACATATGCGCAGGGACAGAAAAGCACACACAGCCCAAGAGCACAAGCTGCCTTTTCTAGGGAAACTGGGCTCAACACACACAGGCAACAATATAGAAAATCCATGAAGTGACCAAATGATAGGAAAAGCAAAACTGTAAGCTGAAAGTCCCTCAGCTCTGATTTAAAATCCTTTAAAAAAACTCTGATCAAGTAAAGTATTGGTGTTAAAGATGTCTTCTACCTGGACTGAGTGACATGAGGATATCTAAGGCAAATAAGAGCAGAGTGTTATGAAAAATTCCCCTGCTTTCCCCAGAGGTGAAAGATTACCATGGCTTCCTTGGGCAGGATGTGCCATAACTTGCACGTTGTAACTGGATCCAAAGGAAAGAGTAGAGCAAACAGACTCCGCTGTATCAACAGAGGAATTCTCAGACCATCTGATCCTCTGTACTCTGGGCAAGACACATCAGTTGGGGGAGTCCTTCCAGACTCTTCACTGCTATTCTGATACATTCTCTGTTCATTGCTATCCCTGAAAGAGTCACTTTCCTCTGTCCCAAGGAGACAGAAACAACTAAGGGTCGTTGGGAGCCCATGATCTCTGGCACAGACGCAACTCAGCTGGACTAAATCCACACATCTCTAGGTGGAGCCGATGTATTTAAGGAAGGTAAGTCAAGCATTTGGCTGCAGACACATATTTTTTGGCAAAATCTTTCTGCTAGGAAGAGCACGGAGTGACTTTGTCCCTTGTCACCTGTAATGCTAGCAATAGGTTTGGAGATTTTTTTCACTTTGTGCAAACACTATCCACCTCAAATTCAATGTGAGACCAGGCTACCAAAGGGAAGCCTGAAGGGCTCAAGGAGTCTCATTTTGGCATGGGGAGAAGTACATTGAGCACTCTGTAATGAAGTGTGAGGATCTAAGCTCCTACAAGAAAAATGCAGAAGTCTCCTTTAATCAGTCTCAACTCAGGTACATAAAGAGACACGGGAAGGACAGGGCACGCAGGCAGATGGCTTTTTCTGGAGCTACAAAATCAATATAAGTGGGTCTTGGAAGGGCGCCTTGGGATCAAGAAATATAAGGTCTGGTACACAAGAAGCCTTAAAAAGAAAGCCCTAAAATAGATCCTTGCAGGGAGAAAAATCCACAAGAAAGTTTGTGTTTTCTGGCTATTGATACCGATAAAGCTGAATCCCCTGAAAGACACAGAGACGTATATTTGGGCTATATATAAACAGATCTATCACAGGGAGAGTAAGACAAGAACTTTGCCTGCTCCCAGGCCTCCACTGTAGCCTGCACACACCGGCTCGTCTGGGGAAGCCACAGTTCCTCAGACTGTAATGCAAGGCCATCAGGCTGCAAATGAGCCCTAAGGCTCCCTCTGAAAGGGCTTTTCTTTTCCTGATGGAAAACAAGAGTGCTCCCACTCCTGGGAGCTGGGCCGCTCATTGGAAGCCAGATCCAGCATTGCACACCTTGCTAAGCGATACTTCCAAAACCAAATCCACCCCAGATTCATTTCACACCTTTTGTAAGCAGCCACTTATTGCAAACAGGAGATCTTTGTCTGCCACGCACACATGAAGTTCATGTGGCCTCTGGTGGGCAGGTAAAAACTAAAACTGGTCCCTCAGTGACCAGTTTAGGTCTTGGCCCTCCATACCCATGAGCCCACCCACATTTACCCACGCCATACACAACATTTATTCTGCACATAATGATTTGGGGGTTGGACTAGATGATCTCCAAAGGTCCCTTCCACCCTCAATCACCGTGATTTGTTGGAATAAACCTAAGGAAGTATTGCCCTATTTAAAACAACAACAAAGAAAATGTAAACTATCCTTTTTCTTATAGATACTGGGCTGGGATGTTAGCAATAAAGTTCCCAGTGAGGAGCAATGGGTGAAAGGACTTTCCAAGCATTGGGCCATTTTCGGTATTTATGGATGTAACTAGGAAAGAATTGGTTTCTCCAAAAGGTAGAAAACAAGACCTGAGTGACAAGCCTAATGGGCACAGTTCCACTCAGGCACTTCACGAGCTAGGAACTTCCAGGTTCGGGGACTACAAAGTGATAGGAGCTTCAAATGCTTTTCTCCCCCACACACTCGCACCTTCTCCAGGAAATTTGACAATTCAAAACAAGAGGAAGGTCACTTTAAAAGAAACCATCTCGCAAAACAACTGTGAAACTTCAAAACTAGCTTTGAATTCTGCATGGCAGAAAGCAAGCGACGAGGATGCCAGGTCAAGTATAAAACATTCACCTTCCTTTCTGCATACTGAACATGTGAGAACACAGTAGGACAGTTTGAAGTCATAGCTGTGATTTATTTATTTATTCTAAGTATGGCCTACACTGATCCTCAGCTTAAACAGCCAGGAGAAGGGGACTGCAGTGACTCGATAGCTCCTCATTTCCGGGGCAAGAATACACAGATGCCTCCCCTTTCCCAACCAGACATACATCTGGCTCTAACCTGTGCAACTAAAGAACCATGATATGCAACTCTGCAGCATTTCATCCTTTCACACACATTCACACACATTTTGCAGCCAGCAAGTTCCAGCTTTTTTGCTTCCTTCTGTTTTCTTCAAAAGAGCTGCTTCCTGGTATTTCTACTACCTCAAACCTCTGGCTGCAGGGGTAGGATTGAGACAGGTTAGCCAAAAGTTTCCATCATCATATGAACCCACAGCTGCCTGCAAATGCAGAGCTAATATTAAAAGGTGAAACAAAACTCAACACACAACAGCCATCTCTGAACCTTGCTCTCTTCGCTCCTCCAGCAATTTGTCTGAAAACAGGAAAAGCAGTCAGCGAGGAAAAAGGACTTTTCTCTCTCCTGGGGGCTGCAGTTTGCACACACCAACTGCCCGTTGCCTTCTATAGCTTCAGCTCCTTTGCAAGATTACCAGACCTGTAGTGTGCACCAGCCAGGGACTGCAAAACATAAAAATAAAATAAAATAAAAAGATTGTTCCTGGACATGATAGGAGTTTATGACAGAAGAAATGCAGGCTACTAAAAAGCCCTGGAACCTAAAGGCGAAGCGCTTTCATGGTGGGAAGCTGAGGCTATAAAAATGCAAATTGGAAATTAAGCAAGAGTTTTTAATGGCGAAGGTGATTAACCGTTGGAACAAACTACCCGAACGAGTGATATATTGCTGTCTGGGAGACAAGACCAGATGCCTTGCTGGAGGATATGCTTTAGCCAAGCACAAGTTATTGAGCTTGGAATTGGAGTTAACTGGCTGAAATCTAATGGCTTGTGATATATTGTTTTCCAGATTTGATGATCTGACACTCCTCACGGGCCTTAAAAATCAGGAGTCTGTGAGTTCATCCCATGGGACTGAGTGGCAGCCACACCTAGATAAGACACGCCTAGCTGAACAGAGTTGAGGGGCTGTTTTCTCCATTTACCTGTCAGCTCCTTCCGAGGGAGCACAGGCTACTTCCACCTTAGCTCTATTTAGTTTTTCCCTCCCCAAATGATCCAGCTAATACTGTCAGCAGCAAAGACCAACTCATCTCCGCATGGAGCAGTCACTGCACTTTCTGCAGCTGTCATCTTCCCCACGGCCCCTCCTCTAGGCAACGCCATTCCCTATCGCTGCTCCTGCGCTTGGGATATGGAACTGGGAGCAAAGTCATCTTGGATCACGGCAGAGCAAATCGGGGCACAACGCAGGTCAAGGGCGCAGCAGAGCGGCTGTGCTCTCACCTCGTTTGTTCAAACCACTACAGCAAACACAGTAACAACCCTTCCTGTTTAGATACACAAATATCAGATTTCTCTCTTTCTCAAATACTTAGCTCATTTTTTCCAGAGTGGGAGAACATTGACACAACAAGATAATACAGAACTAATTAATAACATAGCATAGTAAGATCCTTGCTGGTAGGAAGAAGAATATATTGCTGAGCTTTTTTGATTAACTTTCTTTTACAGTGTAAAAAAGTATCACTTGGGCATCTTTCATCCCCTTTAATGCACTTCTACATGTTGCCCTGGTCTGTTCAATGTTTCCTCTTCCCCTAACAACTGCCGAGTGCTTATCAAGAGAGTCTTGAGGACAGTTTTCTGAGTATGCTTCTGTTCATCTACTCATGTCCAGTTCCCTTCCTTTCAAATACATAAATCAGACATGAAGACATTATTAGAAGCGATTGCTGGCACCCCAGCACACTGAGCCAGCATCCTATTTAAGAAAACAATATACAATGGATTATTCATAACAGACTGAATGCGTCACAGATGAGTAATTATAAACACGAAGTATATCAATAATGACAATTTCTACAGCAAATTTAACAAAGTAGCACACTACAAATAGACTGTTGGTTGGTGATGTACTATTAATGAAATGCCAAAACATTTAGGTTTTATAATAGGACAATTAATTACTCCCAATAAATGTGACTTATGCCAGACCTCTTGTTTAAAGGAAGCTTTTGGACATCTGGTGAGGGTTCATTTTTAAAAGCAATAGCTGCTAATTCCTACAAAGTTCCCCAGGAGCCATGAAGACTGGAGCCATCAACATAGAAATGAGACAGAAGGCAGCTGAAGTGGTAAGGGTAACTATAACATTGCAATAATTTTAAGATAACTGGGGATGGATCATAGTATAAGATGCAAACCAAGAGAGTTTCCTTACTAAAGCATCTTCCATACAGATATAACAGCCCTATTTTAAAACAGGAACCAGACTGAAATGCCTCATCATCCCAGTCTGGTTGCCGGGAGGATCCCAGTTTGTTTGCTGGGAGGATCAGCTAACCCAGATGAATACCTGTCATCAAGAAGGAGTCTCCCGAATCACCATGGTGGATATT
The DNA here is from genome assembly GCA_013389825.1 of Crypturellus undulatus. Taxonomy (NCBI): domain Eukaryota; kingdom Metazoa; phylum Chordata; class Aves; order Tinamiformes; family Tinamidae; genus Crypturellus; species Crypturellus undulatus. The sequence continues at coordinate 325,017 of VWPW01010007.1, forward strand.
ATTATTATTATTATTATTATTACTATTTTGGGGGCAGCAGCAGCATATGATGACAAAAGGTTCAGACAGTGCTGCAGTGGTTGCACTATGTTTTGGAGAAAACGGGAAGCTTTATTTCTATCTGGAAGTAGACGACATCTAGTACTGCTGAAGAAGGCTCCTGCAGCATCCACCTGCCAGGTCCATCCTATGCAGCACCAACCAACCACCGCAGTATTTAGCTGCTTCTGGGAAGATCATTTCGGCAATGCTGGCATTGCAACGATCCCTGCACGTGCTTTGCAATTGCCAGGAATGGACCACCCCAAAGAGAAAGCCCTGCAGCTTGAGGGCCATAAAGAGCTTCAGCCCTCCCTGCAGTAAGCAGGATATAGCACGTGCAGGAATGCCTCGTCATCCAAGAGCTTAATTCACACGTAACCAGATCCTATGGGGGAGAGACGCACAGTCTTAAGAAAGTCTGAACTTCTTTCTTTTGGGGCTACTGGTCTTTGGAAGATTATAGCAAAGCTGTTCCAAGAAATCAAAATGATCATTTCCTGGAGCACAGTCTTTAGCTCTCAGGGTGGCACAAATTACAGCATTCTTATTTTTATTTCTGTATTTATTTGAAGGAAATGTACAACAGAAATCTGATGCTGGCGGTATTTTAAACCCATGAGTACTCTGTAAACAAGCTAGATCCAGAGAGATTTGCATGTTTCTTCATGAAACATAAGGAGAACCACCAAGACTGAATAATTGAAAACAGTTACGTAGACTTCATTTTCTTGTTTTTCCGGAGCTTTGCTCTTGTGCTGTCTGCTCTCAATCTTAATACCTGGCAGGGACAATCAACTACTTGGAATCTCATTTACATAACAGACGGACCAACAGGTCCCCATAGGGACCGACTGCCCTGGAGGAGGTCACCAGCATGCAGGAAAAAAAAAGGAGAGGGAGGACTTTTTTCTTAAACTGCAGTTTTTAAGGGGTCAAAGCAGGGTATCTAAGATCAAAGATGTACATATATATATACACACACACACACACACATATATATATATATATATATATATGTATATCTCAGAGAACCCACACCACCGTGACATTTTCTATAGCATCTTTTATGCAGACAGGTCTTCAGACTCCTTGCAAAGCTTGCCCATTAGTTGTCCGAATATAGTGTCCAGGTTCCCAAACACGTGCCCGGGGGCAAAGGTCCACAGGGGCAGCAGCCACCATCAGAGACGATGGTAAAACTCCTGCTGGCTTCCCCAGGAGAAGGTGCACGCAGCGGTAGCGCTCGCACAAGCTAGAGGGTGAGCTCCTCTGCCATTTGCCTAGGGCTTTGCAGGACGGGGTAACCCTTCAGAACGGCCTATGCATCTGCACAAACAGCAGTGTGAACAGAGAGGAACAGTAGGACCTCGTTCAGGAGCTGCCACAGCTCATTAACCTCAGTGAGGCTCTGCCCTGCTGACTTTTCTGCAGAACCAGGCTCTTGGCGGGACATGACTGCAAGCACAAGGAGAGTTTAGTTCAGTAAGGAAAGAGGCCAAACTGGAGTTTGGAAATAAGTCAAAGAGGACGATGGTGGCATCCTTGTGCTCAGCGAGGCGACCTGACGGGTGCCCACCTTGAACAAACTTGGGCTCTCTCTCACTTTCTGCTTTAATCTGCTGCAATCACCAAAGAAGGTCCCACGGGAGGTGTTTTCATCTCCCTGAACACCCGTGGCCACCGCGCTGCCACCGCTCCATCCCACAGGAGGGATGTCTCCCGACTTCCACAGGTGAGGGACCACGGGCAAGCCCAGGGTGCGTTCAACTGAGGAGGCAAAGGCGCACGGCTTCGACAGTTGCTGCATCTGCAAATAACTAAAACTGCTCTGCAGAATGACTGCCCACAGACACCATGGAAAGAGCCACAAGGGAAAAACAAGCACCACGATGGAAATACTGGAGGGAGAGGAAAAGTGACGGCTCACAGAGCTCCAGACTGGCAGCCACCCCGCACATCCTGCAAACCTGCCGGGCACCCGTCAGCTGCCGACGGCGCAGAGAGCAGCACAGCAGCCACCACCGGGTCACCCTGCGTGACAGCTGCGCTCCCGGGATGGCAGCACACAGCGCTGCCACCACGGGTGGTGAACGGCACCGGTCCGAACGCCCATCCCGGTTAAACAACTCAACAATTTTGTATGGGAAAGGGAGGCTTGCTGCTTGAGAGCTTCAGCCACGAGCAGCCTCAGTGGTAACACGCAGCGCAGACATTTCAGGTTTTCTTTTATCATGCTGTAAAAATGTATGTGCAATTATGCCCACTAAGCCTACATAAGCAGATAGTAAGTTTGAGGAATGAAAGGGCAGTTTTAGAGCCACCCACAGAATCGCTGCACAATTTTCCGTGTCGCACCCATAGACTTCAGGTTCAACGGACTAAATCCACACTGTGATTTTAATTACCGTTGTTTAATGCCTTTATGCTGAGGCATATTTTTACATTTTAGTGCTTTTATCAAAGTAGGCTGCATTTAATTAAAAGCAGCACCGCAAATCAGTTTGTTTTTCTTGCCCTCTTTTCAAGATAGCCCAAGAGCTATTGCATAGTACCCAGCATTTACTTGAGTTTCTTGCTTACACTTTGAACGCTAACCACATTCGCAGGTTAAAAATACCAGCAAGAACTATCTAGTTCTGCAAAGCTCCTCCCTAGCTATCAACCCCTTCAGTTAACAGCAGAGCTAACTAATATATCCTAACTGTCTACTGTATAACAGTGAGTAAAATCAACTTGGTATTGCCCACAGAACCCCTTAAAAATATCATTTTTGTTTACGTTAAACCCCCTGACTGAAATGAAAGCTCTCAAAGACATTCTGCATTCCCAACGCACTCTGCAAATACCCTGCCTGTCTCGTTTTACATCCCCTACCACATCGCCTGCCGTATTTCACACTGAATCAATAAAGTTATATGTGCAAGAATCGACTCAAATGATGTTTACTGGTATTTCTAATACAAATAGTTCCTCAATGGGTATTTTACACAGCTGACAGTAACTGTGGAAGACAGAGAATGCATAGTGCTATCATATCACTCCTGGCCGAGCAATGAAGTTAGCTCATTTAAGGCAAAATAAAATGCGAGGGCTTGCATTGCATTGCAACTTACAGAACACTGCTTTCGGGAGGCTGCATGAGCTGCACGGGACCAGCCATTTACATGCAGCGAGGCTGGGATTTGTTCTGCTGAAGGAAGGAAAGCCTGGACAAGTGGCCACAAAATAGATATTGTTTATATAGCCACCTCCAGCTATGTATACACACACCTATATACTGTGACACGGTAGGAATCAGCTGCATCAGCATAATCCCAAAGCACGTTAGGATTGGACAAAACCTGCATGATAACGAAGCTGGAGAGAGGGAATGTGAGCACGGAGAGGGGAGGCGCAACGCTGCTGCCGACACAGCCGGGCTACGGCAGGAGAGGAAGCAGCCGCTGTTCAAACCAGCCTTTACCCCAACTCTTCTTTTTCTCTTGAGGGAGGTTCTTTCGCAAAGCCGGGCATTGAGAACACAGGAGCGGTCTGGAGGGAGCTCCCGATTGCTGAGGGAAGCCGCCTGTCTGGAGGAGCCTGCCTGGATCCGAGTCGCGGGGAAGTTAGGAGGACGCATGGCAAGACCCGCAAGGTGGCTGTGGTGCCCGTGGCACAGCCGGCTCCTGCTCCTCGCAGCCTCCCAAAGCGCCATCCCTGCTCTCCTTACACTGCCCAAAAGTTTTGCACAGTGCAGGTTTAGCCCCGATCCACCACCCTCCCTGTCCCCACACACGCATTTGGGAGCCTGCCCGGAGACAGGAAAACCGTCTCCCTGGAGCTAGGACAGGTTTTTTACCCGGAGGTACAGCCATACACCAAGGGAACGGTTAAGGAGCAGTTAAGATGGGGAAATGGAGAAGATAAAGCCTCTCCTACCAAACGCAAGGAAAAAAAAGCATTCCCCAAAATAAGCAGTCACATCGTCACACACACAACAGATGGGGAGAAGACGCTTGCAGCCCCCTTCTCCCTCCCCAGAAGCTTGAATATTCTTGGGGAAAAAATACGGCATTGGGAATTCTTACCTGGAAAAATGTATATCCCAGACTCCCTGAACCTCTACAACACCAGGCTTTCATTGGGCATTTGCAAGGCCAGAGCAGCAGATTATTTCAGGTCATAGAAGTTTACAGCCATAAGCAAAGAAAGAAGAAAAAAAAAAAACCCAAACCACAAAAAACAATATGACCCATGTGATATCCCTGCAATGATAGTCTCATTACAAAAAAAGACCAGATGAAGGAGGGGTTTCTACTTGCTCTAAGGCATCATATGGAGCTTAATCACAAGCAGTTACGTATATGGTTCTTTTGGCCTTCAATCAAGTGTGTCATTTCGGTGGCAGCTGCCTACGTGATGCAAGCAACCTGGGCGATCAGTGCGGTGCCAATCACAGCCTCGTGCATCGATTCCACAGCTCAACAACAGGGAAATGCTATTTCCCAGGGAAGTCAGGGATCCTGCTGTAGCCCAGCACTCATGGCAAGGGATGTGGGAACCCACACCTCCCCGTTAGCGGAGTTACAGACCAGCACAGCCCGCAGCGAGCCCTTCCCATCACCGATCCCCTTCCCCTATCCTTTCCTCACTGAGCCTGCCTATATCGCAAACGGGTCTGTATCACAAGAGAGAAGCTTGCAGGGTTCCCGGTGAATTAGTGCGACGCGGTGCAGTGTGCACTAAGGAGGATGCTGCTGCTTTACGGAAAACAGGGAAACTTGGTGGGTGGGAAAGGTCTGGGCTGTGGTGAGTAGCAGGAGAAACATCCCACTCGGGACAGCAGGAAAGCAGGGCAGCTTGGCCTTCCTTAATGCTTCCCTTCGCTCCTCAGTTGGGTAAATCAGGAGGTAACAACGACTGCAAATTGTACCTTTAACCTGGCATTGAAATGGGACCTGAACTAAAATGAAGCAAGACTGAATATGTTAAACCTATTTCTATGCACAGTGGGACAGGTAGGACTCGCTCCAGGAGTCTTCTTTTTGGTGACAATGGCATCAAAGTAGGAGTTTGGGGCCAAATCCTGCCATCAGATCCATGTGTTGATTTTGATGGCTTTAGTAGGACCTGCCTATTCCAACACACTCTTCTTGGCATGGGATCTTCCTCCTTGTCTAACCCCCGAGGGCAGGACACCGCATAGACAGAGAGTTGTTATTACATCACCCACATTATTAACAAGGAGAGGGCCCAGAAATAATTTTTTTAAAAAAGGACTCTCTGGACTGCCAAAGTGATGTTACACTGCTCCATGGCAACTTGCACCCCCTCCCCATGCACGTGTGTGTGCATGTAGCAAGGAAATAATAATAATAATAATAATAATAATAATAATAATAATAATAATAACAACAACAACAATAAATAGAGCCACAGCATCCAGAAGCACATGCAGGGTACACGGTACCAAGTACTCCTGCAAGTGAGTGGAGGAAGGGAAAGTGCGGGCTGGGGGGGGTGGATGGAGGGAGGGATGGAGGGA
>VWPW01010007.1:330697-458548 GCA_013389825.1 Crypturellus undulatus
TCGGAGCCGCCTCCCCGCGCCCCTCCGCGTGGCGCCGCGGGGCGGGGGACGCGGCGGCGGCGGCCCCGGCTCCCCCGTACTCACCTCTCCACCAGCCGGCTCCGCCGCCACAGGTTCGCTCGGCTCCGCGCGCCCCTCCAGATCGCTCCTGGGCGAGTTATTCAAAGGCAGCGGAAAGCGGGGGGGGCCAAGGGAGGAGGAGGAGGAGGGAGGGGGAGTCAGAGAGGGATCCGAGCGGCGAGGATGGCGGCGATCTCCGCGCGGGGGGACCGGCAGGAGGAATCGCAGTAACAACCGCGCGGAGAGTCGCGGCGCTCAGGAGCGGCGCGGGCGCCGCTGCCCCGTGGCCCCGGCGAGGGCGGCGGCAGCGCCCGCCCGGGAAACACCCTCCGCCGCGGCCCACCTTGCGGCAGCCCCCGCTAACCCCTTCCGCGCCGGCCCCGCGGTGGGCAGCGAGGTGCGCGGATCCCTCCCGCCCGCCTGCCCGTGCTCGGGAGCTCCCTGCGCCTTCTCGCTCCCGAGCCGGCTCCGCTTGGAAGTGGGTCCGTGCTGGCCTCACCAGTTTGCAGACACAGGGGGATTATGAAGCCGGGGCTGGACCCACCGGGAAGTTCAGCCCTCGGAAGGTATAAAGTCAGGTGGATGTGTAGGAGACCGGGGGGAACCACGCTTTTCTTAAGAAAAGCAATAGAAATGGAGAAAGCGTGACCGTCCCCAGTCCTCCTACACACGCAGCGAGGTGTTTCTGTGATCCCCCCCAGAGCCATTTCACCAGCCAACCCCCTGCAAGGTGCCCAGGACAGGCCAGCAGAGCAGATAGCAGCAAATCACCCCGCAGTCCAAGGTGGGTGCCAGCACCCCCAGATAGACAGAGCAAGTGCCCGAAGGGGCAGAGCTCCCCCGGTACCCTCGCCGTCGCAGCTGAGCTCACTCCGCAGGTATGGGAGACACTGCTCCTCACCGGGGCCGTCCCGCTGCTGCGGCCCCGCAGAGCCTCTCCAGCTTTCCCCTTCCCTGCTGGACGTGGCAGAGGCAGGTGCTCTGTGGAGCACTGCCTGGTTTTGTCAATCCCATGGGAGAAGGAAAAAAAAAGCAGGGTCTGAGGAAAGCCAGTGCAGCGTCCAGCCAGTGTGGTGGAGTTGAGCTAAAAGACAATTTGGGCTAAATACGCAGGGAAACAGTCCGACGGCAAAATCAGTTGGCCGCAGAAGAGGTTCCGGGGGGAGCCAACGCTCGAGGCAATCACTGCTGCCTCCAGTGGGGACGGGCCTGAAGAGCCCTTGGACCCCCTGGCAGTGCTCCCGCAATTGCACAGCATCACACGGAGCCGGGACCCCTCCCAGAGTGCATTTCCAAGGCAGTTCACTCGCATCCTGCCTGCGTTGTACCCGCCTGATGCTAAATCCTTCCCCCCTCCACCATCTCCTTCCTTCCTTTCAGTCTAGTGGGTCACGACTTTTCCCATGTTGGGATTTTACCAGCAGAAGGAACCTGATCCACCAGCTCAGGAACCACAGGGAGGGGAATTATTTTTACTTTCTCTGCTCCCCACCCATTTTCCCCAATTAGAAATCCAACCTCCATCAATATCCAACTCTTAACTGCTTCAGCCAGCTCAGCTGCACTGGCCAAACCCTGGATTTCTGCATCCCGCTGCCTCCGCCACAGTGAAGGCTGAGCTTGCCTCTGCACTGCCCTCTTCTCCAATGCAGGAATTTAGGAACCCTTAGATCCATTTCAAATCCTTGGGGATGTGCAGGCTGGGCAACATCCTGCTGTTTTTTCATCTTTCTTATGCTATTTGCCTATCTGTGCCCAGCGAGAAGATAATTCCTGCTCTTGCAACAGAGCTGTCAGCTGCATCCGCGGAGGGAGCAGAGGCTGCACGTGGTGCCGCTGCATCAGGGGACACTCGAATCCAGCTCTTTGTATCTTTCTACTTCTCATTTCTTTCATTCTTGTGCAGAAAAACTTCTCCATGCAACTTGCTCCCCTGCAGCCTGGCTGCTTGCAGGAGTAAAATGAGGGTAAATGCCCTCAGCTGCATCATTCCCTCTCTCTAGTTGTATTTCCTTCCCTTCAACCCTTGAAGATGTTAATGGCAAAACTGGCCCACTATTAGCAAAGGCCCCCACCTTCATGGGTGAAAATGTGAGCTGGAAAGCCAATTAGGATGACATACTTATTTCTAAAGGTTAAAGAAGCAAAATCTTATTGACCCCAACTTTATCCAGAACCTCTCTCATGGTTCCAAATCCACGTGTACCTAAATGAGATCAGACAGCAACCCCTTCCTCCTTTAGTGTCTGACTACAGAGCTGACCTGCCGAACCCCTCCTTTTCTGAGGATCTATTCCCTGAGCCGGCCCCAGGCACGGGGACAGGCAGCTCCCCGAAGCAGAGGCGGCCACGCGGGCAGGGAGACGGCTCCCTCCCAGACCAAGAGCACGACATCTGCACAATGCTCCCAAAAATGACACGGCAAGAGACAATATAATAGTAATGTGACAAAGCAGCATGCAGGAAAAATTATCCAGGGCAGGCAAAGCTGTTGTCAGAGACCTGCCCAGTGGGGACCAGCGAGAGCTGCCACCTCGCACTGAGCCGTCACTCTGATAACGAGGGGATTATGGCCTGGTGCAATTTGCCATCAAGCTGTTGTGCTCCAGTGAGACTGATTGGATCTGGGTCCCACCCACCTCGTGGAGGGATGCTCAGCAAACCCGGGGCCGCAGCGGCACTGGGGAGGTCCGAGCCTCAGCCTGGCCAAGGCAACGGCGATGAGCGTGACCGAGAAACACGGGGCAGCAGGGCAAAGCTGGACTGATCTCAGAAGCAGCCGGTGTCTTAAAAAATAGCCTCTACATTAGCTACATTGTAAGGAACAAACTTAGTGGTCCTCAGATAAGACTGACCTCCAGTGACATTAAATAGTTTTGCTACACTCACAACGGTCCCCTGAAAATAAAACTCGGAAGAACTCTAAGGTCCATTGCAGGGATGAGGTCTCTAACTAATTCCCATAGCACTGGGAGATTTTAACTACCTGTCCAGGCCCGTTTTAGATGTCTCCAGAAATACACATGCCACCTAATCAGTCTCACAAGTAGGATAAGGATTTTTTAAAACTTTCAGCCTGACTTTTCATAGTGCTTAATTTTGTGCCATTATTTCTAATTAAACACTTTGTAAAAGGCATACAATTGCTCCCTAGCCTGGATTTTCCTATTCTTTTAATGACAGTTAATTATACTGCAGGAATAATAAAAAATAATTTTTTATTTTTTCCCGACTTCTTATTCATCTCACTTTTGTCCTGGATCGTTTATTCTGAAGTTTAATTAGCACATTTTAAAACTAAATTTCTACATTAAAACATGGCCAAGTGAGCTGCGCCCAAGGAATTACCATAGTTGGGCACAGTCTTTATTGTACCTGAAACTTATTGATCAATCGATTGATCGGTTATTTGGGAGAGGACTGGGAATGGGCAGCTGAAGCCCATAGAGACCTAAGGAAAAGTGCTATCAGCTCCTCAGTGGGACAGGCCATAACATGGACCAGGGCTGGTTCTACTGTCCCTTCCACTGAGGAGAGAATGGAGCAGGATGCTGGTTATGGCAGCTGAAAATGAGGCCTAAAGCTGCTCAAAATCCTTGTGGAAGGTAGAGCCTACCCTAACAGCAGGCTTGGGCCACACTAATCCTGGCAGACTTGTGTCTCCAACCCTACCATCTGTCTGGATCCAAGGTTTCATCTCAGCCTATTAGAGAGATTGGGGCTGGCTGCAAACATCAGATGTAGGCATGGGTTTGGCACGCATCCATCCCTTTCCTGCTGTCTCAAAAGCCAAGATTTTGATTCAAGCTCATCTGCAAATGCTAAAAAATGCTTCAGTTTTGCAACAGAGTCCACCCCTAGTGGAGTCCATCACAAAACGACACCTTTGGGGAGAAAAAAAAAAAAACAACCAAAATGAGAACTCCTTTTAATTACATTATCTCAACAAACTAAAGCTATAGACAAGCGCGATTACACCCACAAAAATCTGCTCACTCCCAATTGAGAATCTAAACACTTGTGGCTTAGCTGAGGCCAGAAGAACATACTGTAGAGATGAATGTACGTTTACTCCTCCCCACAAGCAAGCTTGATATCCTTGAACTCCTGCAAGAGGTTTCTTCTCCAAAATCAGCAGAAAAACCCATGTGCGAGAGAAAAGCACCTCCTGTTCATGCCTTTCAGCAGGCTGGCTTTACTCTTCCTATTTACACAAGGAGATCTGGCACTCTACGTAGTAAAAACGGGTAAGGCTTCAGTCCTTAGCAAGCCCACAAAAATAACATGCTGCTCCGTGCGGGCAACGCGAGGCAAACAAAACCCGAATCAACCCCACAAAACTCACAATGAATTTCGGTAGGAAGGTTTTCTGTTTTGTTTTGCTCTTAGAAAGATAGCCCTGTAATTTAATGACTCATACGTTCTACATCCTTTGTTGCTTTTCATTTTCAACATCTTTAAACTGTTTGTGGAGCTCTCGCTTATTTTTAGACTTCCCATCAGTGAAAAGACACATTAGCTGGTTCAGAGGGGAAAAGCTCCATTGAGACTTCTGCATTTGGGGTGTTAACAGGCAGACTTCCTCGTAGCCAGATTTTTTTCATCCTTTTCTAGCTCACTCCTGATCCAAGCAAGGATTTTCAGGGGAGCCGAGACTGGCTGCAACCTGTTTGCAGCCTACAAGGGCTCTTGGGCATGGGCTGAAACCTGGCCAGAGAGGGGAGAAAGAGGAGAAAGGCAGCAAGGAAGGGCAAAAGAGGGCGCTCGCTTGGCCTGGAAGAGCAAACAGGAGCTCTGGGTGGAGGATTCCTCTTTCTCACTCTTCAGCACAACAGCAGGTCTTGGGCCATGCCCAAAAAGGCCCCGTGACCTGTGACGTAGAGGGGGACATCCAGGAGGCAGGGTGAGAAGAGCAGCTTTCTTCAGTCAGGAGCCACCCCATTCTTCTCCATGTTGGGGCCAAGAATCACGAGGGGCATTCAGGCTCCTTGGAGAGGTCAAAAAAAATTAAAAATATTTTTCTTTGGAAAGAAAGAAGTGTTTGATCTTTTTCCACAAAACTGACCTTTCAAAAAAGAAAACGCTGTTTGAGTCAGTTAATAGATTTGGGGTTTGCTTTGTTTTGTTTGGGTTTCATTTACAAAACCTAACATCTCCTTTCAGTTTGCAGCTTGGAGGGTTTTTTTTTTTAATTTTAAAAATAAAGCAAATTTCAAAATGAAAATTGGCTCTGGAACCCTCAAAGTGAGGCATTTCATTAAAAAAAAAGTGCCAAATCCTGCCTGCTTCTTTTTTTTTTTTTTTTTAATTTTCATTAAGTCAATCAACAAAGGCCTCCAAATGAAACCCACATATGCACTGACTGTTTGAGCCTCCCAATGTGCATTCCTCCACCTTCTCCAAGGGAGTTTTCAGCCAGGTATCATGGTGCCCAGTGGTTACTCAGGGCAAGTGCCATGCCCTGGAATGAGAGCAAGGCACCGCGCTGCCCTCACCACAACGTCCTCGTGCAGATAAGGGAGGAAAGGACACAGCCTGCTACTCCCTGTCCCAGGGACAGGACACAGAGCCTTTCACGAAAACACGGGCTGCTGCACGGGAACCTGTCTCGGATCTCCAGGCATGCCCTCCACTCCCTGCTTTGACCCACAGAGAGAGTCTGGATGTTGCCGTGTCACAGGCCACCCTCAAGCCATGGATGGCACAGAGAGGACAAGTCACCTTCCCCATGGCTGCCCCACAGCCCAGGCTCAGTCACTGCACTTCAGGCTGCCAAGCATAGAACCATCGCCCAAGCCTTGAGATGATAACATTTACTTGGCCAGCTTCAAGGAGCATTTTCCAGGACACATTTGTAATTTTGCTGAAAGCTGCAATCCTAATGGATGACTGGAAATATTCCACAGTTCTCTGGCTGTTATTTCACCCAAATGTCACGGACGGGTCTAAGATACCCACTCTTTGTTCTGCATCATAAGACTCGCAAGAAGGCAAGGAGGTGTTTTGTGGCTTACATTTGTTGAGGTACATCCTATCCACTGCTGTTTTCTGACTGAGCCTTTAATGTGGCTGAGCTATCTGTAGTATCACATCTATGCAGCTTTTCCCATATACAACACAAACTAGACAGTGATATAGTAATATATTTACAGAGAGAGATAGACTCTATGATTATAGATCTCTCTCTATCTAGAATAACCATGACCTCAGAATAAAGCTCTGTGCTCTGCTCTGTTTGTTATCAGTCCCCAGCTTCATATCCACATGAGGCTGGTACTCATCATCCTCTGGAAGAGCCACCACCGCCTCCCATTACACGTCTCCATGCAGGGTCCTGCTCCCTCCCTTGTGCTCTCAAGCTTCCCCATTTTACAGTCACCAATAAGCTCAAGAAAGCTGATTTGTTGCTCTCTAAAACCTCAGACACCAGTAAAACCATCCACAAAATTTGGGGCAAAAAACAGAATGAAGTGTCACACGCACAAGCTATTGAAGCAGGCAGCAAACAAATACTCAGTGGACACTTGCCCATCATACCAGGCTGAGGTCCTCTCAGAGCAACACATACCACGTCACTTTGCTCAAACACCAATGAGTTCAGTTCACCAGTTCACAGCTCAAAAGCAGCACTTTTGACAGGAGCTGGCTTGGGAAACGGGGCTCTCACACGCAGATAGCAACACGCAAGGATAAATGTTTGCAGGCTGGAAGGTGGACAGTGTCAATAGGATTAGTTTGTTCAATTATTTATCCTGCCATATGCTCAGTCACTCAAACCACAAATCCGAGCCATCAGCCGTGAACACCTGGCAAGGAGTTAAGTAATTTTCCAGTTTCTGGGTAGAATAGCTGGAGACAATAGGTTGATTTAATCAATAAGTACCTGGTTCCAGAGATGTTGCAGCTTTAAAAGAAAATCTTGATATGTTTTTTTCAAATTAAATCCTTTCTATATTACAGTTAGCCTAGAAAAAATTCCTAGTACATGTGTATAACGAAGCAGGTACTAGGCAAATTCTTGGTGGATACAATAATAAACCAGACCACCATGTCCTTCTGCTTGTCTGCAGGAGACAAAATCCTCATTTAGAAAACATAATAAAAATATAATTCTGTACAACTGTACGCACTGTATATTGTTTCCCTGGGAAAAAGAAAATGTAAATGACTGAAGTCTACCAGTGCCATCAAAAATGTATTTTTTTCTCTAAGTATCTCAAAAGTATCAAAAAAATGAAAAAATATTAACGACTGCTAACAGCTGAAGCAGATGGTCTGCTGCGAATCCCCACAGCCTCGTGCAACTGTGAGTCAAGCCATTTTTCAAATCAGTGAAAAAATCAGTTTCCAGCATTACCAGGTTTCCAAAGATCCTTTTGGACTTCCCAGCTCATTGCCGATAAAAACGAAGGTTTGGTCGTACTGCACATCTCAACCCCAGACTGCCCAGTGTCCTCAGTTAACGTGAGCATAGATGGCGTGAGCACATTTTTTCAGCCCTGTCCAACAAGACATTTTCCCTGGGATGAGGTTTTATTGAGATTTGAGCTAATAATGATTTTTGTTATTGGATTTCCAAAACACACACACACACACACACACGGTGCTGGGGCTCCAGCACTGTCTCCAACGTCGCCACCTTCCCTCCCCACAAAATCCCAGCAACTACAGATTTGGGTCACCTCCCCACTAAGCCCCCTGTCCCCATGCTAGGCCATCGCCATCACATACCATTTATTCACCAGGAACCCTACGCCGGCCCTCACCCCAGCACTAGTAGCCCCGTGGCTGCCACGGGAAGTTTTGGGAGCCAAGAGCACTCCCTCCCACCCCATCCTCCTGGCACACCAACTGCCTTCGGCAAGCAACCCCCCCACAAGACAGTTTGTCCACCGAAGGGAATAATTTCCGATTAGAAAGACACTTGCCAGGAGGGAAAATCCGGTTGCTCGCTCCTCTGTCGTGGTTCCTCCTTCTCCCCAGGAGACTTGTCCCTTTGGCCACCTTCATGCTCCGGCTGCCCCTCTCCATGTTCTTCTATCAGCCCCATCAGGCAGATGAGACGGCAGGTTCTGGGAGATGTGTGAGCACATCATGGGGACATCAAAGCCAGCAATGTGACTCTGTAAGGAGTTGACAGAAACTTACTGCACATACTGTACCAGTTTATCATTTATTTAAACTCAATCTTTCAATAATTCATGCCAGCCTTTCACTGTGTAGCAGGACAACAATGGCAGGAGCACAGTGACACAGGCAGTGAATAACCACATCTGGAACAGATGTTCAGTTCTAAATAAAAGCTGGGTTTACAGAGAATGTTAAATGCCATGGGAATAGTGTGCATTGGGACACAGCCCTTCTTCCAGGGGGCAGCGATTTGCTCATATGTTTTGCAATTCCGAGTGAGCGCAGATCAAATGAAAAATCCAGGGCTGGATTCAGCTGCAGCCCTGTAGTAGCGGGAGACGAGACCTGCGGCATCTGCAGCCGTATCCTCAGAAGCACCGTGTGGATGCGGACACAGCGCTTCTCGTTTGAGCACACGCCACTGCGCAGCCCCGGGAGCGCTGCTGGGCAGCGGGTCACACTCCACGTGCAGGCACATGGTCCAGGCTCAGGAGCAGCAAGCACGGTGCATTGTAGCATGGTGTCCACACTGCAAGGAGTGAACCTGCCTTCCTTGCACAGGGCATTACAGCTGCTCCCAGGAACAAGCTGGATCTATCCTGAAGCTGCCACATTTCAGGGACCAAGGGTGCAAGTGCCCTTGCACAAGAGACCCCACAAATCCCATCAGGTTGCTCAGATCAGCATGGGTACCATGACCCAGCATGGGTCACTGGAGCACTGACCTGTGCCAAGCACACTGAGCCCACACGCAGGGTGTCACCTTCAGCCTGCATCTCATTCCCATCTGTGACACAGAAGGGGCAAAACTGACCAGCACTTTCTGCACCATGTCACTAAACTTCTCCTATTCATCATCACAACATCTCCAGCCCCAACAAACACAGCTTCTTCTGTCCACTGCCATTCCATAGGCTTCCAAAAAGCACATATCCCACCACCTTTTCTTGGCCTCTCCTCCTCCTTGGTATTCACCCTCAGCCAGTGCCTCCACTGCCCTTCGTGGATTATCCCTCATTCACCCCCATCTCCAGTCTCCTGCTGGGATGTTAACTCATGCCTTCAACCACCCTGCTGCATCAGTCTCCATCACACTTCTGTTATGCTTCTAAACAAGCACTCTATTCCTTCTCCCATGCTGTTTATTGGCCTTGGGAAGTGCCTTGAAACCACATATCTACATATGTACCTTGTTTGCCCTCTCCAAATCAAGCACATTAATCTGCTGGTGTGCTGAGACCTACCCTGCTCATGCCAGCCAAAATCACCTCTCTTCTCCCTTGCATTTGTCACTATCTGCCTGGCCTCACTCCCCTTATAGCTGTTTTTTTAAAATGCTTTGACACAATAACTTATTTACTATTTTGTATGCAATTGCACAGCACCTAGCTCTTTTTTGGTCTGACACAGGAACAGACTCTGCTGTGTGTCAGTCCTGTTATCACCAATTCCTTAAGATATCACTCAGGTTTTGGATTTCATCCTTATATTTGCAGCTTTTACAGCAAATTTTCTTACTGACAATGTCTGGATCTTATTCTTAAAAATGAGCTTCACACTTTACCCTACTAGCCAACCACTTAATCCTAGCAAGAAATTGTCTTTTTATAAATAATGGCTGATCTTCAAGACTGGTTGACTAATGAAATAAGTAATGTCATTAGGAGCCCATTAATCAGTAGTGGCAGTGAATAAGAGTGCAAGACTGTCAACTCTTCCTAAAGAACAAGCTAAGTGGAGCTCTAGGGAAATGGCAAAACCCTTTGCAACCTGGTGCCCTGGTGTCTGCATTTTCCGTTTTACTTTGTTAAAGTGGCCAGCAATCATTTTTGGTAGGTTTATTTGCATGAGGGATCTGGACTTGTGCCATTTCATCAACTGCCCAGATTAGATCCCAGTACTCAAGAGATTTCTATTGCACTCGCGATCCTGCTGAATTTCACACATTAAGGAACCTACTTTCAGAAATCGCTTCATTTCCCTGGTATAGAACACAAAGAGAGGGAGGAATCCAGAAGGCCACTGTCTACAAACACTTCTGAGCACAGTAAAACTGGCGGTAGGAGAGCACAACTCGCATCTCCATCAGGTTTTTCCCTTGTGAGCCTGTTCCGATTCGAGCTAAGTTTCCCCAGAAGCATTCCCAGGGGGAAAGGGCTTGCTGTGTTATAACAAATGCTTCTAGCTGTCATGGCAGTGGGTGTATAATGGGAAACACTAAAGCAGATTTCAGACAGAAAGATTTGAGCAAAGTCACCCATCGGAGAGAACAACGAGTGGGGTCACACTCAAGAGTGTGAGCATCTTTACTAGTGCATATTAGTCTGGTTGTGTATGTACACCCACAGGAAATGTGGTACCCTTGGGGCACAGCGTCTTGTATCCACGTTTATAAACATCTCAGGGGACTGCTCAGTTGCGTTACCTAGAGCTCACAAAAATTCCCATCCATCTCTTATGGGAGCTATCAAGAGATATAAACATGGATACCTGGAAAAGAGCCATTAAATCTCAGTTAAATGCCAACCAGAGCTGCTGAAGGCCTTTCCCTATGGTGAGCCGAGAGCTCAGTCTGGGATGGGAACAATATGGGATGCAGCAGGGACACAAGTTTGCTGCTGCAAATGGTGGTTGCTCTCCCACCACGTCCCTTCCTGCTATATGCATAAAGGATACCCCAAGGAAATCAATTTCATCCTTTCCTCTTTGCTTTAGATTAGAAGCCAGCAATGAACACAGTGTGGCAAGGCACAAAGACTCTAAGATGAAGAAACCTGTATTTTAAGCAGCCTTAAAGTTAGTTATTTGATTTAATTCTTGCCAGCATTAATTATATACCTAACAATCCACAGGAAGAAAAGATATATGTAGTCGTGAAAGAAGCTATGAGTAGAGACTCGAAAATAGGCACACCATCCCAGATCTAGGGAAGCTTCCCTTAGTCCTTCCCAAAGTCCAGCAATGCTGGGCTGTAGCACTGCATCTGTAGGCAGTGGGGAGCGATAGTTCCCCTCAACTCAGTACAGCTGAGGCCATATCTGGAATTCCAGGGCAAGTTTGGGGCCTCCAGAACTAGACAAAAATCAACATATTTGAGCAAGCCCAATGGTGCTTCACCAAGATGCAGCCCCATGTATGAAGAAAGGCAGAGGAAGTTGCATTTGTCCAGCCTGAAAAGGGGAAGAGATATCCAGATTGTTCATCTGCTCAAGGAGGCTTTGTGGTGGAGACTGAACCAAACTCTTCCCAAAGGCACAAAGGGAAGGAAGAAGCAACAGAACAAGTAGCAGTGGAAATTTGAACCAGCAATAAGAGTGAGCTCAGGAAGATGGAGAGATCTCCGTGCTTGTGCTAGAAAAGGTCTGACCGGCATTAACCTTTCTCTGGGTAGGGGCTGATCTATAGGCTGCAAGTCCTAGTCTCTCTGACCAGTCCCTTTCTCCTTTTTCCAGTGGCCTTTCTCCCACTCAAAATTTTTTTCTTTGCTTTGTAGAATTAAAACAATCAGGACAAGAAAACCTTGAAAGAAGTTGCCATGAAAAAAAAAGAAAAAAAGAAAAAAAAGAGAGAGAGAGAGAGAGGGGTGAAAATAACAGGACACATCCTCTACATTCACCTTCAACGCATCTCCAAGTACCCAAGCAAAACCAGGAACCCAGCACAGAAACATCAGTTCTACGGCAGCTTCATCCCTGAAAAGGTTAAGAGGCAAAGCGCAAACAGCCCCATTGGCTGGCCAAGTACCGCAATGCTGCTGGCCCGAAGTTCACTTTCCTCTTTTGCTTTTCGCGCTCTCCTGCCAAACGTAAGAACCTGGCCTGCTCCACAGCCCACTTTGCCAACATGAGTGCAGTGACTCATTCAACAGCTCTTCATCACAATACATTCTTTCAATGGGACTTCATTTTGGATGGCACTGCCTTAAAAATATGACACTGAAGACAGGCAAGAAATGCATAAACACTGGTACAAAGTGAAGAGGGGGCACTGGTGGGGTTGTGTAAATGCAGGTGGCCACTAACTTTCTTTTTACATCCACTGGCAGATAACCTGTAAGAGAAGAAACCCCACTCAAAGGAAAAAGAAAGGTCCTCATCACTTCTTCCATCAGACTGACACCTCTTCATCGTGGGGAATTTAACATCTGTTACAGAGCTCAGAGAACATGTGGTTATTTTCCAGTTTTATTAATAGCTTGAAATCCAAGACTTAAAAATGAAAATCAGCAGCTGCTCCAGACTTCACCTCTATGAGAAGGAGGTGAGAGCAGGTAGAATGGTTGGCTGAGGGTCAGGACTTCCCTTCACTCCAAAGTTCTTCATTCTGAGCTATAAAAGACGGTTTGCACTGTGTCTCCATGGTGCTGAGACATCTGGATTTCTAGATTTCCTTCAATATGTTTTTCCTTTGTATCTCCTTTCTCTTTACCCAGTGAAGACACATTTTACTAGAAGAGGCAGAGGGGAGAGGATTGCAGGTACGAGAGGAGCTTGAAAGGCTACAAACAGGAGCGGAGGGAGACACCGTCACTGGTCTAGTACACGTGTGAGCAACCTCGTGCTCCTTGGAAGCTTTAAAATACCAGGTAATGTAGAACTGCCCTGGCCATCTCCAGCCCATCTAAACATCCATGACAATATATGGTCAAACAAATGAATCATCTTCTAATTCAGTGTCAGAACCTAAAGTTCATCTTGATCAAAGGCCAGACTTGCATGATTTTTTAAGTAAACAAAAGAAATACAAGCCTGACAAAAGGTTGCAACTAACACAACACACTTCATTTTCTGGCGCTGAGTAAAGGCTAAGAAAATTTGAAAAGAAAGACTAAGCTAATCAGACACCACTGCTTGCTAAAGGGAGAAGGTGGCTATGATATGTCCCACGTGTCCCAAGTTCCAAGAGCCACTCATGAGACAAGTGACACATACCCAAAAGCTGGTTTCAAAACATCAAAGCACATGACCTAAACATCAGGCTATCAGAAACCAAAGCTGTTCTTTTCTGAGTCCAATTACAAGAAATGCTTAATGCTCACTAGTATAGAAAGCAAAGCTCATACATTTCCTCGTACCAAGAAAGGCCAGACAGTAGATTGTTATTCCTTCATGTCAGTGAATATCTAAATATTTATATAGCAGGAGGAGAACCTAGAAGAAACTCACCCAGCGACACATTTCAGCTTGGAGGTTGGGCAGTTCCAGTAGGAAGCAAAAGTCCTTGGCTGAAGGCTTCCTTTCAAATTGAGTGGAGAGAACTTCAGCCAACGTTTTCCCACCATCTGACTCACAACTGGATCAGCAAAGACTGGCCCATGTCCCTGTGCCCCAAGACAATAAATCAGAATCTTTATGTGGTCGGGAGCCACAGGACATTTGTCAGGCCCCTGGAGAGCTTGGGAAGGGAGTCAGAGCGGACCTACCCCACAGGCCAGAGCTGGGCCCCACTCATGTTTGCAGCTGATTCCACAGCTCCAGCAGACTCTGCTGGCTCATTCCCTCTCAGAGCAGAGATGGGGGTTACTTAGCCCCCACTCCACCTCCCTGTGAATCTCCCATGCAAACTAAAATGATTTGCTGAAAAAAGTGTGTGAAGCATTTATCTAAATCTGAAATAACAAACGCTAGAATGGTTCAAACCCAAGAACTGCTTCAGCTGATTCAAAACCAGTTTTGGACCAAAAACTAAAGGTACCATTACAGTGGAGAAAGAGGTGCTGAAAATTAAAGCTTTCCTGGGAAAATTCTTCCCAGGAGTTCAGGGCAGTAAGGAGTCATTCCCTCACTGTCTGGAAACTGCAATATCTACAACATGGTTACACTGCAGCAGGAGTGATGGGAGAAGATGGTTCTTCCTGAAGTTTGCTTGATATCATGGTCAGCTACAGTCTGACAATTATTTCACACCGATGTTTCTTGGCACAGTTCAATCTTGGTTTTGCACACCAGATGCAAGAATGTTGCTCTGAGAGATCAGCATGGCAGGGCATGTCATTAATATTTCCTTATAAATCTGGACAGCATGAGATTCTAGCATAGGATCCTCTATTCCAACTATTTTCTCTGCCTCCTTACAATATTATCCAATCTTCAGGGCAGCAGCTTTAGGGTCAACTGGAATCAGCTCAGTTTTTTACCATAAATATGGAACCACAAGATATTAGGGAAGTAGTGCACTGAGCACTCAAATTCAGAAAGCATCTAATTATAACTGTTACCCAACAAGGACTTCTTACATTATTCAGTCTTTAGAAAAGCAACTGGGAATGTTATAAAAAATTATAATTCGAGGATTTGGAGTAAATGACCTCCTGTTCTTATTGTGCACTTGCCATGTAATGAGTGAAAAACAGGAAAGAATCTTGCCAAGGTATTGGGATGAAAAAAGAGGAAAAAAACAACAACAAGAATGGAAGAGATTTTGCTGGCAGAACTAAGATTTGTACATTATTACTGCTCCCTTTCACCCAACTTCTATAACGTAATTGTTGTGTGCTGGAACTAATTCACCAGAGATGCTTCTGCTGCTATCGCGGAACTGCCAGTTCGGTGCCTTTCACAGGGTGAACAGGTCTAATCCACAAAGAACCAGCAAGAACACGGTCAGCAGCAAGGGAGCCAAAAGAAAATAAGGTTTAGGTCAAAATCTGGCAGGGTTGCATCTAAGCTAAGTTTCAGTAGTTATTTATAAGCATGGCTAGGCTAGAAAGCCAATGAAATAGATGTAGAACAGCAAATAGTTATTTTCAATTTAGAGCTGCAATCACTATCAACCAAGGATTGAACAAATCAAGGCCTTGGCAAATAAGAGATGCACAGGCTTAATTGGATAGTGCTTAGCAGTTATTTTAGAGCATAGAGATGCTCATCCATACAACTAAAGAGGTGTCACCAATCATACTTTCACATCCAGCTCCTGACTTGCATAATGTCGTTGGTAAACAAATGTTTTTGGGTGCACAGAAATTCATGCTCCTCCTGGTTGTTTTTTTGGGACCAGCTCCACAGACCATAAAGCCAAAGATCCTACCCCAAATAATTACTACGTGTACTGTAACTTCCTCACTATGAGAGATTCAAAGATGAACTGGAGTTGTCAGGAGCTGGCAGAAGTGGGGCATCTCCATAAACTGGGAGCAAGCCAAGAGTCACGGGCAACTCTAGCGCAAGCAGTGCATTCACCAGCAGGGATGCCACATGATTGAACATGATGGGCAGAACTGGGTGCTAGAAAGAGGGTTCAGGAGCAGCTTCAGATAAGGTCAGGAATCAGTTCCAGAGCCTGTCTCAGGAGCCCCAGGAGACAGGGCTAGAAACCACCTTCTACCAACATAGCTCAGAGAGTGACAGTCCAGGTCTGAGTTTAAATGGGGTCCTGGTCCGTGGGCAGAAGGTGAGGGTGGAGACTCCATGTGAGGGTGTTTAGGCTAATTAATGTTCTCAGGGCTCCAACAGGATTAAGGCTTGATCCCAGCTGCCATGGGTTGAAGACCAAAAACATATCGCATCTTCTGGCAAACTGCTAACCAAAATGACTGAAAGGCCATGAGCTCTCTTTGCTGCTAAGTGGCACGTTAAATAATTCTCCTTTGAAAGCTGCCCTGTGCCATAGTAAGATTAAGTGGGTACATGTATCAGTACAGAGCAACTGATGTTCTGGTTGAAATCAGTTGCATCAGCAGGGAGAACTGTCTTGATCTTACAGATACAGGCAGTAAAAGTTTGTCCTGCTTCGAGAAACTAAATGTGAGCAGTTACAAAAACACCCATGCCTTGGCTTAATTTCTGCATGTGCTTATGTGACACTGATTTAAGTTATTTCATTCAAAATCATGTGAGATGTTACTTATCTAAAGGTGCTCTATCTCCCCAGCATCGGTCTGTTAACTAAGCCCACTCTGAAGCATGACATGTATTTGTATATTTCTTGCTTTTTTTTGGTAATCTAAACATGTTCTGCTTAAAATTTTGTAGTTTTCCTTCATGCAATATTACTTTGTAGGATTTTTCATCTGCTCATACATCTTATTAACTGTGCTCTTCTGTGTCCTCCCTCTCTCTTCCGTTCTACTTATTTACTTTGCTATTATCTCTCAGCAAGCGCTGCAATTGTTATCAAAACTTTTCTGCAAGATGACAGTGAGACATATTTAAGACTGACCCTGACAACTGTCCTCATTTTCTTTCAATTATTACTTGTGTAGTCCTGCTGCCTCTAATAGGACTATTACCACAGCAGTGCAGCAGTGTCTGCAGAATGAAAAATTTTTCTAATTGTCCACAGAAGTGTTGATGTTAATAATAGGACTTCATTCTGCTATAGTGGCTTCTACATCTCAAAAGTTTTATTCCTTTCTAGAGATGTGGCTTGGAGGGGAAATATTACTGCTTGCCTTGAGTCAAAGCTTTGGGGCAAAGAGATGAACTCAAAGCCCTTCCCCACAGCCCAGTCTTCTACTACCTGGTGGCTTCAGGGGATTTGTGACCAGTCTCCAGCTGGGAGCTCTGATTGCTGCAAGCTCCTTTGGAGAGGTAGAAACCTCTTCCGTAGGTTGTGTGTATCGCACTTAATGCACAATCTGTAACATAATTTTAGAATATCATAAATAGCTGATCTTTAGAGCTGATATCATTAACTCTAGAAGCAGAAAAGCAACTCTCAGTCTGGTTCTGAGCAAGGGCCAGGACCAGCTTTAAGATGCGTGTCGCACATGAACCATTAAAAATAGGAAGTACATCAAAGGTGAAGAAACTACTTGAAAAGAAATTAAAAGGAACAGCCAAAGAATAAAACAATTATTCAAAAACTCCTTATTAAAAGACTAAAATAAAATATACTGCCAAACAAAGAAGCTGAAAAGAAAAAAGTGTGTGCAGCTATGCAGCAGAGAAGAGGCTATGAGAAGTTTAAAAGGCATTTCTCAGAAAGAACAAGTCATATTTAAAGGAAGAAGTAGATTCTTGAATGTGACAACTTGCCTGGAGAAGAATGATATGGCAGGACAAGAAAGGTTTTGAGCAACAACTAGCTGGAGACATAAAGGGTAACAATAAAAGCTCCTCAGGAGCATTAGGAGGAGGAAGTTTGCCAGAGAGCTGGTATGGCTGATAGATGATCACTGTATAAAAAGCGTACTTAGGAGAGACAGGTCACAGCAGAAAGGTTAAATGAATTGTTTGCATTGTTTCTCATTATGGAGGGGATGGGAGAAAGATGGGAATCAAAGATAAATAATCTGCTTTCATAATGAAAGCAGGTTCCTACTGTAATCCCAGAGAGACCTGTCCAATAGAACTACTCGCTTATTAATAAATGATCTGGAGGGCGAAGGTGAGCAGTGAGATGAGAAAATTTATCGATAATGCAAAATTTATCAGGATAATCAGAACTGGAACTCCTTGCAGCTGTTGTAAAAAGTCTCACCCAACACAGTGTCTGAAGAATAAAATAACAACTGAATTCCAGTGCCACTCAGTGCAAAGTATTGCACATGGAGAAAAATAGCCTTTCTCCCGACAAAATGGTAAGCTCTAAACTAGTTATTATCTCAGGAAAAGAGTTATAGGGAGGAATATGGATTGTTCTGTGAAAACATCAGCTCAAAGTTCAGTGTAGCTGTGGGTAAATGTAATGTGAGGAATTGCTGGGAGAGGAATAGAGAGCAAAATTGAAACTGCTGTTGTCTGAATCCATCGTGCACCTAATGATGAATAACGTTCTGCTCACTGTATGCAAGAAAAGAAATGTTCGAATGAGAAAAAGTGGAGAGGAAGGAAGCAAAGCTGAACAAAGAGAGAGAGCAAAAATACGAAAATAGACTAACACGTTAGGACCCTTCAGTCTGGAAAAGAGGCAGTTGAAAGGGAGACATCTCTTAAATCAGAATTTTATCACTAAACCTAGGAGTTATTCAGTGAAATTGTTGTGCAGCAGATTTAAAACAAGCCAAAGGAAGTATTTTTGTAAATAGTGCACAATTATATTGTAGAATTTTTGCCAGAAGATATCATGGCACTCAAAAGTAGAAACCAGTTCAAGGAGGACTTAAATAATTCATTGAAACTAAGACAGACATAGCCTCCAGCTCAGGAAGTTTCCATGAGTGACTGACAGAAGCTGGGAATATTCCGTTATAACAGAAGGCACATGCTGTCCTTGCCCTCTTCTAGAAGGAGCATTAGGTGAGACAGGAATTTGCTCCTACTACATCTAGTGGTCATGTCAGGACATGGAGCTCCTACACCATTGCCCTGTGTTTATGCGGCTTTTTTTTTCTGCTGGCGGAAGAAAAAAGTTTTATCCTGTATTTCCTGGACACCAAGAGTTGGAAGATATTCTCCATCAAACTGCAGCAATTTTATGTGGATCATATTTTTGACATAAACTGTTCAACTAATAGTCACACAAAAGTCTAGTGATTCATCGAATGTGACCCCATGCTGGGCACAGAACAGGTTCTTTTCATAATTCATACTATTAAACTCAGATAATCTGTTCTTTAGTATCTTCTGTGGTGAATCTGCCTTAAGCACATTACTACACAGAAATAGCTCTTTTCTTCCAGGGACTCTCATGGGCTTGTCTTCAAGGGGTTGCACAGCACGGTGGGTACTCTGCCTTGCTGTCATATACTCTGACGGTATTTTTATTAATTATTTTATTCACTATTCCCAATGCAATCATAAAGGCCTTGCAGGCTGCAGACATAATAAAGGGCCCGGAGGACCTAGAGAGTGCCCCTATCCTGTCAACCTGCCTCACCAAGCCCTGCTGGCTTCAAAACATGCTGTCTGTTCCCCACTGCAACCACAGCTGTTGCACACTTCGGCTTCTCCTGCTGATGCATGGAAATGGTTGTGCTGGAAGACTTGGGTTGTTCTCACCAAGCTCTCAGAGATGATGATGGGCCTGTGTCCAGCTGACAGCAGACTGAAGCACGTGGAGACCACGACCTGCAGGCCCGTGGCTCGTTGGCTCTGCTCCCTGTACCATGATGCGCCCTAGGACCCCAGCCACTGTGTTTTTCATGGATATGAGACATGCTTTGGACGTGGCATGGGCACACAGCAGCTTCCCTCATGACATTCCTTTCCTTAGGAGGAACGTAGGACATTTTTAGCAGGGCACTTGTCCTCAAGCATCAAATCAGTCCCAAGGTGGAGCCTCTGACAGTTGTTTATGCCACAAATGATATAAGACCATATCACTTCACTGTGAAAGCTGTTGTTGAAGATGTGGAGCTCAGATAGGTTGTAAAGAACACTGACAGTGTTTCCCACAGATCCAGCTTCTTCTTGTGTCTGGGATAAAACCTGTCACTCTCATAAATTACATTTTATGAGGGCATAAAATATTTATCAAACTACTTGGTGACAGCATTATATGATTCTGTTTCTTCAATGAGCAAGCAGGTCACAACATCTTCAGTACATGGTCCAATCTGATGGAAAAAAAAAGAATCAATCGACTCAATTTTTGGCTTATTTTTCACGTATGAGGTTTATCTAAAATGCCCTAATCTTCTCTCCTGTTTCAACCAGTCCTCAGAAACTCAGAAAGCAAAGAGTCGTGGAGTTGGGCTCTGTTCAACAGGAACACTAGATTCATGTGCCCATTTGTCCCAGAATTAGCACAATTTTGCCTGGACTGTGTGTAATACTGAGAGACATTGTAGCCCCAGTAATGACCTTTGGATCCATCACAAGTCACTTTAACATTATCCTCTCCATCACCAGCCCTCTGGCCACAGCAGAACTGCTGTTGCAGGAGCGAGGTAGCCAGCAACGAAGCCCTGCGAGCCAACATGCTCCCAGGTCCTTCTCCCGGGCATGGCTGTAAATCTGGAGTCATCCCATGGTGTCAGCAATTTTCACAGTGTATTATAGAGAGCTAACATCCATGGGGCTGTCATGTTCAATATATCCTGCTGGAGAACATCTTGCAGATAGAGCAGCCTCCATATTCTGAAAAACTGGAAGATGCTTTACTCTTCTGAAGTTAACTCTTCCCTAGCTTCAAAGACTGGTTTGCAGCCTATCTTCAAGTGATTGAAAAAACATGTCTTAAATAGATGTCCATTTTCTTTACAGTTCAGTGCATTCCTATCTTTACTCTTGCAATAGAGCTTCCAAGCGAAACTTTCACAAAATACCCTAAGGGATTGCCAGTGTTTGGTAAAGCATGTTTAGGTCCTAAGAGCTTATTAATTTGCTTTGAAACAGTAACTCAGGCTCCCAAAGCATCTGGACAGCTCTGAATCTGGAGTCAATTCTTTGGTTAAAGCCAGAAGTAAATCAGAGTAATTCAGTTCCCAAGCAGGCCAGGTCCCAACACAAAAGGATTTAAAGAATGAAACCTATATCAAGCCGAGCAGTATCTATGCGTGCCTGTCTTAAAAGTCTGCTTTCAAGGATCCCCAAGGCATCTGAAGCAATTTGGCTTAACTTTAAAGATCAGCCTCTAGTAGACGATTGATTTTTGGCACTCTCTGGGTGGTCATGGAAAACAAGGTTTACACTGTCTGCACCATCTCTTACTTCTTTCTACTGAAATGTACATTTTAAATAATACACTGAAAGTAGCTTATGTGCAGAGGAGAAAAGGTTTCAGAATCTTGATTATGAAAAAAAGAAAAAGATAAAAAATCATATAAGAAAATACTACAGGAGATGGTGGATTAACCTACTCTGAAAGGCTACCTGAATCCAGCTAAACCATCCAGATTATCAGCAAAGATTACTCTCCATGCACATCATTTTGAGTCCTGGGGTTGAGACAGCTCTCATCCCACAGGACTGCGATGCCACACTAATGTTTATATATCAACCATTTTGCTTAATAACTGTGTAATTTCATTCAGACGATACATTCTAACAATTTAAGACCTCTGTAGAATTTTATGACTATTTTTAATTTATCATACTAATTCAAACTGTAATATCCTGCCAGACCTGTACAATGGGGTTGACATATGTCCCTTGCTCCAAATAGGAGAATACATTAGACTGTAGCAGCTAGAAAGAGTAAATTAGGTTTTATCTCAGTCAGATCCGTTTTGGTCTCTTCCTGCTCTAGATACCCTGCTATTTTTCTTTTGTTTAAAGGTGGATTGCAAAGAAGAAGCAAGAATGAGAGCTGTGCCTTTTGTGTTTGCGCTCTTTCAGTGTACGAAGGAAAGGAAGCCGGAAAGGTTATTACCGATAACAAAAAATTCTATTTTCTTTTCCTACTTGTTCTTCAAAAATTCAGGTCTTGTTTATACCAGGGAATGTTTGGGATGGCTGTAGATTGGCAGGCAGGGCAGGATGGAGCCAATCTCTTTCATGACTTTCATAAACTGTATTTTTATGATCTTTGTATCCATGATGAAATTGGTCTATTGTGCGGCTCTAAAGCAGCCTAGGGGACAGGATGAACACTGGAGGGAGGAAAGGAGCCTGGATGACAGAAAACCTATGGCCCATCTAATTTTTGCAGGATGTGAGGAACCAATACGCAGCATCCACCTGCTGAAGGTGCCTCATGGGTGCGTAAATTCGTCCTTTCCTCATGCAATAACTGTGGGGACCACATGTCTGCCCAAACAGGGAAAGACAATCTTGATCCTCATCATCATCCACAAGTAAAGAAAGAAAGGAGAGAGAGGCCTTCTTTTGTTATCACAGAGCTGCTAAGAAGAATCCAAGCTCAATTTTCTCAGTTTAGAAGAGAAAATCTTATGCAGGTCACCTTTAATTTGAGCGATGTCAGGTGAGCGATTCTCTGTATGTGTCTGTCTGCCAATCCCTCTAATTCCTTTTGTCATTATGGTTCAAGAGCGTTATTGAAATACACAGCGCAGAGTTTAATTATGGAGGACAATGCACTGAATTACACTAACTGCTGATCTCGCAAATGGCTTTTTTTTTCTTTTTTTTTCTTCTTTCTTTCTTTTCTTTTTTCTTTTATTTTTAATCCAACCTAGAATCAAGTTGGAACCCCCAAATTTGGCCATGCAGCTCAATTCTTTTGGCAGAGTGCCGCTCCCTATGGTCCCTTTTTCTAGTCTCAAATTGGAAATATTCATGTGGATAAAAATGCCAGAGGTGACACAAGGGGTGGAAGTCAAATCTGACATTTCAATTCTGTTCTCCTTATGGCTTCGGCTCAATTCCTAAACATCATCCACCTGTTTTCAGTGGGTCCTGAGACTGAGGATTTGCTGATGCTGGGCACTGCCAACATTGGGTCCATAGGCTGCAAACTCAGTGGAGCTGAGGCTGCAGTGGACTCAGCCTAGAAAACATCACTCAGTGCCAGGAAGCATTCCCTGAGAGTCAGCATAACTTTTCAGCCCTTCATTTCATTCTATTATTTCTGCTGATGGCACTATAAATAATTACTCCCCACCCTCCATATGCTTGTACGGCTTGAGTCACTTTGCTGAACTGAGATATGTATTTTGCTCTATTCATCTTCCCTCTCCCCAGCCACATTTGCTGGTAGCTTTCGAGCTCCAATTTGTCACCAATCTTCCTGGCAAAACAGTGCGGAGCGGCGCCGCATACCGTCTCCCCAGCACCAGGCTGGACCTCCCTCTCGGGATGTTTCGGGAGAGCCCTCGGCTGCTCTCCACCACAGCAGAGCCCTCAAGGCTCACACCAGGGGTGTGTGGGCAAAGCTGGAGGCCAATGTCCCTTCCTCATGGTGGCCTTGCAGCCTGGGAGCGAGTTCTGCTCCCTTCCAGGCTCTTGCAGTGCCGGATGGATACTGTGAACCCCATGGCTGGTCACGCTCCTGTGGCAGCACCAGCTTCTGGGGAGCTCTGATCCATGCCGGGAAGGGGGCAGCATCAAACCTGCCTTGTCTGCCTGCAGGACAGTAGTCAACAGGATCTCCAGGGACATTCTGGGCATTCTTTACCTCCATGGAGCAAAGTAAGGCAGATTTCTTCGCCGTCACCCAAGAAGAGTTTATCTGCAGAGCCTGCAGCTCTGTGCGGATCACCGGCACATATTTTTTTACCCGCACTACTAAAGGCACTTTCAAGTTGCCTTGCCAGGTCATTTATTTTTCCTCTGCGAGCTGAAAACAACGGAGCTATTATCCTACACCGCAGTCACAAAGTCTGAGCTCCTTCAGAATGTCCCCCAAAGTCACAAACAGTTAAAACATTTCAGCAAAGACACAGAGCCACTGATGAAAGCAGCCCAGACTGGGAAAAAAAAATGATAAACGCCTAACCCTGGGGCACACGACATTTGCTTTGCTCCCCAGCTCTGCACCCTTATTAGTTAAACGTGGAGCCTGCTCTGCAGATTCCCCTCCGCTCCAGCATCTTTGGCGTTTTGCTCACAGGCAGCGGGGTCTCCTCTCCAAGTTTTTGCCTTTGGTCATGTCAAACCCTTTGCCCAACAGACCCCTCCAGGTGCACCCGCTTAGCAGTGCCTCTGCAGTTGGGTGGCTCTGCCTGCCCCTGGGAAGTTGCTCGTCCCATCTCTCTCTGTGAGGACTTGGGGTGAACACTGCTGGCACCACGGAGCCTGCGGCCTTGGCCAGGCCAACCAGCCCCGAGGCTCCTGTGTGCCTGGAGACAGCGCTGAGCTCACAGCACGTCCCAGCGCACCCGCTGCCCTCTGAAACGGTGGCAACCCAGAGCCTTTGCTGGGAGCAGCGGGAGGATTTTTGCTGTGTTGATGGCTCCACACAGCATATGTGAACAGCTCATTTCCTGATTTACTGAGGATGGTGGTTTTTTTCTGCCCTATTTCAAGCCTCGAGGAGTTCTGCTATTTGTCAGGGCTGTTATTCACCTCGGCTGGGCATCAGGACCAATGTTTTCCTCTTTTCCTCCCTGCTGGGAGCCACCTAGGAGAGAGGGCTTCTTGGGACCCAATCCCACCTGGGACAAGCCTGCACGGATAAAAAAGCACCTCTCATTAAGGTCAAGATATCCTAAATACGCCTACAACTGGCTCGCGGAGATGGAGGCGATGAAGGAACAGCAATATCCACAATTTAAAGAAATAGCTGTGTTGTGTAGAAACATAAATGAAGATATCACTCAGTTAGGAGCAAAGAGGGGGGAGAGAAAAATCAATCGGTGAATGTGGTAGTTAGCAGCTAAATGTTCTCATGCACTGCGTTCGCACCGAAGGGCAATTTATAAGAGCAGATAAAGACACTATTGGTTATACTGCTGAGCAGATGAAACTCCAGTCTGAGCACAACACCATCTCTCCAAATAACCCCGGGATTCGGTGGTGAGGCTCTTAGGAAATGATCTGCATTACGAGTGCAATGCGCATGAAGGGATATCGCAAAACTCTCTTAAACTGGTACACATAAAAGCGAGGACGGAGGGGAAAAGAGCAAGAACTACAGCCAGCCGGGGCAATTTATGGAGAGCAAGTGACAGGGAACAACTTCCCCAGTAATTTATGAAATAGGTAGCCCAACTCATCTTCCACCAGAATGGCAGGTCTTTGATTTAAGGAGGAAGGGAAAAAAAACTCTAGGTCATGCACTTAGTTATTTAAAATAGAGTGAGAGAGGAGGGGAAGAGAGCAAAGAAGGGGAAGGGAAAAGCAAAGCAGGACAGCAAGAGCCCCTTGCCCCAAGGTGTGCGCAGAGGAGGGCACCGCTCCGTCCTCCCGCCACCCTACCCGAGCGAGGCAGGGAGCCAAAAGCCATAAATTAGGATTTCTCTCCAGAAGGAAAAAAAAAAAAAAAAGAAAAAAAGAAAAGACGGGAAAAACGGGGACACTTGCAGCTGACGAGGAGAGGGGGAAGCCATGCAAGCAGCCCGCAGCGCGCCGCGCTCCCTCGCGCGTACCTGCTAGCACTGGTCTCAGGTGAGCAGCTTCCCCGGTCCATGCTGTGTGGCTGGCGAACCCCGAGACGGCTCGGCGGGAGCTAGAGTAACTGCGGCTACTTGGAAAGACAGAACATAGTACCAGCTTTAATTAAAAGAGTCTGAAGGCTCTCTCCTTCTCTCGCTCGCTCCCTTTTTTTTTTCAGTAACTGATAGGATTTAAAGGGCTAGAATCCCAATTTGGCTCCAGGACTCCCTCAGGAGCGATCCTCTCCCGCTCCGGCCTGCCAGCTTCAGCGTCGATTCGCAGCCCGCCGGGAGCATCCTGGCACTCCGGTGACTCCGTAGTGAGCAACGAGCGTAGCTCCTCGGTGGCAGCGGCAACAAACTGTAACTGAGTGCTCCGGCGAGGCGCCGCGGCCCTGTGCCGCGTAAGCAGAGACGCTGTTGGCAGCCGGAGCAGCAAAGTGAGCCCAAATGCTCCTAGAGCCACAGGGGAGAAAAGTTTGGGTTTCACGGGTGCTCCGCCGAGCCGGGAGGAGTGTCGTGGCCCTCCGGCCCTCTCCTGAGGCACCTGCAGGCCGCAGGGCCAGCCGGAGGCCCGGGCGAGATGTCCCGGGCCGAGACAGTGGTGTTCTGTGTCACCTGGACACCCAGCAGGGTGAGACGGGGCCCCGTCCACACAGAGCTGCCCCCTTGGCACTGCCGCCCGGGTAGAGTAAGCAGGAAACGTTTCCATTTGGATGTGGAGGCTGCTCGCCCTCGCCAGAGGAGAGGGCCTGATGCTTACAGGAGAGCAAATGGTGGTTATTCCTCCTTGGATCTCACAGACAGCCTCTCCGGGTTGCTGCCGCCGTTCACTTCAGATGTTTTCAAGGTCTCCATCAAAACAGGCATTTGCAACAGTCCATCCTGCTCCAGTATCCCATTTTCGAAGCATTGCAGGTGCGATGAAAACACGTTGCTGAGCTTTTTTAGATGGTTTTCCTATTTCTTGCTAAGTGAAGAGATGCTGAAGAAGCAGTACCAAGAACCATTTTTTGGGGTTCTCTTTTGAGAATCTTAATCTTTTGAAAATCTTAAAATCTTAATCTTTTTGAGAATCTTAACTGATTTTGAGATAAGAAGGAAAGAAGGAAAGAAGAAAAGAAGGAAAGAAGGAAAGAAAGAGAAAGAGAGAAAAACAAAGATGGGGTAACCAGGAAATAGCAAACCGTATCTCTTCCCTCTTTTTCCTGGTTTCACCCAAAAATGAGCATCATGGCTTTGAGTGCCATGCTGGCCATGTCAGCTCAGTCTCCTCATCATTCACAAGGCTGACCTGCATGTTCCAGCTTTGTTTTTTTTTTATTATTTTTCTTATTAATTACACAAGACAGTGAATGCCAATATAAAAAGCTGATTTCAATTCGTTGCTGTGACCCAGTTCCAAGCGGCTGCGATAATTAGCAGGTTTTTAACGAACGAGAAAACAACCAACATGGAGGAAGCGAGAGGCTGGCAGAGAAGGGGCATTTGGGCTTGTTGGAGAAGCTGCACTCAGGTCAGGGATGGATGGAGTCTTCCTGAGCCAACATTCTGAGTTCCCTTCAGTGCCCAACGCTGCTCCTTGGCCACCGTCAGCGGAGCCCGCACTGCGGCCACATGCTGGATCGCACACTAGGGCAGCTCAGCAGAGCGGGGCGCTGAGGCGCCTGTTTGGCCTCAGGCCACGCTCCGAAGCAAAATGCTCCATCTCATTGCAGTAGCCAGCTGATATCCATCCGGCTCTGGAGAGTTGAGGGGAAGCAATTTTGGAGCCTGCTTTTTCCAAAGTTGGGGGCGATCAGAGCGGCGAGTCATGCTGGCCACGGGCAATCCGGGGAACTGAAGCACCGCTCTGCTCTGCACAGGTTTCTGGGCTCCGAAACCTCACATCTATCAGAATCATTTATAATCTCTGTGAGCACCTCTGAGTCTTCCTTCAAAATCAATGTGGTAACATACATCATAGGTAAAATTTCTCAGGTTAATGCTAGGGTTAACCATTAGCTGCAAATTGCTAAGTAAATTTTTGGGGAGAGAGAGGTATGAAAGCATTTTTCTAAAGAAAGGGGAACACCAGGCAGAGGTGAAATAACAGCAAAATCTGTCTGTTCCCAGGGGCTTCAGCCTGCAAAGTTTTTGCCTTCTTGTGTGTGTCTTGGAGACATCTGATCGCTGTTCCTGTCATTATTAATCTTGATATTGATGTAGTCAGGTCTGTATCAACTTCTAAAGGATGCTCCAATGCAAAAAAAAAATGAAAAAAAAATCCTTCCTTCCCTTAAAACTTGTCTCCATTCCATGACCAATTTTATTGCTGTTCTGCTCTAATTTTAAATATTACGAGAAACATGAACTTTTTCAATTAAAAGATCCCTTCTTCAAGATACTGGAAAGCCATAACCCATCCTGAAGAATATGTCACATGAGAAAAAAACATTTTTTTTTTTAAGTGGGCTACTTGATTCCCAGATTACTTCTTCCTCAATGAAGGACACAGGACCTGCCCAGACACCATAGAGAACGTGATGGGTTAGCCAGGTGTGACAGAGCACCCACCTGCTGGTCCCTATCCATTGCGCGGTGCTTTGGAAAGCTCCTCAGCCTTGTTTTCCTCTTCGGCCACAAGTCCGTATTTCTAAAATAGACCTTTTGTTTTGTCTATCCATTCTGGACAGCCTGTAAGTCAAATCTCATTGACTATGGTTAGGGCCAAACCAATCTCAGCACAACATGACCCTGGGAATTTTTGACATTCAAATCTAAATGTTTTCATTCTTACCCAGATGTTTATAGTGGGCTGAGCCATAGCAGGCTGTGCTGTCATTCTAGATTCAGCTGAAACCTCAGATTTGGAAAATATTTTTAGAGGTTACTGTTAATAATAGTCACTTTTAGGAGGGCCCTAGTTTATTGTGATTTAATATTGGGGTAACAGTTCTGTTTGTCCAGGTTTTGTAATTTCCTGTTGTCTCCAAGCACTTAAATCTTGCACTTGAGGGTTTTTGGTCCTGCCTCTTTAGGGAAATGAGTCTCCTGGATACATTGCAACCAGGGAGAAACTTTATCTCAGATAGAAATCAGTGTCCAAAGGTACTCGTGTTACCAAGGTGCTGGGAACACCAGACCTAGATGAGCTCAGTGCTAACTAAAACTAAAGTTGTTGTATCTCATACACACAGTTAGCATCATATTTTCCACCCTTCTGTAAGTGGTGTCACAGCTCTTAAAAGGCCTCACATCATTAGGCAAACAGAGACAGAGTGTGGCCCTTCGGCATGTCTTCAGCAGCTGAATCCTGTGCCACTTAACGTATATCCTCGGCTTCACTTCAGCAGCCAAGGTGAAGAAGTGCCGTTACCGAAATCCCTCTGCCTGAGCAGGACAGATGTGCACCACAGTTCCACAAAAGGAGTAGAGATCTTGGGTAAGATCCTGTTCCATTGGATTTTCCAGCTGACTCGGCAGGCCGTGGTTTCTGACAAGTTGCCTGGGGCTTTCATGAACTGTCACCTGGAGGGATGGCAGCAGGAGGAAAGAAGAAGGAAAATGCAGAGTGAGGTTATAGCGTTACTCAGGCGGCATCACAGCAGTTGGCAGCTCATTTACTTCTGGTGGGTTGCTGCTTTCTTAATGGAAGCACCATCACTTTGATTGTATTAACTGCACAGATCTTACAGGATGGTTGCTTTTGACACTGGGGAAACCAGGAGGTTTCTGAGGACATGATGAAAAGAGGAGATGAGACAGAGCTGGATATCACATCAGCATGTAAAAAGCATCAGAACAGAGGCATTTCAGGTGAAAAGACTTTATCCAGCACCAAGGTATGAGTACTCGTACTCCACCCCAAGCAGTTACTCTTGCATGCGACATCTCTCCGATTCACACACTTAGGATCTGCCTTGGCAACTGGGTGAGAAGGGAGCCAAGGCAGGGAGGCCACAGCAACCATGCAGCGGGGAGGCAGAAGACCCATCAGCCAGAAGCCAAGCTGTGCTGAATCTCGTGCAAGGACTATATCATGCTATTGCTAAAATCCTCCTTCAACCCAAGTGGTTGGGCTGCCTGGAAATCTAGGCATAGCTGAGCAGAGAGGAAAGGTGACTCTTCCACTCATAAGCTAAAAATGTTAACTTTTGCTGCTTATGCATGGTTTTCATGCATCTGGTTGCAACCTATCTCTCTACATCACATTTTCTGAGAA
Organism: Crypturellus undulatus; assembly: GCA_013389825.1. Lineage (NCBI taxonomy): Eukaryota > Metazoa > Chordata > Aves > Tinamiformes > Tinamidae > Crypturellus > Crypturellus undulatus. Next base: position 359,911 of record VWPW01010007.1, read on the forward strand.
GCAAACTCCTATCTGTCTTACTTGCAGAGGTTTCAAGTCTAGAAAACATCACTTCTCTCCTTCAAAGTTTTCTACAACACAGGCTAGAACATTTCACTGATTTAGCCCATTGTTAGAGGACAACAATGCTTGCTGGAGACCCTAATTCTGACTTAATTAATTCATAATCCCAGGGGGAGAATATATGACAGCTCTTTTTCTGATGACATGGAAGCAGGATGCAGCACACCTGCTCCAAGTAGGCAATGGACTCTCAAAAGTGCAATATTGTGTTAGGCCAGCAAAGTAGCCATAGACATATCCAATCAATCACACAAATTACAGTCTTTTAGTGAAGAGAAAAAGCAAAGAGAATACAGCATGCTGCAAATTTATGGGCAGAGTTTGGCTCTCCTAATTTAAAGCATACAGCTTTGAAAACCTGTTTGTTTTATCTAAGTATCACAGGGGATTATTTAGAGCTTCAAAAGGAATTAGAAAGCAAACAAACAAATGAACGCCCCTAGTTAAATATGGAGGAATTGATTCTTGATCCACTTTTATATAACTGCCCCTTTATGCTTCATTTTGCTGACTTGGCATAACCATCTGTTTTGGCCAAGTCACAAATGCCCACACACTAATCCCTGAGAAAGTTGTGGTGCATCTCTTGCTATAAATGGCCATTTAATTAATTTCATAACAAATTATTTATTTTTAGCCATGCTTGCAAATGAAACTAGATGTGCAGGGATGCTCATTCACATGTGCTCTCTGCCTGTGCGTGAGTCCATCTGTCCCACCACTTCCTCGCTGTGACCCTCCTTTTATCAATCCACTCCTCCTTCACTAAAAATCTTTTGAATATATTGGCCAGCTCCAGGTCAGTGTCATGCTGGGGCAGTAACCTCAAAGAGATCTGAGCTCAGAGACCTGCTGTCCACATTTCATGACAAGCAGCTGGATCAAAGAGGAAGCCCCCAGATGATGTCTGTAAGAGCAGGAAGGGATTTTAATCCTCTTGTCCAAGCAATCTTTCTTCTGCTAGGCAGAACCTTTCCTTAAAACACTTGAAGGACTGGATGGATTGCAGGCCTCATGCATCATGGCAATTCCTGCCTGCCAGCTTCTGCTATATGTTATATTCTGTTATAATGCGATCACCCTCCCTTTGTCACTCAAAAGCAGATGCTACATACAGGAATAGGAACCAAACAAACAAACAAAAAAAGCCTTTACAAAGAACTCTCAATTCCTTTCTTATGCCCAAAGTGCTTTTTGCACCATTTTGGTCACTTTGTTCTCTGTTGACCTGTTCCAAGAGGAGCAGCTGCCGCCTCTGCATGTGACAGAGCAAGCTAAAAGCTGATTTCACTCTAGCACAATGATGAGAGCCGCATCAAGCTGGTGTGGTTTTACCATGCTCACCCTTCTACCAGCTCTGCCTCCAGGGTGGGCAAATGCAGCTCTTCCAGGGGCTTTTTACCCTCCGGACTCAGCCCCGCCAGTGCTCGCTCTCATCCATGCTGCTGCACGGAGCACAAGCTGTGTCCCAGCACCGCAGCGCGTGTGTCCGGGCCAGCAACAGGATGCCACCAGAGCCGTGACTGCAGGCTGCCCCACTCCAACCAAATCCCACTCTCCATTTCAAGAGCCACCATGAGGCGCTGATTGGGTTCCTATAAGCTCCTGCACCACTCTTGTGCGAGCAACTTGGAGGACTCAGCAAGAGAGTCATTAAGCAATTCTTTGAAGTGTAGCTATTATTACCTGAAATGCTAAGCACGATTTAATGCTCCCAAATTGGGTAACTTGCATGCAGCCGCATGCAATGCACACTGGGTTTGCTCTTGCGTGTGCATGTGGCATGTGAGAGCGTGCAGGAAAGGGAGAAGGGGAGGCTGCAAACTCTGCTCTGTTTACATGCTGTATGGATCCAAGGTATTCACCTAAAATAAGAGCCACAGCAAACGTTCCCGACAGCAACACCAAATTACATGTTCACAGCTGTGGGAGAGCTTCTCTTCTGGTCTCCTTCAGCAGATGCCGCAGGACTGGGAGTGAAGTCCACCGCACACAGGATGTTGCCAAGAGCAGCGTGGATCCTACCTTGGCTTCTGTCTCCATGGTGATGGGCCTGCGTCATCCTGTTAGCGCAGCAACCTCAACCTATGCAACGTGTGGCCTCATTTTGGGAGCCCAGGGTGGAACCAAGTGCAGTGAGTTCTTCTGAGCCTGCCAGCTGCTCTTAGACTGCCATATGCTGCTGTGCACCCAGAGGAGGGTGCTGGCCCTGGGGACTGCTAGTCACGTCAGACGCGTGGTGACCCGATGGGCACGTGGACGTGAGGGTGAGGAACATCCCTGGCTACTCAGAGCAGGTCTATGATACCCAAAGGGGTTGCCAGGTTTCCTCCATCATCACGTACCTTTAGTCCAAAGCACTGAGCAGCGTCGTGCTCTGTGGTTATCCAAGAGGAGAGGCAGCTTGCCCTTCCTTGCCTGCAAGAGGAGTTTCAGGTGCTCTCTGGTTTCAGTGCTCTCCAGACTAGTCTCCAGACAGAGAGCTTCCTGGTGCTTCAAGCTCTGCGGGTCACAGCCACCACTTGAACCCTTTGGTAAAGTGCCCTATGAATAGGGCACCTTACCAAAAATACCAGTTGCATATTGGTGTCCTTTTTCCTCTGCTGTGTGTAAAGAAATGCTCAAGCCAGAAGGTGAGACCCCAAAGGGCTGGCAAACATCATGACTGGAGTCCACGCCAAGGAAAGCTCAGGACTGTTCACTGGGACAGCACCATGCAGATCGGCAGAGGATAGTGTCTGCGTTGCCAGCACTGGCCTTTCTCCGCAGCCCTTCCTTGGGATGTCCTCGGGCACAGGGCAGGCATGAATCTGTCTTGCTCTGGCACCTACTAATAGGTGTAGAAATGCTTCCTGGCAAGTTGGAGAAGGTGCTTGGTGACAGAGACGTGATAATTCTCCCTCATTTGGCACCTGTTGTGCAGACAGATGTGGCATCCTTGTTAATTCATCTCAATTCATATGCTAATGATGTGCCCAGAAAGGGAAATAGGAGAGAGGTCTGAGTGCCTGCTCAGAAAAAAAAAATATAGAAAAAGAAAAGAAAAAAAAAGAAAGGGAAAGGGAAAGGGAAAGGGAAAGGGAAAGGGAAAGGGAAAGGGAAAGGGAAAGGGAAAGGGAAAGGGAAAGGGAAAGGGAAAGGGAAAGGGAAAGGGAAAGAAAAAAAAGAGAGAAAATGGAGATACTGCTCTATGGTCTGCTCACACGACAAGAACCAGCGCTCTCTTGGCATCTGTAGGGGCCAGAGGAGGACAACGAGGGTGGTGGAGTGATGCCCCTGGAGCCGGAGGATTTGGAGGCAGAGCATATTTGGGGCTCTTGGAGGAGAGAGGGAAGGGAAGATAAATGTGCTGGGTTTATCCGACGTATCAGTCTGGCCATCGTGGCTGTCTCAGGCCAGGGCCCATCTCTTCAGCTGCTGATGCTCCACGCTCGTGTCCTCTTCTAAATCACCACACCTCAATGACCAGGGTAATTTTCTGAACCTCAGATTAAAAAGTAGGAGACTCTCCTCCCCTCTTAAGCCCTTGGTTAGGATTAATCCTGTATTTATACTAAACAAGAACTAATCAAATAAATGAAGGACTAGGCCACGGCAACCGCTAATATCTTCATGCAGAATTTTCCATTAGCATATGTAGGATTACAGCAATTCAATTCAGTCCTGAAGAGCAAAGATTATCCATTCCTGTGGCCCTTATCTCACAATCAGGCTCCTCCAGCAACCTCGCTGCTGCCTCCCTCCCTTCCCCCGCTTGCCCTCCGTTCTCCCCGGGCACCAGCTGCGTGTCCTGAAGGAGAAGCACAAGGAGAGCAGCTTAAGGGTATCGCACACAGCAAACAGCATCTCATTGCTGACAATTAGAAAGAAGAATTGCCTTTCCCAGTAGCTACTATCATCTGTCTCCATCAAACGGAGGAGCGGATTACGTGGGAGATGATGAGGCTGGCCTAACTGGGAATAAAGTCTGACCCAGAATCTGCAGCCAGGACAAGGTCACTGGCCTGCCTACCTCTCAGCCCCATGTCCCACAGCCCTTGCAGCCCTCCTTTTAGATCAGAAGAAGGGATGCTCCATCCTGAGATTTCCAATTGGTCCTGGGTCTGAGCAGAGAGGAGGAAAAGAAATTAAATGGCCTGGGGAGGAATCAGGCAGGTGAAACGATTAGCCAGTGCCACCCCATGCTCTGATATTCATAGAATCATAGAATGCCTAAGGTTGGAAGGGACCTCTAGAGGTCATCTAGTCCAACCCCCCTGCACACGCCGGGCCACCTAGTTTTTTTATGCTCGAATGGAGGCTATGGTTCTACCCAGAAGAGACCAACCAGGCAAGGACACCCCTCTCCGCAAAGCCAGGCTGAGCAGAGGACCTCTCAGGAGAGATTTTCATGTCTCAGCCCCTCCAGCTGGTTCACAGGCTGCAGAACAGACTATGCCTTGGCTGAGAGCTGGACCCGGGCAAGAGAACGATCCAACGGAGAGAGGCCCTGGGATCCCAAGAGCAAGCCCCAGGACAGGGAGCACAGAGGTGACAGAGGTCAGACTCATCTTTACGGCATCCACAGGGCCCTCTCTGGAAAACCTGTGGGAAGGTCTGCTTTATTTTTGACTTTTTTTCTTCTTTTTCCAGATGGATTTACAGGCACATGCATGAGCATCGTCAGTGCATGAGCACATCTTTCCATGCAGGACATCCCAAAGCTAGGATTCTACTTAGGAATAATCCCCTGGCCTTTTCCATGCACAGAAAGGGGAGGTCCAGCCACACTCCCCCTCTCCAGGAGGATTATCTGAAGAAACGTCTGCAAGACAACCCTCGCAAACACCTCCTCCCCAAAAGCATTTTTCCTCCCTTGGTTGTTCTGAGAGTGACTAAAGGCCTCAGGATTTTGCCCACAAATAATATAAAACAGGTGCAGAAGTAGGAGAGGTTTGCCAGCTCCATTACTCCTTTATAGCTCCTGGCAGTTTCAGAAGCAGCCTGGCTCTGTACAGTGCAGGACTGGTGTACTAAAAATGCAAATACTCTATATGCACTGTAGGTTTTACTCACATTGCAAGAATTCTTGAGTTCAAAGGAAAAAGAGCAGCAAGCACCTCTGCCACATTACCTGAGAGGAAGCAATTGCATTAGCATAATCTTGCACTGCAAAATGCTAACTTTTACACTAGTCACTTGATCTACAGAGAACAAATTTGCCAGATTGAATTGACAGTGGAAATTTCTGGGCAGTAGTCCTGTTCCAGTTTCCCATATGTACTTACTCTCAGTCGTGATTGCATTATTATTTTTATATTCTCACTCTATATTAACCTGTTACTGATATCACCATAACACAGTGACCGAAGTTTATACCACACACTGAAGAGGAGAATGTACTAAGCAAGAGAAAGGCCACAAGTAAGGGCTAAAAATGTCTGGTCTAACTGTCCAGCCTTGACTTTTTGCTAACACCAGTCAGAGAAACCTTCCCAGCCCTGTGCTCAGCAAGCCTGTCTCAATATGACCCACGATAACATCTTTTTTTTGAAAAAAAATCTGCCCTTCCACCTGGTTTCACACATATGAGAACTATTAATGCTGGAGGGCACCCATTTCTCCAGCTTGGGGAGAAAGGATTATAATGTCAGATAGGGACTCAAACCAGGGGCAAAATATATGCTGGAAGGAAGAGGGGAAATAGATCTCAAACCTAAGGCTCGCTGGAGCCGTGGGCACTCCGAACAATGCCCAGGCATCAAAATGAACCATGGCTGATCATAGCCAACACAGAGGACAGTCCAAAACAGCAGAAAAGAGACTAAGCTGAGCAGATGCTTGGAGAAGGTCATGTTTTCCAGAAGAGGTCCTGGTTCACAAGAGATATTCAGCCTTGCTGCGTACTGACAAGGGCCTGTGTACCTCAAAGAAGCATTGCCCATTGGTGGCTGGCTCTTTCCCCTTTGTCACAGAGGGAAACTGAGGCATGAGGCATGTCACACTAGTTTCTAAACTCACAGGGAGAGTCTACCTTACCAGCAGGAACCAGAGCTCGTCCCCTCCTGCAGACTCACCGCTCAGCTCCAATCTCCCATTCCAAACAAGCAAAACAGCCTCACACACAGGAACAAAATCCCTGCCTACGGCATAAGACAGGGCAGGGGTCTGGTACCTCTCCAAATCCCAAGAGCAGCCTCGTGACAGCCGCTTAACTGAGGATCACTCTTGATGTTTATCTTCTCAAGGCGCTTCTATACCGTGCTCTGGGAGAACGCAGTTCTGAGACAGCCTGGGGATGTTTTCCTCACCAAACCAAACCTTTTTAGCTTCTGCCTATTGGTGCCCCCTGCCTTTTGGCTCATCTTGGGATATATTCCAGCACCTCTCTCGCATTTTTCTTTTGTGCAGATAAAGCTGAGCTCCAAAAACTGCGCTTGCAGGGGTCTCCAAATGCCTGTCCCCCCGCAACATCCCTCCTATCAGCTCTCTAGCAGGCATGGTTCCCGAGCTCATTTTTGGGGCAGAAATACCCCTTCAGAGAAGCTTTTGGTGGAGCAGACAGCAATTGCAGCAAGATGGAGACCACAGTAGGCCAGGGAGAGCTTGATGCAGAGACACAGCCTCAGCACAGCAAGTTTCCAAGCTGGAACATCTGGCCAGGGTCCCGTTTGGACACCTCTCCATTTGGGCTGTAGCCACTCCAGAGTCACGAGCTGCGAGCTGCGTGACAGGTCATGCTGTGGTTGGGACCTGATGGTTTGGGCACACACAGCAGGATGGAGCCAGAGGAGGTGCTGGAGCTGGTGGCTCTGTGCTAATAGTGCTGACAGCATTGGCACCAGCCCCACAGCAATGATCCCCCAAGCAGCACTCCTAAAAAAAGCCACCCCAGGGGACAGTTCTAGGTGTTTGCATGTAGAATGTGCTCATGCTAAGAAAATAAATCTTCATTGAGGTATGATTGAGTTTCTTTATATTTCCCAGCACATCACACAGTGCCCTCTGGTGCACGCTCAAGTGAGAAAGGTTTTGGGTTTTCAGCAGGGTCTCCTACTTTCCATGTCATTCAAAGCCAATTCCACATTCACTTTACTTTAATTGAAAAATAGCTAATCCACAGTATTTTGGTGGGAGCTCAATCCATTTAAGATGGGATCTTTTCCAAAGTGAGAGAAGCTATTCAGCATTAAAAAAATATCTATGTCATAATATTTCTCATATGACTGATGATATTATAGGCGCAGATAGAGCATTAGACATGACATCACAAATTTCTGTTATTTAAAGGGACAATGTCAAGTTTAAAATTAACAGTACTGCTCACTCATTCATCAACATGAGACAGGGTAACAAACCCAGCTTCAATAAAATTGCTCTCTACTTCCATCAAAATGATTTGACTTTAAAAATATGTACAGTTTCCCTTCCTATTAGGACCAGAGAGAGAACACACATCAAAATGCAGATTAAAACGATGTCCTGGTGACTGAGCTGGGGGTTGTCGCTGAGGGCCTCACACCTGGTCATGAGCAGAGGCCTGGGGAAGGCAGGGGAGATGGAAGATGAGCCCCATTGCCCCAGGGCTCTGCTCCAGACACTGTCCTGACACCCACTTCAGGCTAAAGAAATGCTCCAAGATTGAGGAACCCCAGTGGGGTTGCCTGGAGCTCTGAGCATTGCCCTGTGAGACCATCCCACGCTCACCACCGCTCCCCGCAACCCACCTGCTGTGGCCTTCCTCCTGCTTCACCAATGCAAGTTTTGTCTGCTCCACCATCCACCTGGGGAATTGCCCCAAACACCCCCCAGTCTGAAAGGGAAAGCCAACCTCCCCAGACAGGCTTCCTCCTCCAGGTGCATCTCAGCAAGGGCTCCTCAAGACAGGCAAGAAATGGTTGGAAAACACAGCGACTCATGAGCGCGTCTTGCCAGACTCCAGAAATGTACTCTGATTCCTGAAGTTAGTTGTGAAAAGCTCCAGGAACACTCCAGATTTGCAGAGTATTGTCAGAGTCCAGGATATCAAGTGCAATCAGGCAAAATGAGCGCACCCATTTGATGGGAAGGAAGTACAAAAGAAGAGCATGTGACCAAGCTGCTCGGCCCAGTGAAGCACTTAATGCTGTAAGGAAGATAATTAGCACCTAAAAATGAAAAGGAAACAAAATTTGAAGATAACAGGAAAGATAGAAAGGGAAACAGTATACAGAAGATGCAGGCAAAACAAAAATTAAGATGCCAGTAGAGACACCAAGTGATATTTTCAAAAGAGCCTCTTATTTAGGAAGCCTAAATCTCATTTTATGCAGGACTTCAGTTTTCATGGGCTGTCATGATGTGTAAGCTTCTGGGGACCTGACTGAAAAGATATTGAGGCACTTGAAATATAGTCTGGAGCTCAGGGACTGCAAGTTATTCATGACAGAGAAGCCCCATGACGTGGCCAGCAAATCTAAAATACTCTGGCCAGAGTCACACAGATCAATTCCATCTATGACCCAAATGCCTCAGTCATTTCAAAAATGTGATTTGGGAAAGCCTGAAAACTTTGCCTCAAATCCCATTTCCAGAAGTGAAAGTTACTGAGATTTTTGGCTCTGTGGCATCAATTTGAAAACTACTCCAAATGGCTCCAAGCCATTAATAAAAGCTCTGAGCAATCTGGACAGGGGCTGCACTTACATTAGTAAATAGCAGCTAGGAACAACTAGTTGAGATCCAAAAGGGACTAAAGGGTAGGAGACTGCAGAAATGGGCTGGTATAACATGAAAAGAAAGGATAAAACGATGGCAGGGAAGAAAGGGGTCCTACCCATGGGCCATGCCAGGACCATGTTTATCAGGACCACTGGTATGTGCACTATAGGGTGATGCAAGATCACAGCCAACAGGAATAACAGCAAAAGGAAGAGAGACCAAGAGGGAGGGATGGCTGGAGAGGGCCACATCCTTATGCTGGTTCACAAAACAGGTGCCCAGCAAGTGATCTAAACACAGCTCCCCATTTCAGAGACTTGCTTGTTATTTTTCCATCAGTGAATTAGTCTTTCACATCTGATAACGCTGCCTAATTCTCAGCAAGTAGGTAGAGATAAATCCCTCCAGTATCTTTTTACTTCTCATTATTCCTACTGTTGAGGAAGCTTATTCTGATCCATTTGATCTCTTTATCTAGTCACCTGGCCCATAGGTGACAGGTGATTCTGAAGCGCAAGCTCTACATGCCATTTGATTTTGCATTTCCATTCATTCAGACAGCTTTTCCTCCAAATGATCTGTCAGTTCTGTCAGCTAGTATATCCAGAGGATGCACGGGGGATGTTTTGTCCAGCAATGTTGGCTAGTGAAAGTCCCGGATTGCTCCTCTCTTCCAGCGCTTGCATCCCCAGGAGCTTCGTGCTTAGATCATAACAGCATACTCCAGGCTGCAATAGACATGTTTCCAAATACCCCTCCTCCAGCGCAATGTCCTTGTGTGTTATTAGGTCCCTTTCCAAAATCCACTTAAGTCAATGGAGAGACTCCAGACTGGCCTTTGGTGACCAGCCTTTACAGAGCAAGCACACTGCAGTCCACAGCTGGCTGGGCTTTAACACAGAGAACCACCACCCTTTATCTTCTATCTGGGAGCAGTGCATTTCAAAGCCCATCCAAGCCCTTGATCACAGATTTTCACAGAAGTCTCCATCCAGCTAGAAGCAGAAGTAGTAAACATAAGGAGGGAATCAGAGGGGAAGAAACAAGCAGAAGTGTCAGATATGACTCAGCTCAATGGCTGTGGGATTTAGCCAGCTCATACCCAAAACAAGCTCAGCTCATTTCTCCACCTTGTTTTGTTCCCTGCCAAAACTCCATTTTCTCCTCCCAGAAGTGCAAAATGAACCTGTACAGAGGAATTCTAGATGACTGAGACACTTGCACCTTTGACCAATGTGCTGTTTTGTTAATGCTTGTCTGGTTACAGAGGCTGAGACATTTCTGCTCAGAAGGAAAGAGACTTTATCTTCACATTTTCACAGGCATTATTCCATTGGAAACGCCCCAGGATGAGGTCTTGATGCGTCAGGCTCTCCATATATGCAGGAAAACTGAAGACCTGTGTCTGAGTGACCTCCAGCCCACGGTCACACAGCCACAACCTCTGGAAAGAAGTGAGGCCTCCTCAGACAACCCAACCTCCCTCCCTTCTCTCATCCACACAGTTTAATAATAAATCCTTGCCTCCCCTTTAGGACATAACAGTTGAAGTACGTAAGTCTCATTACAGGCAGGGACGATGGGGACACAGCCCTAAACTACTACTCCAGGAATGGCATTCAGGCCTCGGTCACAATTTCATGTGTGAACCTGGACAAGTCTTAGAAAACTCTCGTTGCTCAGTTTGCCATCTGTAAAAGTCATGCAATTAATGACAAGTTTTCCCCAATTCTTTGCTATTCTTCTACATTAAAGTTGTAAATGGCCATGGTCAGAGATGATTCAGACTATTACACAGTCTCTATAGACTTCTCTTATGGTTAAGATAATTAAAATCTAAATAATACTGACACAACATCAATAATGGTGCCTTAAAGGAATCAATGTGACATTCTGGGTTCTTAAAACAATCATCTTTTACACCAAGTCTTTAGGATATGATATATCACTATAGGAAAGGCAGCCTCTACAGCTTGTAAGCAGGCTGATAATATCTGATAGACACTGGTGGTATACTGAATTAGCCAGGCTGCCATGTGTTTGGGAAAGAGATATACCTGGCAATTCTCCATTGAGAGGTGAAAGAAAAAGATGTCAAAACATGCTATTTGATCCTATGTAGCTCTGTTATTAGGAATGCAAAGAAAGTAACCAAATGCATGCAGGTAGTTCCAAGGAGATTTATATTATTGCTACTACAATTATTATTAGAGCTGAAAAGATCCTTAGGCGCAGCAGGACCATTATAGAATAAAATATGAAAGCAAATTGCAGAGGAAGGCAAAATAATTGAAGTAATAAGCGAAAACACATAATGCACAAGAAAACACTATAATCCAACAACGACTTTCAGTGCTGTAGAACTGGAAGGTTGCCATATAAAGAAAAATGAGGTGTAGCCATTTAGGAGACCCTCCATAACACTGGAGTTTTCATGAGCTTTGAAGCAAACAGCCAGAAACTGTTTTGTCTGGACGCAGTCTGGAAAGAACTGGAGTGGAAAGACCAGGACAGTGGGGTCGCAGGCAAGGGAACAGCAGCCCTAAGGGCCTGTATGCACCTGAGTGCCTCTCAGTCCCTTCTACATGAGGATGGATGTCAAGACTAAGCTGCTCACGTGCACACCAGGCCAAAGTCCAGGTATTCAATGGGAATAAAGAAGGGTCAGGCAACAGAATGGCAGGAGAAATTCAGCTATCATGCTCATCCATGCTGCCAATCGTAAACTCATGAAAGAGAAATGCATCCTACTGCACTGCATGTACACGTGGAAAACCTGTTTGCTTCAGAAGGTTTCAGAGCTAAAAATTTTTGAAAATTGGGACAGCACCAAGAAGGATTGCTGCATACCTATACCCTGCTCCTGCACTTTCACAAAAGATATCCACTTTGGGCATCTGCTGGAGATGGAACTAGTGCTCGTTTGACCTCCTCAGACCACCCTTCCTTAAGGGTGGAGACAGGAGTTGACATGAGCTTACCTGCAGTGCCTTTAGTCCATTTTCTGCATTTTGACACTCTCTAAACAAGCTGGATTCCTGTCAGTGCCCAAGGATCACAGTGATTTCCTGTGCCTTGCCTCCAGATTTTGCTCATTAAGTTGTGGGCTCAAGGGAAGCTCTCCCCTTGATGGCACTGGCTGAGCTGCTGTTCCAGGAGGCTCAAGGTCCATCCCCGTGGCTTGAGCACATGCCACAGACCTGCTGCAGGCTTCATGATGACAACCCAAGCAGTCGTGACACTTGCACGCATAGCAAAAAGGTCACCGTGGAACTTCATGTTACTTGTTTTTCCTTCTACACAACCAAATGATCTGGACAGATCCCAGGCTGCAGCAAACTCGAAACAAAGTCCTGATGTCCCAGGAAAGGAGAAACACTCGCACCAATGATGGACTAAAGGGCTGGGGCTTGTAACACCTATGGAAAAACGAATTTTCAGGAGTTAGCCGTACAAAGAGTCTATAGACAAAGACAATAAAAAAGGAATGTAAGTGAAGTACTGATCAAGAGTTGTGCGTGTTCCAGGGTGGAGAACTGAAAAATATGTTCTTTTTAAGTGAATGTCTCTCCTAAGAATTACTGCCATTCCCACTAATCTCTTTCCTAGTAATAGGGAGGCACTTCAAGTGATGGAAGAAGAGGGCCTCATGGTATTTTAAGGATCATGCAGAGCAATTTCTTGCTCTCCTGAGGGATTTGTTCTCCTCCTTCTGTTTCCAAGCAGCAGCAATCACTGTGGTCTGTATTTCAGGGTTATATTTTAATATTTTACAACTGCCATAAGAAATCAGAAATGAGCGCAGGTGTAGGACATCATTTCCCAAGGGCACTAATGACTTACCTATCATCCTCTCTACCTCCGCCACCACATCACCAGTGGTGCTGGTGAAGCACAATGAGCTACCCTGTAAAGAGCACCTGTGAGAAGTAACTGGGGTGGAAGTCTTTAATTATTATTATTTTTTTCTTCCTGACTCTTCTACACTCTGCTACACAGGGCTGGAAGGATTCAGTTCTGTTTTAAGGTTTCCCTTTAACCAGCCTCACAACAGCACTCCATCTCACTTACAGAGCCAGTGAGTTTTGAGGGATAGGGGAAGGAGGTCTTGCCTCTCTCTGGAGGTTCAGGTGGCTCTTCTTGACCTCATGAAGTGTAGGCCCAAAGTTGGTTATACCTGCAACAGGAAAGCAGTATTTTAATTGCAGCCTGGCAATGCCCACTTTTAGGGTCCCAGCAAAATGAGTTTTCCTGCAAGCAGAAATCAAACAGGAAAACTTAAGATGATGGTACCTCTTTCAAAACAGAAAAGACTCAGGCTTTCTCTTGCTTTTGCATGAATGTTCACTTTGATGGGTACGGAAGGACTGTGTTGGACAGGAGATAGCGTTCAGTTCAAATAGATCCTAAATCCTAGTCTCCAATTGGAAATGCATCCTTCCTTGCATGGTGAGGTCTAGCTGTTCAGCATGGGACTTTTGCAACTGCTAGCAGAATGATTCCTCCATCACTACAAAAATAAAGTTTTGCTAATAATCTCAGACTGTATCGTTTCTCTCTCACTTAGTTTTGATGAATTTCAGCAAACTCCTCACTGTCAGGTCATCAGCTAAGTTTTTCTAAGCTTATTGGGATGATGTTGAGAGATAGGTCAGTCTGAGGTTATCAGTTCAGCTCTTCCATGCCGCCTGGTCTGAAGGCAAAGCAGGGGACTCTACAAAGTTGGTTTCTGGACCTTGGGACCTGTAGACACATCTTGGGTCATTGCCTCCATCACCACTGCTGCCTAGCTGCACATCGAAACACAGACGGTAGAGGATTATGGACTTAGCTACATTGGTTTCCCACAGGTCAGGTCATTTCTAAAACGGCTGGTTTATCAGAAGATGTAAGCAGTGTTTGCACACAAAACCCAAGGCCTGTGCTGTGAAGGTCCACAGTAATTCTGCCTATTGCACCATGCGAGTAAGACGGCAGCGCTCACATAGCAGCAGTTCTTGGGGAGATCCCAGACATGTGCCAAAGGAAGCCTCAGACTTTCAGCAGCATCCGACAGCCCCCACGGCGAGGCTCGCAGCCAGGGGTGCATGAGCCCACACCTGCTGGGCAGGACATGCTCTGTGTGCTTTGAAAATCTGACCTCTGTTTTTAATGTGCTTCTCACAAAGAAGCAAAATAAAGGGAGACCGGTCAGAAAATGGTTTTGTTCTGAACAGCAGAGACAGAAAAATGGGAACTTTCCCAAACTGCTGACATTTGCTGAATTGTAGGGGCAAGAACTGAGTGCAGGGCTTTAAGGGGACTCCTTCCATCAGGATTACAAGTCAAAAACAAATCAATCTTGTTTTCTCACCAATCTTTTTTTCTTGTAGCTATGTTTTTTTCCAGTGGTATTTTCCTACGCCATTAACTGAAGTGCTACTTAACCAGCTAATACACAGCTTCGAAAACCCTCTGCAACACTGGGCCTTGAGAGCATTGCAAAAGCAACGTCACAAGAATAATGAATGTCATCTCCAGAGGTTTTGCAGTATTAATCAACAAGCAGAGCTCGTACTGATGGTCTGGGTGTGTTATGAGTGCAGCCTGTCTGCCTTTTGGACCTGGGGCTCGATGGTGAGCTTAGCTTTCTCTTCATTCTTTTTTGCAGAACATGCTGTATTTACTTCTCGGGAACTGCTGAGCTGGTATCTCAGACTCACATTCAGCAAAACCCCCGGAGCTCTCCTGCTCCGCAAGGGCCGCAGGAGCAAACCGTTCCCTACAGGTCCTGTCGAGCTGCTCAGTGCTGTCAGTCAGCACCTCCAAAATAAGAATAAGGATGTATTTATTATACCACAGCCATTCTCCACAGAAGACTGCTGAGGAACTACTTAATATGATCTCTTAACTCACTTAATTCATGTCGTTAATATTTACAACCAAGAAAGACAGGTCATGGAGAAGTGCCACAAATACTAATGCAGCAGGCCACATCTCATCTAAGAGATTTTTCTGCCCCAAAGCATATGCTCTTTCCAGTGCCGGTAGTATAAAAGCCTCTCACAGCTCCATCCATAGAAATGCCCCAAATCTTTCCTTACTACTCCCACTTCACATCTAGAAACAAGACCAAGAATCCAGAGAGAAAACAGAAGCTGGAGAGAGCTCCAGAGAGGTGGCATAGGCTAGTCCTCCTCACCCACTAAAAAAAGGCTGGTGAAGATCTGCTTAGGGAAGAGTCCAAATTAAAAAGTTTTCTCATGTTCTCCCTGTCAAAACTCCAGGGCAGATGCACACACAGTTTTACACCAGGAGCACATCTCCCAGCATAGGGTCTGCTCTAGTTCTGATGGCAGTGACCGTGTACCATGTATCTACCATGAGGAATTAAAACACGTCTAGCGGAAGGATTATACAAAAGTTCAGAAAAGCTTAAAAGGGTGATCAGAAAGGAGGTGGAAGGCACACATAGGCACAAGATTATTGCAGCTGTTTTCTCAATGGTCTGTTTACACATTGCCATTGTCATTTGGGAGACCTTTCTCCCAAGCACGGTTTAATATTAAAGGTTTCACATAAGCAGAATGAATCAGTGACCCTTAGACTAGCTAAGGTCAGCTGGACTAGTCCAATCTAATGTTTTTAAAGCTTCATAGAAATATTTGTTTGAAACCATTCCCTCAGCTTTAGCCCACCAGGGACAGCCATGCAACTCGAGGCAGCGTGAGCCAACACCAGGCAGTGCTGCAGGAGCAGCTTTAACCCTGTGGAGACTGCAAACGTGAATAAAGTGATCCTTGTTTGGATCACCTGTGGGTGCAGGAATACAGAGACTTATGATGAGAGAATAACTCCTGCAATAAGGTTATCCTTGTTTTTGTGTGTGTTGTACATCACCTTTACAGCCAGGCCTCTGGGCATGAGAATCTCTAAGGGGACTTTTGGCAGCTGCTGCCTCTTCCCTCCTCAGCCTCTGTCTCTCTCCCTGGCACCAAAACCTTGCTGACACCTCCATGGCCCCAGGCCTCCTCTCAGCATCCCTCCAGCTCTGCGTGGGTCTGCCCCAGCACCCACCGCTCTGAAGCCAGACAGGCCCCATGCGGGGGCGGTGGCTGCTGTGCTGAGCTGAGCTGTGCAGCCGCCCCATCCCTGCTCCCTTCTCCCTTCCTTCCCGGCTGTGCCCCCTCGCCTCCCCAGGAGCCGGCACTTGGCTCTGCCCCGCGGTTCCGCCTCGGCTGGGAGGATCCATTCGCTTGAACATGAAAGGTGACTTTGGGAGCCCCCTCCAAGCACCAACTTCTGTGTCACATCGTGTACCATATCCACACGGATCTGTATTTACATCCTTACTGCCGAGATCAAACACATCTTCTCCATAACATCTCTCCCAGGAGCCTCGGGACTCGTGGCTCCCTGCTCTTTCTCCCTTCCCACCCTCACAGCCCAAATACTACTTAAATTTGGGCTGTGTGGTGCTGGCACAGCCAGGGCAGGCCTGGCACAGCCCGGGTGCAGGGACAGCCCCACACGGGCTCCTGCCAGGGAGCCACGGTCCTACGTTGTGCTCCAAACTGTCATTCACTGCTGGCTATGAGAAACAACTGCAAATTACATGGAGGCTGCTTCCCCGCCTGCATGGCCCCTTAGGCTCTCTAATTCTCACCACAAGGTTTTTTATTTTAGTTTTGTGGGGTTCTGTTGGGCAACATGAAAGATATCTGGTTAAAAAACATCCCTGCAGCTATGGCTCTTCCCCTTGTCTAATATATTTTCCCAATTTATGCATCTCTTTCTTGCCTTTCCACTTCGCCCCTGGGCTTTTTATCTTATGCATCATTCTCCCCAGATCCCTATCAACTTTTAACACAGGTTTCTGGGAGATGCATATCTTGTTCCAGCCCTTTTTCTCCCCCTGCCTTGCCTGTGCCCACGCTCATACGTGCTTGTACATCGCTGCGGCTGCCTGCGACCTCACGGTGAGCTGCACCTTTGCAGAAGAATGAAGGGGAGAAGGAGAGTAACTTCAACATCCTGAGCCCTGGAAAATATCCATGCAGTTGGAATGACCAGAACCCAGTTCAGCAGAGGGATAAGCCCCTGCTTTACAGTTTCTTTTGGCCACGTGGATTGATCAGAAGAAATCCAAGGGTGCATTACTAACCTCACAGGCCTCGGGACAAGGTGATAACAGTTGAAAATCATGGTGAAAACTTGCTGGAAAACCCCCAAACCTTCTGTGGCAGTATCAGCCCCATCAGAGGCATTACTACCTCATTCTCCACTGTTAGGAAAGCTTGTAGGGGGAGAGGGAGTCTCTTGCTGGAGAAAGAGCAAGATAAAAGGAAGTTTCCACCTCCTTTTAATCAGCTCCTTGCCCTGGTATCACTCTGGGCCTTATTTGCAAAAGTGCCAGCACCTGCTAAGTGTATGGGAGTAGCAGGTGTTCTGCAATTTCAATTCTCAGGCCATAAAGGCACATAAAATTTTATATGCAGAGTGCTGCAAGCTACGTGCTGAGGAGAAAGTATAACAGCTTTCCAGAGCCTTGCCTGTTTTACCTGTATTGAAAGAAATAATCAGCGTGGTCCCTTCCACCAACACTATTGCCTCAGCTGAGTGAATTCAAGATGCAGCGGGTTTGCGGTGAGCAGCCCTGCCTGGTTACTGATGTCTGCTCTGCTCCTGGCGGCTCCAGCCCTGGGTCGCTTTGCAGAGCCCTGTCGCATCAGGTGGCTGGAGCGGCTCCCTGCAGAGAGGACCCACGTGGCGGGCACCACAGCTCATGGCGCCAGAGGGCCCCGTCCAGCCCCCTTGCATGTGACAGTCCCGAGTTCTTGTTCTTGTTCTGCCTCCCCTTCCCAGCAAGGGCATGGCAGAGGTCTCACAGATTCAGCATTGCGGCTCCATAGGGGTTTCTGGGTCCTGTGCCTCCAGGAGGAGCTTCAGAAGGAAGGTTTTTGCTAGTTTTCAGCCCTTGAACCTTAGAGACTGGCCCTAAATACAGCAGGATCCAGGACTGAGTGACCTCTTGGTTTGGGTTTCGAAGCCCAACCCACAGCTCCCTGAAGCCAATGTTGTTTCCCATCCCTATGGGATGTCATCCCTATGACATTCCAGGTGTGACAAAGGCAGCTCAGGAAAGGTCTAGGAGTGACAGAGAAGACCGTGGAGCTACCCCACCCTGGTAAGGCCAAGCTCCAGATTTCTGAGCACCCAGGGCTGGACAGCATCAAAAGCCAGATCCAGCAGAGCGCTGGGTCTCGTGCATGGCAACACGCTTTGCTCTGGAACAATAATCTTCTTTTGGAGCAGATCTCAGGAATCCAACATCCACCAGGATCATTCCCACCTGTGCAAAGAAATAGGGAACAGGGTGGATGATAAGAAGCAGCTTTCCATTGGGTTTATACTTTGGCCCAGAGATACCACAACCATCTGCTGCAACACCCTCTCAGACATATCATTGCATTGTGGTGGGAACCCATGGAGACCCAGGTGTCCTGCAAACTAGAAACTAGGAGGAAAAAAAAAAAAAGAAAAAAGGTTGGAAAAGGTTCAAATGTGTAGAGAACAGGCTTGTTTGCATCACCAAAACACAGCAGCAGAGACATGACCTGTCCCTCCGCTGATGAATAGGAGCCAAGGGTCTCTCAGGAGAAGGTCTGTCTGTTCTTGTGCAACCTTCTTGGTCCTGGTCATTCACTCTCTTCATCTGTCACAAACTGACAGCCCTTTGCTCTAACTGGGGTTTTATGGTTATTCCTCCATCCTTTCCCAGAGTCGGGCTAGACTGCCCATGGCAAGGGAAGCCATGCACTCCTCATCCCACCTAGTGCCCAAACGGAGCAGGACTCACCTGGCCCGAGCCAGGGCACGCAATGAGCTTGCTCTTCTCTTATTCAGCATTTTCCACATGTGGTTCATTCTGAGGGGATTTTGGATTAAGCTCTTTAAGTAACAAAGCAAGACTTCTTCTTTAAACCTTTCTTTAATCACATAATCCTGAAGGAAGACCTCTCCTCCCCTTTGGGAAAGAAAGGGAAATGCGTTTGCTGAGGGAGACATAATTACTTTATCCTTGTATAATTGGATGATATTTGCTGATTAAGTAGAGAAAACCTTGGGAGAAGTTTGATGTTTGATAACAATTTAAAGGTCTTTAAGAAAAATCCAAGATGCTCTCTCCCCACCAAAAGTAAAAAAGGAAAGAAAAAGCAACCATGTTGCCTCCCCAAATAATTACAATACTAAGGAAAATGCGTCTTGGGTGGCTACAGAATGTGGTGTTTTCCTTCACTGCAGAAGGTGGACACAGGACAGCCCCATGATGCTCCTGTTACCCCTGGGTTTGGCAAGGAGCTCAACCAGCCTGGGCTTCCCAAGGGCTCAGGGCCAGGGAGATGTTTGCTCCAGCTGGACCCATGGCAAAGTCCAGCTCTTCCCACCTGGCGGCTTTCCCTGCAGACCCAGCCGTGCCCCTCACAAAGCCACGGCCCCTCTCAGCACCTCTGCGTGCAGCACAGTGTTGCCAACAAAATGTTCACAGATGCTGGGGGCTGGCAGGGACTTCAGGAGGGCTCTAGTCCACCTCTGCTCAAACGATGGCCAAGGTAAGACCAGATCATAGAACCATCAAGATTGGTAAAGACCTTCAAGATCATCAAGTCCCACATGGTCATTGGGATTGCTCAGGGCTTCACCTAGCAGCTTAAAACCCTCCAAGGATGGAGGCCACGCAGACGCGCTGACCCGCAGCACAACTCAGCCCTATTCCTGCCACCGTTGCGTGGGCAGCCGCGACGCCCCCTCTGCTGCGGCTGCCAACGCCGGAGCTGGCAGCAGCGGAAGAAGCGTCCCTGGCTCCCGCACGGCCAAGTGTGACGCACGAGGATGCTTTGATCCCCGTGGCCTTGAGGCACAGAGAAACCTGAGGACCACGAGGAGCAGAGGCCCCGGCGCGGTGCTCTGGGGAGCCCATTCACTGTTGGCGACGGAGCGCTTTGAAGCCTTGAGATGGCAGATACGCAACAAGCTGAAACCAAACCAAAGCAAGCCCACCATTACCAAAGCAGCATTGTCAGATCTGGAAGCATGGTAGAACACATTAATTACTATAAAATGCTATAAAATATCTAGAGCATATGAGTCTCACCATTCTCTGTTGCTGAATCCACACATTTTCTCTGCATCTTTCCAAGTTTACACAGCACGACTTGCATTTAATGGGATTTCAGTGCACGCAGACTAGTACAAGGGGAGCAGCTTATATTGAATATTAAATATTCAACAGGAATATGTTTAGTGTGACAGCCAGCTCATTGCTGCCAGTGCTCCTACAGAAGGGGAACGTCACCCATCAGTTAAAATTTAGAATTTCAGCCTACAAAATCTTTATAGAGCAAGAAAAATGCTTACGCGGCTGGTAGCAGCCTTTTATAGAGCTAGGAGACCATAAACAGTGATATAAATAGCGATATTTGCATGTAAGTTACGAGTTACTGTGTTTTTTTTTTTTTTTAATGATAATGAAAACATTGACTGCGTGGGCCGTTACACCGCCAAACGCAGGCACGAGCATGCAGGCACTCGAGAGCCTGCACAGCACCAACTTGCCAGTGCTTAACCCCTGCCAGGGACAGTGACATGTTGGGGCCAACTTGCACCTGCTCCATGGAGCAAAGCGGCTGGAGGAATCCGCAGATTTGCCCCCAGCTTCGGGGCCTCTTGGAGTCGTCCAGACCGGAGGTGCCTGCTGTGCCCGTTGTCCTTGAGCCATTGCTTTCTGCAAACAGCACGTCCCTGCTCTTGCAGCAAAGCCGGCACGGTGGGAAGCCCGCACTGGCCCATGGAGAGGGCAGGACACGGGCAGAGGGAGCAGGAATGATGGCAAGTGCCCGTGCACCTTCTCCTTGCTGCCCTCCGAGGAGAGGCGCCCAGAGCGGGCATGGAGCCCTTTGCTGCACCGACAGCTCCCGCAGAGGTGGCGTTTCCAGGACTCAGGTCATTTAGGAAGCTCTGCTGCTTGGGTAAACCAAGATTTGCTGCCAGGACCCCGTCGCTTCATTTGGGTTAAGAACCAAGGCACTAAGCAATGGTTTAGCAGCGAAATCACCACAGCTCTGCGCTAACTACATCTCACCCCCCAGCCTCAACGAGACACATAGCAAAAAAGAAAAAAACTGCGTGGCATATTCTAAAGCAGACATCAAATGACGCCTTTGAAGAGCTCAGAGCTTTACAGCTATTGTTCAAAAGGGTCGGGATGTTCTCCATGTTCTCAGCTTAATCTTGTGAGGGGAGGAGAGAGAAAATGGCAAAGAGGGAAAATTGCAGAAGGGAGCAAGAGCTCTGGTTCTATTGAGCACCAGCTCCCCGGGGAAAGCACAGGGCTCACTCTCCTGGCCTGGTAGGCAAACCATTTCCCTCAAACACCTAAGTTAAGTCCCAGTTGCAACTGGTGAAACCTCTGGCTCATCACTCCTTAGTCTCTGGCTTGTTTTTCATTTTGCCACCTTTAAAACCAGCTCTGCCCGTGAATAGATTGAACTGGATGCCTGGAAATTGCTATGAATGTCGACATAAATCCTGTTGACTCTTCCTCCCACTAAACAGACTGACTATAAAAGTAACTTAAAAAAAAACAATTTTAGAAAACCCATCCGAGACCACTTCATAAAGATACAGCTGGCTGCGCAGAGCTCCTCTGTTTTTCACTGTAGCTTTGCAGGATAGCAATTATGGGCAATTAGCATTTTGATGCACTTTGTTATTACAGTAAGAGCAAGGAAATAAATACCTGAGACAGGCTGGCCAGAACGAACTCAGAAAAGAAATGTTCATTACAAATTATTGTCTAAAACTCAAGCTTTTAGTATAAATACTGGCAATTTTGTCTTATTTTGCAATGACGGAATTGCCAGTACTGTAATGTTGCCAGACCCCAAAATTAGGCCAGGTTTTTCAAAAACAGCCATTTTGGCTCCCTTCAGCTCTCCTGTGTCAAGGCTGAGAGCTGAGCAGTGTGTTAGCATGTATTTGCCGAGGGTACAGCTGGTTGGATGGGTAAGTCCAGGTGGGAAACCTTGGCCCAGGAGCCCTCCCTATGTCCCATCCTGCAGGTAAAGCTGTTGTGGATGGTGAAGGGGGTGAAGAGCCCCCACTGCCATGGGCAAGGAAGGTCAAAGCACCACTGGGAGCCTTCCTTATCCCTCCATAAGGATTTGCTCCAGGCCCACAGAGTTGTGAATCCTTCCAAAAATGCCTATCGTGCCCTCTCAGCCCCAGCTCCTTGTCCAAACTCCACACCTCGCCCTGGGAGGATGCTCCCATGGGATATTTGGAAACCTCCCTCCTCGTGGCTGTCCCTTCCGTTGGCCTCTCCCGTGGGTCCCTCCAGGTCATTGCTAGCCACCAGGAAACTCCGACCTGATGGAAGCCTAGGGAAGGAGGGCACGAGCTTCGGAGCATGAGCAGCTGGGTCCGGGAGAGAGAGCACCAGCAGGACTGCACAGAACAGGGCCAGAGTGGGGAGGGTACGAGGGGACGAGGGTTGAAGTCTAGTCCTGAATTCTTACAGGACTACGTATATATTTTGCCTTTCCTGTGAAGGTAAACACACGTCCGGTGGCTCCTACTAGACCTGCCCCTTGGAGTGCAAACCCCGTTCAGCCTTCAGTGGCAGCACGCTGCTCGTGCCAGCTATTAATGGGGACAGACAAGAGCTCAGGTGAAAGGGAGATGATAAATTAATAACACACTGTTCCTCCGCATCCCCACAGGGCTCTTGGCAGCGGCACACAGCCCCACATCCCTCCCAGGGAAGCAGTCAGAGCTGCTGGGAGCTTTACCCAGCCGGCAGGAGGGAATCAGGAGCAGACACCCCTGAAGAGGGACTTTTTGGCCTCTGACAGAAGCCAGAGCAGGTCTAAAAGGGATCCTGGCGTCAAAGCACAGTGTTAACTGGCTCCGCAGACGCCACTGCAGGCTGCTGGCTACACCCTCCTTGCCTGGCTTCAGCTGGGATCTTCCAGCCTGGTGGGAGAGACAAGCCCTGCAGTGCCTCTTGTTCAAGGAAGCACGGCTAAAGGACCCCCCCCCCAAACCCCCCCGCTGCGGGCTGGACAACATGGTATTGCTGGCACCATCCCTAGCACCCACCTGGCCAAGTGCACCAGGGGCATCTTCTGTGAGCACTGACATCAAACACCCAATGAGCAAGGGGCTACCCAGGAAATTAAAGCAAAAACACTCAAACTCCCATATGTAGCATTTCTCTACCTCCATCTGGGGAGCCCTGGTGGCTTTTATAGCCTTCCTGAGCAGCCTGCTGGAGTCCCTCCCTCCCCCAAGGCCTTTACTGCCTTCTGCAAATTGGGTCCACCTGCACAGAACCTCCCTGCTGCTGTTTCTCTTCCACCAGATCCCTCTGCCTGCAATTGCTGTTTCCATTTATTACTGGCCACTGTAGGAAAACGTGTTCCCAGAGCCTGCATTAAGCACCCAGCAAGGCCTGTGGGAGCAGGAGACAGTCCTGCTCCTGGTTAAATCAACCCGGACCAGCACAGCCGGTATTGCTAAGGGTTAGTAACCGGATAGTGGGTACAGCCGGTCCCCAGGAAAGCCATAAAGAGAGCAGTGCCTAGACCTGCTTGAGACCCCAGCCAGGTGTTAACCCTGGTGACACTTAAAAAAACAAATCGTGTTCAATGTTTGTGTTTAAAGGTGCATTAACAAAGCCCTCTGCTCCCACTGTGTCCATTCCCAGCTGCTGAAACTTCCCAGGACAAAGCAAAGGCAAGGCCTAAACCGAGACTCCAGGGTGTTGTCTTGAATGCGCGGACAGGCACTGCCTGGGGCCGGGCCAAGCTGTAAGCTGCAAAAAGGGGAATCGCCAAGAAGCTCCATGAGGCCTTGGGAGAAGCAGTAAATCTGGTGGCTGGTGCCAAAGCTTTGGAGACGACGTGGGGCAGCCGGTCTCGCTGGTCTGGAGGAAGCGGTAACTGTGATGATGGAATGTCTGGACGTGAGGCACGAGCTGGCGCTGTCTGGATGCGAAGGGCTGGGAAGTGGGAGCCAAATCCCGCTCTCTGCACCCGGCCTCTGGCTGGAATTGTCCTTCTGGCTTCAGGACCAGGAATAGCCCGGGGAGAAGGTGATCCTCCGCCCCAAGAAGCATTAAAGGAATTTTTTTGGTGTCATCAAGACTGGGAGCAAGCTGATAGCAAATGCTTCCAATGGGGCACTCACGCCAGTGTGCCAAGGCCGGTGGGGACCTGGTTTGAAGCCAGTGCAACCAAAGGCCACATGGCAGAGCTGGCATTTGGTGTCAGGTGTCCCCAGGCCCTAGAGTCCCAGTCCGCTGGCTTTCTGCATGGCTGGTTGGTAGATGCAGTGACCGTTGTCCTTGGCTCCTGCCTCAGTGCCCTCTTCAGCAGCTGAAGACCACTTTGACCATCCCCAGTCCACACAGAGCGTGTGTGCTCTGTGCTCATCTCTGTGTGCTGGAGGCCACCTTGCCCGTAAGCCCACCTCCATTACACAGGCAAGTTGCTTTTGCTGCAGGGAACTGTGGCAACCTGCTTGGCACCCCATGTTTTACAAGTACTCAAAAAAACAGTGAGAGGAAACACGGCGTCTCCTGCGGCACACTCCAAGTGATGAACAGCACCTACCGCAAAGCAAATAGCAATATTGATCTTAGCTCCGTGTCTTCACACCACACATTACACAACCAAAGGCAGAGGTTACAGCTGCTCCTCGGATGCTTTCTGCTTCAGCAACATTTTTTTTGTGGCCAAAAGACATTCATCATCGCCTTCATGAACAAGGAGGCTCAGTCAGGCGCTTAATTCTCGGCGGCTTTGATGCGAATCCATTTGCTTTTATTAGCAAGAACGTCTCCCTGCCCTCCATGTGTGGCCTTGGAGGGAATCCATATCCCGCTTCTCCACTTCTTCAGCTTGTGCCCACGTGTTGCTACAGCAGAGCTCTCCCCTCGATCGCCATGGCTAACAGCAGAGCTCCACCACGGCATTACCACTGCGTCCCAGGTGGCAGGGAGTGATGATCCTACCCGACGTACTCAGGATGGATCCTCTTATGGGGAAAGGGAGGTTTGCTGGGAACCGGAAGCGGCGGGATGGAGACTGGATCCATCCCACTCCCTGTCCTGTGTGTTAGTTTTGACTCGAAGCTGCTGGGTATTAATTTCATTTTACGTGATGTTTTCTCACTACTGTTTCTCTAAGGGATTGAATGGGGTTTATACTTATTTATTTAAAGAAAATTTTTGGTTCTTACTGGACTTCGGAGAGTGGTGAGCAAGAGAGCTACCTACATAAGCTGAGCAGGGCTCAGAGCAGCTTTCTGTGTAATGCGGTAAGCTCGCCACCAAAGAACAATATTTTATTATTAATGTGCTAGTGCCGTGATCCAGGGCAGCCCTAATCTCCTCGTCTCGCTAGAAATTTCACCACTATTTTTTCCGAATTAAACTAGAGATCAGATTTCAGTAACAAGTGGATGATGTATCATCATATCATCCACCGTGTGGTCTACTGGAGGAGACAGAATCACATCAGAAACCCCTCTGAGCACCTTGCGTCGGGCTCCATCGCTTGTGATGGCCATGAGGGAGACTTTTATTTATCGGCTCCCTTGCAAGTACTGCGCATGGGAAACGTGTGTTTTTTGAAGCCCTGTCGGTGCCTGATTAGCTTTGCCCATGGCCCAGTGGGGAATTCAGTCTTCAACGTGCAGCACTTCATGGGCAGAAAGCTAAATGTTAATTGCAAACAGCAAAGCAGAGTTAAGGATTTACGTGGCTGTCTGTGGAGAAACCCAGCGGAGGTGGCATCGCTGCAGCCCCTTCCTCACGGGCCAGACTGCGCTCCTCCTCTCCAGCCCCAGCAGCATCCTTCGGGGATGCAGGCACAAAAGAAGCCTCATGGGGCCTCCTTAGATGATACTCAACCCGTGTTCTTTAAATTCAAACATTTTAATGAGTGTTATTTTACCTTCTACTTCTCTACAACCTTAATACAGCATGCAAATGATACCTTTACCCCTGGCAGGCTCGGAGTGATGGGTTCACTGCACCAGCGGGTGCTCTGGCAACAGCGTGACAGGGAACAGACACACCTGAGCTCTGCCACAGGCTGCCCCCGAAAACACCCTCTTTTTTGTGCATAGCATAATATTTACTTATTACCTGTAGGCAGGCACTCAGCCTAGCTAAGGAAAACATCACCTGTGCCAGGGTACAGTGTGGCTTGAGCAAGCAGCTGTCAGCGGAGCCGAACCCGCGAGTGCCTGATGAATGCTTAGTCTGATGGGGCTCCCTTCAAAGCAATTAGTCAATTTGTAAATATTGCCATTAAATCAGTTTCTTGCTTTGAATCGTGTTGCTCATAAACATGATTTGAGGGTGGGAATAAACATGGAATTATTGGTGGCATCTTCACCCATGCTAAGCAAATGTATCTAAATGAAATAAGGTGCCTGTTTTTATTATTTTCTTTCTTTTTTTTTTCCGTATTTATAAAATGGATTCCTGCAGATCTTGCCTTTTCTTAGAAAGAATCCTCAACCACATTCCCAGCTATCCTAAAACTGGAAGGGATGTGCTCATGGGCGGCAGAGGCTGTTGTGGTGTGGGAAGACAAGCAGTGTTTTATCATCATCCTCTTGCTGTGTAATTGCACCAGGAGACTTTTGAGCAGGATTACAGGACCAGACCCTAAACGAGGCTGAAATAGCTGCACTGGCAGGTCCTGCAGCCCCAGCGAGGTCAGAGCAACCCTGTCCACCCCGGCCCGGGCTGCCAAAACACCAGATCCAGTTGGAGACTATGGGTGAGGGAAAAGATAAAACCAAGGTACTGCAAGCAGCATCAGCAAGACTATGGACAATAATGTCCCTACCTGCAAAAATAAACCTCAAAGAAAGGGAGTAACAAGTCAAAGTGACGTAGAAGGAAAAACACTTGCTAGCACTGGGCTGAGTTTCACTGCTAGAAAACCTAAACACAAGGTAGCATCAGATTTAAGCAGAGGTGTTTTCCCACCTTCAGGGGGAAAAATCTACACTGCAACAGGACAACTCTCAGGATCGCTCAACCCATTTCCATGCCAGCCACAGGAAGGCAGG
This sequence comes from Crypturellus undulatus, assembly GCA_013389825.1. Classification (NCBI taxonomy): domain Eukaryota; kingdom Metazoa; phylum Chordata; class Aves; order Tinamiformes; family Tinamidae; genus Crypturellus; species Crypturellus undulatus. Next base: position 386,782 of record VWPW01010007.1, read on the forward strand.
AGGAAAGGGGTAAAACAGAACAAGAACAGTGACGTGGCCGCTGGCGCAGGACTGCAGGCACCGGCTGCACAGAGGCTCTGGGTGGCCCTGGCAGAGCAGAAGGCGCTCACTCTGCCTGCCCGTGACAGGGTGCCTGCACTGCAGAAGCCACATCAGCAGTGGGTCCCATGTAGGCCAGCAAATTCCTGGCACCAGTAACCTGCTTTCACCTGCTTCCCCACCCAGGGCTTCATCCAATGCAGAAATAGTAGAAACTAGGAACTGCCAACAATATATCAATAGCTCGGGGGACTGCCGAGCTGGATAATTTGAGAAGAAGCTTCACATTTCCTGGGGCAATTGGCTGAATGAGAATGCAGAATTTAGCAGCCAATTATTCATGTCTTTGATGCCTTTTTTCTGTTTTCTAAATAACTTGTATTTAGTGCTAAGATGATTTAAACAGCTGATCTAATCTGAGCCCCGCAAAGAGGATGAAATTTAGCAAGGCAACCGCAGATTAAGCTCCCAGATGGCTGCCCCAGAGGTGAGGATTATATTATTATCAGCATCCCTAAAAAATCCTGGCGATAAGAGAGGCAAGTGGGAAGGCCCTTGGAGGAGGGAGGCAGCATCTTCTGTCCCATCCAGCTTTCCCATGTGGCCTGTTTTACTGGACAACCCATATGCAGGGAGTGAGACCTCCATCCTCAGCAGAAGCCTCACGTTGTGAATGCTGCTCAAGGGGTTTTGGGGCTGGAATACTTTTTCTTGCTCAATCTTATGAAGTATGACTTTGCTTTAGAAAGTTTCTCGCAGGAAGATGCCACCCATTCCCAGTGCGACAGGAGGAACGGGGCTGTTGGTCTGTCCCCTTCTTGCAGGTGCCAGCAGCCTTGGAGGCCCTCACTGCCCTGCCCAGCTCCTGGCAGGGCAGCTCCTGGCTCCTTAACCAGCTTGAAAACAACAGTTGGTAGAATGTGAAAACACAAGTTTGCGAAAGAAGAAACTGTCTACGAGGAAAGATCGATTTCAGCTCGTCGTCCCCCTGAGATGTTTCTAAGTTGTGAAGTCCTCCCAAACTTCCTCTCTTCATTTAAAAGAATGGCTTGTTTTAATTCACTTGAGCTAAGTTAATAAACTTGAGCCTTAAAAAATAAAGTTTAATGTATATGAAGGTAGAGAAACAAACAGGTCTCCAGTGGGAGCTGTAAGCTGGAGAGTTGGCTCTGAATCATCAAAAGCCCCCAGGAACACTTCAAGGGACTGTCCTGCTGCCACGTCCCCCTTGTGCCTTCGATCTGCCGACTCCGATACCCGACCTCATTTCCAGGCCGCCCACGGTCACCAGGGTCTGAGGGAAACGCTTCAAACCGGCAGCCTGAATATAACCCTGCTCCACGCAGGCTGCTCTTCTGCTGCAGGGCCTACTGCGGCTCCGGCCGCCCGTGAAATTAAAGGCTTTGGGAATACGCAGGGCCTTTCCCTTCACAGCGTCCCACCAGCTCCATCCCTGCCTCTCCAAGGCCCCTGAACCATCCAGGCCCTGTCGTTGTCCCCCTGCGGTCGCCATCCCCCGCCGCCTCCTGCCCCTTCAGGAGGGCAGACATGGTGGGACGTGGCTGCAGCGGGGCCTGCAGGCCGACACGGACTCCCTGCCTGCCGCCTTGTCCAGCAGCAACCAGGCTCCGCCGTCCTGGTCAGGATGAAACCAGGGTTTAGCCAGGCTCTGTGAGGCCGTGGGACGCTGCTGAGGGGTCCTAGGTGACTCCCTGGCCTTGCCATGGCCAGGGGGACGTGTCTGCCCCACTTACTCCCATAGGGGAGATCTTCATCACACAGTGGCCTCTCCTCAGCCCTGCACCTCTCCCGGCGTGCAAGGTGCCAGCTCTTCCCAACCGCCCCATGGCCACAGAAGGGAGCCCTCAGTTGCTCCCGCGATGGTCCTGCTATTCCAGCAAGTGCTGCCGGTTCCTCTCACTTGGCCCTCGCCTGGGGTGAGAAACCACCCAGTAGGGAGAGACCTCACGGGAAGGAGGAAGGGAAGGGAGCAGGGAGCTCCTGTCTCGGGGGCTACCAACTTTGGGAATGCCGATGTTTTCTCTGAACTATTTTCTTGGGATTCATTTCCCTCGCTTCACCACAGCGATGTGGTGAAAGGCACGGCCTCTCCTCAGCCGATTTCTCCTCTCGGCACAGCAGCGGCTCTAGCGCGGCCAATGAATCGGAGCGGTGGCAGCGGAAGACCAAGCTGATGGACAACAGCTCTCTGCTTAGGGCGTTTTGCTTTTGGAGATCTTTGGAAACCAATATATTATCCTCCCCCAAAATGAGATGCAACCCTTCGAAGGACTCAAGGGTGAAACGGCAGCAAGTCCTATCCTCTCCCTGCGCAGCCATGAAGAGGGGTGACCGCAGGAGCCCAGAGGGACGCCCAGTCTGTGGCAGCCCAGGGTCAGCCCGCCTGGCCACAGGATTAGCGTCCAGCTGGCTCTTGGCCACCCAGCGCCAAGGACAGCCTTGCGTGAAGTCCACAGCTTTGGACCCCACACTTGGCTGCTGCTGGTGCTACCAGAGATGGGCAGAGAGGCGCAGGCACCTCCCAAACGGCCCCGTTGCATCTCTGCTGAGGGCCTGGAGGGGCCCGAGGGCTGCCGAGCGATGCTGCATGGTGCAAAGCCTGAGCCACGGTGCCCCAGCACCCCTCACTTCTGCTGGTATTTATTTTACAAAGAATCATGGGGCCAAGTCCACAGAAATGAGGTGTGAGCAGATCCTGATGCCAATCGCCCTCTGCTCCTGGGATGTCTCAGATACTCCCAGAAGAGTCTCAGAGATCTTGCCTTTGCTTAAAATCAGATTTGACCATTTGATCTTTAGGATTGACCTTCTGAAGACTCCAGCTTGGCTATTTGGAACAAAGGACCCTTTCTTTTTTACTGGAAGTAGCTTCTGGGAATGTCAGTTCTTTGGGTAAAATGCTGAACACCTGAGCTACCAACAGCCTGTGAAAGCCTCCTAGGCAATTGTGGTTGCAGCGAGGAGGAAGAGTCTATCACATCACCTCTGTGCTCAAATAAGAACACGAACCCAGGATTGCTGCGGATGGCTCTGCTTCAGACCCAAACCTAGGAAAAACAGGTTTCCCAGGCTAGTTAGGAAATATTTACAGCAGCAGAACATCAACACTGCAAAAGAGCATAGGCTGATCCTCAAAGCCTGACTCAGCCTGCAGGTCTTTCCTGATCAGGATCTTTTACAAATACCTGGTAAAAAAAAAAAAAAAAAAAAACAGATTATTTATCTAAAGATCAATCCTTCTTCCCCTCTATTTGTAAATGCATTGAATGTATACTGTAGTAATACAGCCTCCCTGGGAAAAAGTGTAAACCACAACCCAAGCGAGCATACAGTCGAGAGACAATCTACTTTAAATCTAAAAGAAGGAATTTCAGGGAAGGCATGAAATGCTGCTGTTTATTGGGGCAAGCCACATCTCCCTTGCAAATAAAAAACTTCCAGCAAAAGAGAAACTCATGCGTACCAAAAACACGATGCAATGGAAAGTGCTATCTAGCCCCGCGGCTGCAGATGGATGAATCTGCAGGAACAATCCATTCAAGCTGGCTTGGTCGTAAATTTAGCATGTCCTAGAAATAGCTGTAGATGGTGATTTGTATTAAGTCGTACAGTTGAAAGCTACTTGTGTAAGAGGATTTCTTTAGGATGTACATTGAAAGATTTGCTTGAAACACACGGCGATTCAAGCGTAATTGTGGGACCAAATCCTGCCCAAGTTTTTCTCTGAATTGCTTCTAGAAGTTAGACACCAAAAGGGACAAGAGAGCAGAAATGTGCTGTAACAGCAAAGCAGCTCCCATGCACCGGGCCAAGGGATAGAGCTGGCCAGGAAAGGGGAGGAATCCTGGGGATGGAGGGAACACAGGGATGCAGAGGAGATGAAGGAGAGATCTCATTCAGTGGCAACAAGTTGTGATTTCAACTTAGACAAGCAGCCCATGGAGCAGCAACATATAAAACGGGGACACCAGAATTTCTGGGTCTCAAAGGGGCTTGGAAAAGAAAATATTGCAGATGTCCTTAAAGTTACAGCGAGAGAGCACGTGGAGTTTTCTTTAGGGCTCCTCTAGGAGTTCCATGGGAAAACATGGTCCAAAATTAGGCTTTTATGGAACATTTTACGTTATGGGGCTAATTACCATGGCAGCCTGCGAGGGTGGCACATTGTCCCCACTGAAATACTGCCCACACCAAGGAGGCCTCCAGTGCAGGAGCTGCAAGTAAATTCTCTGCCTGACACTAACTGGGATCGCTTCCAAGCAGCAACTGGTTGCAGCAAATACTGCAGTGATTTATGACTGCTTAATCTCTCCAGATTCAGAGGGATGTGTGGAAGATGGAGGTATCTGGCTCAGGAAGGAAGACGAGGCACAAAACAGCTGGAATCTGTTGAGGGGAAGCTGATGGATTAGAGGACACGCCAAACACCTCAGTGCAAACCAACACCTGCTGCACTCACACTGATGCTCTGGGGTTAACATGTGCTCCACAGAAATCCGGGCAAGACATGAGTCTTGTGAATAGCTTCAGTTAAATGAGAAGTGTTTTTTCAGCACTGTGCTTATGAGCAATGCAAAAACCTGCACTACTTCAAGACAAATTCTTTCCCCGCCTTCTCCTCTGCAAGGACAAGGACTTTGCCTGCGCAAAGCCCATAGGGATCAGTGGAGGTTGGCGCTTTGGAGACACATCTCTAGAGCTGCCCCTCCTCACAAGGGCTGTTTATAGCCCTTGTTATACCTACAAAGTGGTGGGAGAGGAAGGGCCCTAGATTGGGCCAAAAAGTGTTTACCAGGTGACGGTGATACGGAGAAAGTTTCTTCATGATGATTCACTATTTGCTAAAAGAGAGGTAGTCGAATCCTTCCTGTCCTTACAACTTCCCCAGGAATTGGCTGTAGGAAGGTCCCGCCATGTTCTGCCTTTATAAAAGCTCACCCAAAAAAACAAGAGCATTAAGTTACCTGCTCTTCCTCAGCAAGCACCGCACTGGCTCAACAGGGATGTGGGGAACATGAGGCTCGTCAGAAACAACAGCAGCCACTGCCCGTGGGCACCCAGGTGGCAAGGCCATGGGGCTCCACAGAGCTGCTTCCCTGTAGGGCTCCACGTGGATGAACAGGAAAAGCATCTGCTGGAGGAAGACAAGAAGCAGGAATCCTCCCAGCTGAACTCAGCACTTGCCAGCTCCTAGGAATGAGGTGGTAAAAGACAAAGCACGGGGACAAATGCTCTTCTTTGCTAGAAGTGGCATCAAGCAGCTGAAAACATCAGCTCTGACCATGACCATGGCCTGGCTCAGCCCTGACCAGAGCTACCACGGCAAGCGGTGGAACATGGGGGCCTGGGCACAGAGTTCTGCCACTTTGGATGGGACAATACATGAACCTCAGGTCTGCCTTAGATTTGATCACAGAGTGTTGACAGTGTGGTCACTGTGGGCCAGTTGAGGGTCCTGTGTACAGGCTTTGGGATGCCACGCACACAAAGTAGGAGAGACATAGATGTCCTGAAAATGAGCTTCCCCCAACAAAGAACTTGCTGGTGCTGCCTGTGTCCTGCTTGGCATTGAACACAGCAATTTCTTTTCACCACCTCCAACTTCTGCTGCCCAAGATCAGTTCATTGCTTTGGGGAAAAAGATGGATGAAAAACATATTGGAGCAGCTCTCGCAGCAGCCCAGCCTTTTCAATCCCCAGGACACGTGGGTGCTCTCCCTTCCGTTTTATGCACTATAAAGAAAAATAGAACAATATTCTGCAACGTTGGTGATTTTGATCTCATTAAAATCCCATCAGTTTCCCCCTTTTACAAAGTCACTCATGTCTCGTATAGCAATGACCCACTGGAGATGTCCTAGTGAAAATTACTTTATTTTCCTCCTTTTTTTTTTTTTTTATAATAATCACTCCTTACAGCCTGAGAAATGAGGTTCTTTAAAATGCTACAATCCCAGGAATGCACCTAATTATGATGCTGTGAGCATAACAAACTGCAGTCTGCAAGTTCTTAGGGACCCAATTCTGAAAGTGGAATCATTACTAATATTTAAAACAACACCTGTGGCTCAAAAGTCATAAATCACAATATCCACCGTATAATACTACGACACACTCCAAGCACCTGAGAGAACATTTGAGTGATGAGGTATCAGTAATAAAGAGGCAAGCACAGCTCTGCTTTAGAACCTCATACAAAGCCTCAGATTTTATCATGTATCCCAACGCAAACACATTTGATCTGAGCTCCTGGAGTTTTCTGGGAAAATTAAAACACTCAAGTTTGACTGTGTCTTCTTCTCACCACCACCAACTAAATTCAAGCTGCTCCCTCCATAAGCAGCCCATGGCTTGGTCAGGTCTTCGTTCCAGCACTTGATGCACTTGCCGAAGATGTTTTGTGCTTTAGTTGAAACGTGTTGTCCCAGCACGCAGCAGATGAAGAAGTAGAGGAGCATCCACTGCTTGTTACCCGCCTGGCCTGCAGGTTCACCCAAAAATGCTGACTTCATCCAGAAGCAGAGGAGGAGGGTTCACAGGACCTCTCCTTCCTGGATGGCTGCAGAGGTGCCGAAAACTTTGGCAGAGTTGTAGGAAGAACCCAGCAGGGAAACAGAAACATTTCAGTCATTCAGGTGAGCATGCAGCTTACCTCCATGGCACCTCCCCAGGACTCTCAACTGAGGATCTGCCCCTCATATTTTCACACTGGTTATTTATAATGTGCTAGTGAGAGCATACGCTGGGGCAGCGGCAGTTAAACACCACGGATGTGTCATAAAACCAACAGCAAAATTTGCTGGTCTGTGCAAGTGCTGATTCTCACCACAGTAAAAAACCACTCCCTCTCATTCAAATCCAATTTTCCAGCAAGAATGTCCTACCTCCCAAGAGCAGAATGCAATGCGAAACCCCATGTCTTTGACAGAAACATCTGGAGATGTTGACTTTGTGAGAGATACAGAGATGCACTCTTGAAACAAATGAACAGTGCAGGATTCGGCTTTCATTTACATCAGATTAATTCCTCTGTCACAGTCAGCAGCGCTGCAGTTTGCTCGCACAGGTAGAATGAGGAACTGAGTGACAACAGCTATTTTTCAAACAAAAATGGAAATTGCAGGTGGCATTCAATTGGAGATGCAACCAAGTGTCACCTCCCGGCACCTTCTGTGCTTTCCTGGGGCAGCCTAGGAGGTGATCAGAGCACAAAGTGCATCCAATGGAGAAGGAACTCTTTCCAGACAGGAAAACTGCCTTTTGAGGAAGCATAATGAACATGACAGCCTGCCCAAGGACTTCAAATTCAGGCCACAGCCATCCAGGCCCTGGTAGCCAACTTCCGCCTCGCTCTCACACAGCCCATCCTCAGTAGCCAATATGGCAGCACACACAGTTGGGAGCCTAATGCAGCTCGAAAGAAATATGTTTTGTGTAGGGCTGCTGGGGTGGAGGGTGAAATAAAGCTACTCAGAAAACATTCACTGCCAAAACTATGAAGTTGGAGAATATTTGGACGGATATCAGAAGCTGTCCACAGTATTACCAGGGGTGCTACTTCTTTTGTAATTTCCCAAGCTTCTTTGTATTGGGGGTGGGAGGGGAAGGGGTCCTTATAGTAATTGGCATGTATGTGTAAAACACACAAATCCTTGTTACTGTCAGCACAACGATACTTTGGGTAGTGCTCAGGCTTCTAGATCTAGATCCGTCTGTGGTTCCATCTGCACAGATCAAGTCAGCACTAGATGTTTAAATTCCCTTCGCACTTGTCCTTATGGATGCTGAACATTAAACTGCGGAGCGGGGCACAAACACATGCTGGGCTCTATTTGCAACAGAACCCAGAAATAAAAGGAACAGCCCCCTGTCCAAATCCAACCCAGACTCGCCAAACTGCAAAGAGCACAAATACTCCCTCCCTTCTTACTCTGCCAGGTGGGATAAATTGCTCACAGGCACCATTTATACACAGTAAAAAGCATCATAAATATTTTCATCTAAAAAGCACTAAAAACAGGAGGGAAAGGTTGAACAAAAGTTTACCCTAGTCTTCTGTATCAAATGACAGGAAATCTAGGTGATTTGGTTTGGTATCAGTGTCCGATTATCCAAATGGAAACCCAAATTCATTGGCTCAGAGTCCAGAGAACCCCTTAGCAACATCAACATCCAGAGACGTCTTTGGTTTTGTTCTTTCGCTGGTATCTTGTGTCCAAGGGATCAAACCCCCTTTCTCTAGACCCAAAAAGCGCCCAGGGGGGTGTTTTGGCCATGTAATCTGCTGCCGTGAACGTCTTTGATCCTCCGCTCCTTGTGTAGTCCCGCACCAGCTCCTGGAAGCGATCGTAATTGATCCAGGTGCACCATTCCCCATTGATCTTGAACTAGAAAGGAACAGAAAAGAAAGACGTTGCTATGCAGAGGAGCAATAAATAACACCAAATACTCAGTTTATGCTAAGACAAGCTGCTGGTTACTCAACTGTTTTTTTTTTTTTTTTTTTTTTTAATTTTCTGATCACACTAAGGTCTGAGGTAAAGCCATCTGGAAGCAAACCACGCTCTGCCCCAGGTCTGACCCATTTTAGCGCCACTTTGCCAGGACAAATACTTCCATGCTGCATCCCGAAGAGCTTTCATACTTGAAAGACCTTGGTTTTGGGAGCTGGAAGAGCCCTGGAGAAGACCTGTAAATTAGGGGGCAATACATAGGAATTCCTCCAGGAAAAGCACCTTTCCAAAGCCATCCCCGAGATCCTTGTCAGGAGTCTGTGATACCAACTCAAGGACAGGCACAGCTTGGTGAAGTGGGAGCAGTAAGGGAGCCGCATGCTGCAAGAAATAGATTTAAGTCATCTTTTAAAGGAGCTGTGTTTGGAACGAGGGAGAAGTGTGACATGAATCCTCTTTCACTGTTCGAATTTCAAGAGTTGCTTATTTTGACCTACCGAAGCTGCATTTGTCTAACAGCTCTGCTAATTTAGCAACAGCCTTGACTGACTCCTCAATTAGGATTTATCTCAGTTAAGAGCTTATTATGCACTTCATCCAAAAAAAAAAAAAAAAAAGAAAAGAAAGGAAAAGATACTGGTTCTGTTTTTTTTTTTTCCCAAACTTGATGGCTATGCGTTTAAATGGCACTTGACTTTCTGCCCAAGAGCTAAAAGCTTTTTTGGTTGGAAGAACTGCTGATACCTGTAAAATTCTTGAATCAAACGTTGCTAATGCTAATCTATTGCTGCCCATGTAATTACAGCAACTCCGTGCAGGAGGAGCCCTCCGCGCCGGCAGGAGACGTGAGACTGCAGAGTCATTGGGAGGAGCAGGGAATGATCCTCGCATAAATAAGCTCCCCCAATGTTCATTCCTAAATCACTAAGGTGGAGGCCGTGCTGAAACACAGCAGCGCATCCACTCTGGTGCCCTTGACTTGAGTAAAGCAATCCCGGAGGAGGCAGCATTACTGCCTGAAGAGCAGGAGCAACTTGAGAAGAAGACCCAGGCGCAGATCTGAACCTTCCTTTTGGCACGTACAGAGGTGCTGGATGACTTTGGCTGCTGCAATCCGCAGGACTCTCAGGCTCTGAGACTCTAAGCTTTTCAGAACAAGGCTCATCTCTTACTGAGCCTCCAAAGAAGACCAAAGACGAGCGTGAGACATGAACCAAACCGAACAGATGATCCAATAAATCCTGGTTTCTAGAAAACAAGGAGGACACTTATCTTAAGAGGGGAGTGAGAGTTTGCAACAAGTCTTAAACCCTATGGTCAGCAGTGTCTGAGCGATAACACAAAGTCCTAGGAGACACTGCTGCCCCCAGGGCTTATGGACCAGGTGAAACAAAGCTACAGATTGCAAACATTACCTGAAGTCAAGCAGCAGTCTAGCCCGGAGCTCCGAAGTCAGAAACAGCAGGATAACGGGGTACTTATACCTGCAGGAGACACTAAGAACTATCCCTAGACAAACAAGTGCTGTTCGGATGGCTGTGCTAGCAAGGCAATCAACGGTGACTCAGTTCCTCCAGAGGCTGGTTTAATGTGTGGGAGAAAAAACAATCTCATGAAGGGACAAGGCTCGATGCTGGCGTTTTCATCACTCACTATCCTAACACCCTCACTGTCCAGCTGTCTTGTACAGACATGAAATTCTGAAATGAGTTTCGGGGACAAAGAGATGTTTTCTCTCTTTCTTGAAGCTTTTTTCTCGTTCTTTGCCTACCATACGATGGCTGTATTTCACTGCACTAGCAGATCCTCCTTAGAGACAGCGACCTTTGACAAGGCCAATGGCAGAAGAGGAATGAAAACCTCCCACGCCACTTTGGTCACAAATATCAAAGCCCTCTTCTTGCCCCTTCCCCGTGTCCTCCCACACTGCCGGGACGAAGTCTTGTGTGTGCTTCCCTCAGGATAATAAAAGTGTTCCCTTTATGGAACACCAAGCATCTGGGAAACATCTCCTGGCTCCACAGTTGGACTTGGTGCTGGAGGCAGCCGTCAAGACGCCCTTTCAGGCTTGCCAAAATCGCTCATGTTGCTCTGCGAGCACCCAAAACTTGGGCCAGGTCCCTTCAGCGGGAGTTTAAGCTCTTCAGCATCACAGGAACACGCAGCTCCTGACACAACGGAGCTATTACTGCTGATAACTGTCTGCTGCAGACTAATAAAACAAAACCGTTCCAAAAGAACACCCAAAAGAAAGCCCCCCTCGATATGCCGCTGAAGCCGATTAAATAATATTAAATATTTTTAGTGCTGCAATAGCACAACAATAAACTACAAAGCAGTGGGAACCATCCTTTAGGTGTGTCATGGAAACCAATTATTTTCACTGAGGAATAAAAATCAGACAATGTGGGGTGGGGGAGAATGGCTTCTATGGCCCACATAGATTTACAGATGGGATTTTAACAAGTTTATGATTATGCCAACAGATAATGAAAGATTTAAGACCTAAAATAGTTTCACAGCATCCATATAAAAGGCAAGCCGATGCTAAGCATCAATGTTATTTCAAAGACTAATGCAGCTGGGCTTTTTTATTGAATTTTTCACTACCTAGTTAAGTCTTTTACAGTGATAAATACATCAACAAAAGACCAACGGCCGAAACCCTCCCCTTGGTTTTTTTAAAGTCAGCAGCATAAAATAAGCCATAAAGCTCCAGAGGCAGCTCCAAAGCCCATCTGAGTTGTGTGGAGGGACAAACTCCTCATCCCCGGAGGGCTTCCTTGTGCCAGCAGGATTGTGCGGGGGCAGCCCATGCTCTCCCAAGCACAGGAAGCGGAGCTGGGGCCTGTTGATACGAGAGATGGGGGAAGAGAAGGGGAGCAGAAGCAATGAGACTTGTTGTCAATGGAAATAGTCCCTCCAAGAGATGGTCTTGCAAGAAAAACACAGACACTGCAAGCATGATCAGAAGCCAGGACTAAAACAGGGACCTAAAGATATCAACAGTGCATTACTAGCACCTCCTTTTCCTCTTTTGATTGAGAAGAGTGGGTAGGAATTACAAGCAACTTTAAATGATCTTTTCCTGTAAATGCACGGATGTTTGAACGCTGTGGAGAGAAGCTTCAGGCTCAGAAAGCCACCAGCACTAACGAAGGAGAGAAAGGCTGAGTGTCACACAACACATTTCATCTCTTGCCAAAAGAGAGGCCTTTGCCTAAATTATTTTTGGTGACCATTTATATATATATCGGGAACAATATAGTAGTGCTATGCCCTATCTTCCCCACAGATAAATGTAATTGTGAGGAGATAAACATGGTGTTTACATGAAGGGATAAAATATGGAAAAGAAAAATACCGAAAAATGGAAGTCAGCCAAAAATCAATTAGCTTGTCTTAAGAAGGATAATGTTAAAAATCAGCCAAACAAGCAAAAATAAATCCCTTTATTTCAAGGAAAGGAGTTAAGTTGTACAGGCAAAATAAAATATCCCAATAAAGTTGCTCTTCCATTACTTGTGGGTACTCATTGTTTTGATGCACAAGGTTTGGCGGTTAGGGAAGCGGTTCCTCTGCAGGCACACACCGTGTTTAGTGGTTAAATATGGCCTGTAGAATTAAACACTGCATAAAACTCACCCACCCGCAGGCCAGGAATGGCGCTTGCATCCTGGCCCCGCTGAGCCGCCTCCAGCATCACCAGGGGAAGGACCCGAAGGGGCTGGCACCCCGCGCATCTGCCACCAGCTCTTCCAGTTATAACCCCCAGCATTTTAAAACCTGACATGGGCAATTTTCCAAACCAGACTTATCTCGGTTTCACATAGCCCAAGACACTAAGAGAGTATTTTTGCAAAAGTCGAAAAGGCCCCCGGGAAGCCCCTGAGAAAGCTGCTCCCTGGGGCTTCGTTGACTCGGTGGTGCAGGATGCGCTTCGGCACTGCGACGAGATTTGCAAGGACAGGGTTTTCCAAACACTGCTTGATCCTCATATATACAAATAGGAGTTATTTATTTATTTAAGGAAATAAAGCTTGCAAAAGAGCTTGCGAGCCTTACAGTCCTTGCACCATCCATATAAAAACATACAGGGATAAACAAAATTAACCACTACTAAAGCCCATTTATGTTCTTTCTTGAGAGCACCACAAAAAACTATCCTAAATTATCTTTAGAAAAGCAGCCAGGATATCCTCACTCTGGTTTACAGTGGCTTTCCTTGAAAACGCTTCACTGTTGAGCTTAAATGAAGTCTTATGCTATGAGGAAAATAAAAAGCACCACGCATGGAGTGGTTTATATTGAGAGCATTTGGAGAAAAAGGATCCAGAGGGGAAATAATGCTCTGCTTAGCACCCTGGCAGCAGGTGGAATGATTCAGCAGGGACAAAACTAGACAAACGGCTTCAAAAGGTGCAGTGATACCTGTCTGAAAACACAAGCCTAGATCTGCCTCGACTAGGAGTGAAATGGGTCACCCCTAGCCATAGGGCAGTATGGGGTCCAGGCCTACGGCACGTTTTCTCCTACATATTCACTAGTGCCAAAGAGATGCCGAGAGCAGTGGATACTGTTAGGGCATCCGGGTTTGCTGCAGCATCTAAAGCAGCAGCACGAAATGTGCAGAGCGTCTCTGCGAGCCCCATTGCTGCGGCCGGGGCCGTAATGCGCACATCTGGATCGGTTACAACGGGTGGACAAAAGAGTCCTGGACTGTCTAGACAGCACAGCTGGCCTCTTCTGGCAGAAGGAATTGCAATATCGCAGCCAGTGAAGCTGCGCTGGGGAATTCACCTGCCGCTCGGCGTGGCTGGCTTCCACCTTGGCAACTCCCTTTTGAAAAATAAAATCACATATCCCTCCCCACCACACTTCTCAAGCACAGAATAACACTACATGAAACGTGCCGTTTCGGACTATTTATCACTTTCTGCTTGCAATACGGTAGCTGAAAGGCTTTGTAGCACCGATCTCCACCTCTGTGCCCAGAAAAACATCTGAAAGTAGATAGACTGCTGGAAAAATGATCAAGAAGGCTTCAGTCCGAGTTCCTCAATTTAAAACTGCCAACAGCTAATCATTTCAATAAAGAAAGCAGCTTTTATACCTTCACACAAAGTATTACTAAACAGATCGAATCTAATGGCAGTGAAAAGCACTTACATTATGCAAGTGTTATGACTAGTTTTGCCAGTTGCCAATAGAAAGGTCTCCAAGTTCTACAAATTCATTAAATTATTACACGCAGTTCCTCATCTAATTAAGGCTCACAATTATTTAAGGCTCAGCCATGAAAGTGAGTGAGCTGGAGTCGTTCGGGGGAAAAAAATGGAGAAATATGAGAGATAAATTAATCTTAACTGGGTCATATCTCCTGCTAAAAGCTAAAAATCTTTTCCTTTCAAATCCCAATTGTGACTTCAGGCATAAGAAATTAAGCTAGTTATTAAGATATAAACTAGGGGAATGGAAGGCTATAACAAACTAATAGGGTACTGGGCATGTGGAGCAGGAGTTTTACTAAATTCTATGTCTTTGGGGGCAAAATGAAAATCTGTATATTGGCACTGCAGGATGGGAACAACGGGGCTCTAAATCCTTCAAAAAACTTAGAAAATGGGATCTACAAACAGTTAACAATACCAAAAATTTCCATCTGATTTTAGATGGAAGCAACAGGGTAGCTTTATTGTTATATAGTCAGTGATTTAAATAAAAAGCTCCTTAGCAATCAGCCACGTTAAAGCAGATAAAAGTATCTTTCAAAGCTGGCAACTAGACCTCTTGGAAGTGGAATTTCCTGCTGTATTTAAGAGTGAGACCAAAAAAAAGCCCCAAGTCAAAGCAAAACCAACCTGACATGCGCACTGCTGGGTTCGCAGCATCTCTTGCTAGGAGCATATTGCCCTTTACTCGGGGGATCCTTCCGCCCTAACTCATTAGCTTCTATTTATTAAATCTAATCTTGGGTGAATTACTCTAAATAAAAGATTCATTATTGCAGTTTTTACTTTTTAAATCCTTACCAGCTGCAGAACAGAGCAACTCATCTGCCAATTAAGCCGTTTTAATTCTGATGGATGAAAAACAGATTACTTTAGCATAACTCAGATCTTCTTTTAATAATGAACAGATCAAGCACGGCAGAGCCACCTTCCTATTCAGAAAGCAACAATGGAAAAACTCCTCGAAAAACACCAAGTTTCAGACTCAGGCCTGCAGGAATGTCGCACTTCAGAGACTCAAATGCCTCATCCTTGGATGGGGCGTCACTCTGTGTCCTGTAGCTGCGGCACTCACCGAGGTGCTGCACCATTTTGGTAACTTTCCCGCACACAAACAGCAAATCAAGATTGTTTTTTCCCTTGTATGATAACCCCACACCATTATGGCGTAACGCAGAGGTAACATTGCGAACAGCAAGAACATAACTCAACCTCTGGGGTTTGGATGCTGGGTCACAGGGACAGCCTACGCTCTCCAAATGATTTGTGAGGCAGGAAGGAAACACAACGTGATTGACTAACAAGGGTTATATTAGAGAAAAATAGTCCATCTGCAGCTGGTAGTTAAGTGCTTCCTTTTCCTCCCTAAATATAGATGAAATGCTCAGCATGGAACAACTTCAGTGTCTTTCACCCAACCTCTTGAGCCTTTTGCAAGCACCGTCGGGACTGTCAAGCCCTCACCTATCAGGGCCCCCCAGGGTGCAGATGCAGGTGGTGCTGGAAAGCCTAGTGAAAAGAAAAAGGCTGGTTTTCTCCTTGCTGGAAATCCTTCTTCACTGATGGGTAGTGAGGAGCACCTTTGGCCAGGTACCATCTGTATTCAAAAACACCACATCTGCCTTGGGTGCTGGACCCCACAGCTTGGTACCACCTCTTTCTGAGGCAAGGACAAAAGCATACAGATGGGCAAAAGTCAGATGGCTCTTGGCAAGGGAAGTCTTCCTCTCCTCTCCTCCAGGAGAGCAAAGAGAGGAGAGTCATGTCCGTAAAAATGTTGCTTTTCTGCAACCAGTCTTCAATACTGCAAAACGAAGGAAGTCTCATCATTGTGCAGCATCATTCTCAGATGACACCCTCTCACATGTGGTCTCAGAGAAGCAGGAAAACAAAGTCTCATCGACCATATAATTGCAGAGAGTTTCCTAAAAACAGCTGACTGTTTCATTCTGCACCTTACCCTCTGAGAGCAGAGCAAACCTGCTGTGGTACCACCATATGTCTACTGCTACCCTACGGCACTGGCGCATGCGAGACCTTAATGCAGTCAGCATCCAACTGGGAAATAACCCGAGAGGGAAGACAAGGTGCTGGACACAATTACAGTGCCAGATCAAACAGTCCTAAAGAAGGTTTAGATGCAGGGTCTGGACAGAGACCCCCAAGCACGTGTGTCTGTTCCTTAGGGCGAGAGGGATCACTGCAGCAATGCGGCTGAGCTCCAGCCACTCATTTCAGACTTTATGGGATTTCTACATAACAGCAAAGAAGGGTAAGATTTCAAGCCTCATCGACATGGAAGTCAAACCAGGTATCCCATGAAGAAGTCTAACACACTAACAAACAAACTATGCTCACTTGTGTTCAAAAACGTGCTCCAAGGCATCTGCAGCACTTTTGCCTTTACTAGTCACTCAGCCTGCTCATCTCAAGGATACATTAATTGTTACAGCCCAAGGAGAGACAGTTAACCGAGTTCTCTCTGGAAGAGGTTGTTAGAATTACTGTTAAGTGATAAAGTTGTTGCTGTATCAGTATCTCAGCCAATTAACTCGAAAGTACTGTGAGAAATTCAATTTTTGCACTTTGGTGTTTATAGGATTTGCTACAAAACAAATGTAATTACTCGTGAATTCAGTGCTATTGCTAAATAAAAAAATCAAAGAGGATGAGGCCAAACTGCATTGGCACATCTCAAGGAGAGATGAAAAGCATCCTGCAAAAAGGGCACTAGAAGGTCAGGAGGCAGCCAGAGAAGATGAGCGGGATCAGTGCTCATGCACAGGGGAGCCCACGACAACCCAAGGGAGGCTGCATCCAGGTCCTGCTCTCACTCGTTTTGCTGCACACCCCGAGACAGAGGATGTATGGGGATTATTTTTTGGGTGTCTGGGAAGGGTTACTGTGGAAAACAAACCTTTCGCTAGGAGTAGCTTATTAGTAGGTTTTTTAAGGTCATGGTAGATAGTGCAGCCCTGAAAGTCAGCCTCAAAGCTCCCCGAGATAAGGGGAAGTCATTTCACTTCTTTTGGGGAGTTGCTAAGTCCTAGAGGTAGCACTTTCAAAAGCACCGAGTGTTCAATTTGGGAAGGAAATCTCAACACAAGGAACCTACTTCATGTCAAAAAATAATGCGGGGGGGTGGAGGGGAGGGAGGAGGAAGAGACTTAGAAGCCTAATGCCAGTTTTCTGAGAAACTAAAGCACCTCAAAAACCCAAATGGATCCTCTCTATCTCCTCTCAACTTCCTGAGATACAACAGCTCTGCTAGACACATAAATTGCAGTTGCCTCTACCTAAATCTGCTTTTCAACCTAAATCCCTGGCCTTCAGGGGCTAAGTCCTGAACTCTAATTCAAAAAGCAAGCAAATGCCAATCAACGACTCTCCTTAAGAGGAGGAGCAAAGGCTATAATCAAGACATGTTATTTTTCTGACATTTCCAGATTCTTTTGTATAGCCCAGCCTTTCAATCCTGGCTTTTAAAATTACTAATTGAACACCCAACAATATTTCATTTGAACACCCCAAATATTTTCATTGGAACACTACAAAACTACAACGAAACAAATCACATTTGCTAATGATTTTTATTAACTTTTTCAAGCAACTCCTTAACTTCTTGTTTTAAATATACCTTTGATTTTGCAATTACTCACTAGTTTGATTGCTCCCCCAGCACAGGTTTCCTGCAAATAACATAGACTGACAAATTTTATTCTCCACTGGAGCCTGAAATTCAGAATTAAAAGTAATAAGAATAAATTTAGCTTTTATTAGTTATTTTAGTACCCAAGCAGAGATTGCCTCCAAAAGACGCCCCCTTCTAATGAATTTGGAAGGCAAAACAGCTGTTGAATTCCTCCTGGACTGGTATCAATCTATTCTTGTTACTAATGGTGTTGCTTAAATTATGCATCAATACCTTAGGCAGAAATCTGTTTCCGTCTGTTCCCTGGGCCTTTCACCTTAGAAGGGAGCAGGAGCTTTTGTACGCAAGGATTTGCTCGGGTATAGATGCCAGCAGTAACATCTGAGCCTTACAGTGCAAATAAAGCAACTTCAAGTTACATTAAAACAGAAATAGTGTCAGGTTTCTGATTTTTTTTTTTTCTTCTCCTTTCTACCTATTCCCCTAAGTGACAAATCTGGGTCAGTTTCTGTGCAATTTGCAACTCTCCACTGGGAGTTTCCTAATGATTCTAATTACTCCCAAGCACTGATTAAAAAAAAAAAATCTCATTTTCTGGCGGGGGAGGGGGGGTTTAACCTGCCAGTGACCGTGCGCACTGCAGGATGGTCAGAATGCCCCTGTCCACAACGCTGTTCCCACGACAGGGGTACAGCAAGGGATGCGCATGTGTGCTTGGCTCACTAGCTACCTCACTAGCACTTGTTACACATTTATTATGTCTCTATTAAGCTGTGCTGGAGCCCAGAATGCCAAGTTGTGCTTGATATTTTTTTCGTATCCTGCATCCTTAAAAATTAAGGGGACATTTCACTTGGATTTCAAGTGGGGCTCCCAGAAGCCCTGCTGAAACACGCTGGGTCTGCAGAGCTCTCCGGCAGCGTAAGGGGTGCTTGTCTGGCGTCAGGGGGCAGCGCCACAGCCTTTTCTCCACCTTTAGGATGGAGAAGGTGTATAAAAATTTATGCCAATTGTTTCATTTGCCCTTGAGACAGGTTTTACAGGAAGGCAGTTTTGATTCAAAAAGGAAACTCTCCTGGGTCAACATCCATGTATCAATTCGTCTTTTGCCCAATTGCTTCTCTGAGGGAAGACAAACACTATTCCTAGTCTGACTATAAGGAAGACTATAATTTCAGCAGGGATCACAAAGATGCAGGAGAAGAAGAACACAACCCGAAACTCCTCTGCTCCCTTCCTTATAGGGCACTACACACAATGACTAGAGAAACAGCTGCACTTACTGGTGAAAGCTGTCAAGAGAAAAGGATATAGGAACAAGATGAAGACAACTGACCCACCTCAACAAAATTTGCTCTTGCCCTTCAAAATTCAAAACCGTGAGTGCAACTGAAAGTACAAACAATACTCTAAGAAGCTCTTCTTGCAAAGAGCTTCTTGCTTGCAGCACTGCAGAAGTGCTGCAACTTCGGAGGACCAGCCGAATCCTGCAGTAGTTTTATTAACTATTAACTGCAGAGCTCTCTGCAGCACATGCTAGAAGATTTTCCTTTTCCAAACTATCATTCAGCTTCAGAAGGAAAAATTGGTTGGACCGGAGCTGCTGTGCAATGCTTGCAAGGGGGCAAGGGGTTGCTGCACGTACCGTGCCCTGGCACAGAGGGTCTTACCTTCTTGTGAGCTATCAGCAGGCAGTTGGAGTGCTCGTGCTCGCAGGCAATTTCGTAGTCTGGGAGGAGGTCAGCGAGTTCCTGAACGAAACGCACCACCTCCTCGTGCCAGGGCACGTTGGCCATGGTTAGGTTGCTGGCTGAGCTTTCACCGCAGTACGTCACGCCCTGGCGAGAAACACAGACACCGTCATCACCATCTCGCTCCTCGCAATTCTGAGGTAGTGTCACACCATCTGTTGAAAAGTGTCTGTTCCACCCCTTCTTTGCCCGTCTTTCACACTGGATCTTGTAGAAAGGCATCCGAGTTTGTAGACATTCTAAACCTGGCTTTTCCCCTATTGAAAAATCACCAAACTGCTGTGTGCTGAAGTTTCCTCAGTGAAACAGGTTATGCTCTCTGCTGTAAAGACAGTTTTAAAAGCATCCAAATGGATGGCACTTGCATGCTTAAGCTACCATGGGACATTCAGGAATGTCGCTTAGCATTTCCAAAAAAAGTATGATGTGTTTGGAAAAAAAAGAGGCTTGCAAAATGCTAGTTCAACAAGACACAGGATTGCAATTCAACCCATAACAGCCCTGTGTGCTGTAGAAGTCTCTGAAGTCCCCTCCCCATCTTAGATGTCTGCCACTAGCCTTTATGATCCCTATGAATTGCTTCCCAACATCCTTGCAGAGAATCATAGATGCCATCCTCCATAACTGTGCTTCAGGGAAGCTCCATCAGCCTCACGGCACTGGCTCTCCCTGCTCCCAGCTGTTAAATTTAATTATCAGACAGTTAAAACAGGCTGTCTGCCTCCTGCTACTTTTACTTGTAGACAATTGCTGTAACTGCTCCAGACCCAGACGATTTTGGCAATCAACATTATAGATAACCCCTATGAAGTCCCTTTCCTGACTTTCTTACACTACCTGTGTAATGAGAACCAGTTAATGGCAACTAGCCCTGTGCTATGAGAACATACATTTTTGTAGTTGCAATTTACTGGAGATTTTGAATAAAATACATTTTCCACATAACTGCTTGGATCCTGAGACCTCAAGGTCCTCTGTGATAATGGGTTATTTTACAGAAGAAGCAAGATCCCTGTTTTTCTGTAAAAAACGGGCATTTCCAACATCTCATCTACCCATGCATATTAGTCAGGATGAGCTCCACAGTGCACAGATCACGCCTTGGCAGAGATGAGGTTTATTAGCAGAAAGTAGATGCAGATGCTGGCAGTGCAAGAGCAGCTTGAGGACAGAGAAACAGCAGATTTTCGGCAAACTTTTCCTGCCAGAGAAAGGGGGGAAAAAAATCTCCCTGTGAGTGTGCAAAACATATTTATCTTCTCTGCATGTGCAAAAAAATGTGCAATTCTTGAGAGCACAGAGAGAAAAACCACTAAAAAAAAAGTGTAGACGGTAAAAGGGTAGGGCAAGGCCAAAGTTATCTGTGAAACTTGAGATTTCTGAAGATGAGGGCTAACTCGTCTTCGGTCACAGGGAAAGAATCAAGCTTTAGAGGTTTAGAAGCTGTGAATTTTCATGGATCGATCCAGTGCCATTCCAACCCACGGCATCCTCTGAGCAGCCTTCCCTGCAAAGGGAAGCAAGAGAAAAGTCCCAGTTTAGATAACAGCTCTGCTTTCTTGGGGTTTCCAGGTACTCTGCAGTATCCGGACAGCACAAAGCTCCTCGTTTTAGGGCAACCATGGCACAGGGAGCAAGAGCTCGCCTGCTATCCAGGTCTGCCCACACCATACACCTCCTTCCACAGATTTCCTATTCCACCACCAATATTGACACGTTGTTGGAAGAACGAACATTCTCATTCTCATCCTCAGAAGGCCATGGGTCTTTAGAAAACAAGCGAAGGACTTGGTTTAGCCTCCCCCATCTATCTGAAGAAACACAAACCACCAGTTTTCAAGCCTACAAACCACCATTTTTCAAGCGTATTCGTAGCATTCTGGCTCCCTATCAGCAGCGTTATCTGCATGTGTTTCTTTAAGCTAGACACTGAATGCTCCTTGGCATGCAATGATACTATTTTAATGATGGTATTGAGTAGATTCCTCCTTGCTTCTCGCACACTTCACCTACATGAGAAGGAAGCTGGGCATATGGCTCTTTCCATCCCCATCAAAGAGAGGTATGGGACGTTTGTCCAAACTGCTCAGTATTCCCCCACCTTAATGTGGCTCCTGAGCACAGACGTGACAGGGCCTGCACAAATCCAGGATGAGGGAGTCCAGGCCAAGAACAAGATGCAAAAATTGTGCTGGCAAACTGGCCCAAACCTGGCCCTCTCAGAAGCGAGGCAGGATGAGGAGCTAGCGGGTCCTGCACGAGGACAGGACATGGAAGCAGACACTCTCACACCCAGCAGGCAGACACAGGAGCCAAGCAGGCAACTCAAAGCCATAATTACACACCTTCACCTTTGCCAAGGTAAACACCCAAGGGTAGGAATAAATAAGCACAGAGGAAGGTTATCCATAAATGGGTGAAATGGCAATGCCAAATGCAATTAAAACAACCCCAAAAATAAAGCACTTCCAAGCACTTGTTCTGGGTGTTACTGCTCAGAGCAGGATGAGAGCAGAGAACTGCTCTGATCCTCCCTTGGTCCTAGATACAACATTTTAAGAGAACATGAGAGGTTCCCAAGGCACCTGAAAAGAAAATCTTTTGCCACTTTCAAACTAAAGGCACAGAAGTGTCCGCTGCTCATTTCATAAACTGCCCAATTATATTTCAGCGCTGCAGATTACTCTGCACTAAGTATCCAAGTCAATCCCCAAAGCCATAAATGCCTGTATAAGAACTCACTCCGGCTTATATTACTTTCACATTCTTTTGCTTAAATTAATACAGTAAATATTGGGAACTTAAAGTCTATCTTTGACTCTGTCTCTCACGCACATAGAGGAAAGAAGCAGTCAGTGAGTTATGAAGTGACATTGCTCAAGAGATGTTTTCATCTATGCTTTAACTGTCCCCTCTGCATTAAATTAGCAGAGAGAGAGCGGGTTCTTGTGGCAAGGCTCCCTCCACCTCCCTTTGCCATCACCTGCTACAGCAAATGGACTGAGGGGCAGAGTGCTGAGGTGGAACATGTATTTCTGTTATGCCTCACACTGAACCAGGACGCAAGCACTGTGAGTTCACACGATTTACTTGCAACAGCAGCTGGGATCCTACATGTAGGTGCAGCCCTTCTCCCCTGCAGCTCTGTCGATGCACTGAAGTGGCTGGTACTCAATGAACCCAGCCCACAACCTCTCCAGAAACTGCAGCACAGCAAAGCAGCTCCTCCTGATCTCATAACTGTGTGTTCTATTAATTTGGAGATATGATCGTTTGAAGCTCCCAAGTTTCTGATTTAGTCTGCCATGACCTCAGTTTCACTATTGCCACGTCCCATCTTTAATTAGCTTACTAAAATTCTCATAAATTAGCTCAATGTGGCTTGCAAAAGTATATTTTTGCTTCTTTCTTTCTTTCCAGATGAAATTGATTCCTGGCTCATAGAACTGGTTTAACCTAACACACATTGCAATGCAGGGCACAAACCCAAGGACACCCAAAAGGGTAAATTCACATCAGAAACTTGGCTCCTCTTCCTGACAAATACTCAAGTCTCCCATAACTCTCCTGGTAGTTTTATCATCTCTGCTCTTTGTTTGAGCTATTTTATTCTGGTCACAAAATCCTATTAAGCATGCGTCTTTAAAACACAGCACACACAATTTTATGGATGATTATGTTCTCAGTTCTCATGTTTTTCCCTGCAGAGAACACTTCTATTTCCTTTTAAATAGTATTTGCATCCGAATTATGTTTATGGCACCTGGTCCTGTCTAATGTTACACTGTTGAGATATAATTCAGCTGCATTAAAGTTGAACGTGCCATGGCCAGCATTAAACAGAGCCAGGTCCTTTGCAAACACTTAAAACCACAGCAAGGTGAAACCCGCTGCACCAGGCAGATTCTTAGATGGGGCTACAAAGAAAAGCATCATGCTAATTGCAAACTGTGAAAGTTCGGAAGCAACTGCTTTCTCACTTTTTAATTTATGATGGACCTCCTCTATTAATCTGCTCAAGCAAAGGATATTAAAGCCGTGCACCATAACTCAGAGTCAGCGTGGAAACAGGTCTGCTATGTGCAACAGAAGACAAGCCCAGGGAGTATTAAACAGGGCAAGTACATTAATTTTTTAGCCCAGCTCTGAAAGTCTGGGAAAGATTTTAAATGTTCTTGTATTAGTGCAGCCAGCCACGCAAATAATGGGGTATGTATCTCCAAAGTTCAGCTGTACAGACACAGCTCCATATAGCACTATTCTCCTCTTGTTCATTACACAGATTACGATGCTGCAGCATGAAAAATGTATGACTACAGACAGGAAAATTCTTAGGAAGCTACAACATGACTCACTCCTTTAATAAACTTCAAAGATATCATTTACAAGCGGAGAAATAAAAAAAAAAAAAAAAAACAGCACAGGCAAATGGAATAACTAAGTACTTGGAGGCTGATTAATTCGCATGCACAAATCAATGAAAATCAGCTTAGTGGTGCACAGAATGAAAGCGCAGCAGCTTCCAGCTTCCTCAGCTTCTTAAAACTTGAGTTAATTAACAGAGCTGATACCACTTATAAAACGTGAACAGTTGATTAGGGCGGTCACGTTATATTTTGCCGTAATAGATGAAGACAGCTATTAAGACATCGACTATTAAAAAAAGGAAACTGGTCTATTGTGCACTGCGCTTCCTGCGTTAACTTCTCCGTGGCAGAAACATCAAGGATGCTGCCTCTTAATTAGTTTTTAATATGGGTGTTTTTAGCATACTAATTACACTACGCAGCTTTTGACAAATACCTTGAAGGAGGTAGAGGCCTTTTTGAAAAGCATCTCCCGTATCCTTGGTTATGCTGGTAGGAAGCCAGGGCACGATGCTGAGCACATTTTGGGTTTCCTCGCTGCCGAAATGGAGCTGAATGTTCACAACTGTATTTAGGCGATGTTTTGTGCCAAAGTAATTATCACTGGGGTGAGAAAGAGGCACGAGAAGCCCCAGACACCAGCAGCTCTGGACGTTTCTTCCATCAAGCTCTGGCTCGTGGCCGGAGATCTCAGCAGTCACTGCAATCTGTAGGGCTACCAAGGGAGACGAGCAGGGGACTAAATATGACAGCGCTTTCTTCCTTGGATCAACTTCAGCCTTCCCAACTTAATTACAGACCAAGATAATTTTCTTAACTTGTAGCCCCCACATTACAAATGTGGTATATTGAGGCCTGCCTGGGTGAAATTCCAGAAGAAGCGACCCACCGCTGAGTGACAGAGCCGCTGTGCAAAAACTGGGGCACTCTTGACAGAAGACAAGCACAGACTGCCTCAAATGCCATGTTGAGACATCATGCTCCCTGCAGTAAAAATGCTCATTACTTGGGCATCAGCATCACCTAAGTTATACAGACAAGCTCTCATGCATGTCTGCTCCTCAGTGCAATGGGTGCGGGCTCAGCGGTTGTATTTTATCTGTCACTTCTGAGTTTAACAAAGGGCATCAGTTTATTCATGCTAGAGCTGAAAGGCGGAATGGAAATGGTCAGTTACACAGCCAGTCCACGAGCTTTCGAGCTACAACACACACGACCACACGCAGACCCGTGCTGCAATCGCTCATAAGTCCCAACTGCCTTCTCTGACATCAGAGGGTTTCCTTTCATAAAGGCTAATGGCTCCAGGATGCCGGTCACAAAGTTTCACCCCAGCTTTCTGAAATGCATTACAGAGTTATTGAAAGAGAAGAGTCTGCTTTTAAAACCACTCAAACCCTGCTCCTTATGCCCTGTAAAGGCAGAACGGAAAGGAGGAGTAGGAAGCAGTAGAGTTCAAGCTAGACAGTGACCTGCTTTGCTGTGAGCCACTCCCACAGTGTTCCTGTTTCCTCATCTGCAAGACACGG
This sequence comes from Crypturellus undulatus, assembly GCA_013389825.1. NCBI lineage: Eukaryota > Metazoa > Chordata > Aves > Tinamiformes > Tinamidae > Crypturellus > Crypturellus undulatus. The sequence continues at coordinate 411,825 of VWPW01010007.1, forward strand.
AAAATTGGGCTAATCCCCTTCCTTGGCAAGAGGAGCACTCAGAGCAATGGCCAGAAAACATTTCCTTAACATCTTTTTATTACAGACACTTAACCAAGCAGAGCAACATTGTGATGGGTCATCACATATACGCTCTCCACGAGCTACAGCTTCCTTGGTTGTATCTTTAATTCTTGGTCATATCACCAAAAGCCTCACAAGCCTGATGCCATTATCATAGCTTCTGCTTCCCCCTTATTTTGCCTACTAACCTCTACTAAAACAAGAAAATAGATGAGCGGAGTGTGTTACAGCCTGCATTTTTATGAGGCCTGCAATTGCACACAAGCCTGGTGCTGGGCTGGAAAATTCCTGCCCAGTTGGATCGTATTTGTATCAAATCACGTGTTTGACTTAAAGACTCAACTTTCAGCAAAACTATGTGGCAGCTTCACTTGAAAATTAAGGATTCAATCACTTGCCTATGTTAGAGAGGAAAACTTGTCACCAAGACTTACTGCACACTCAGAACTAGGAGCCAAGCTCTCAGCTGGACCTCGATCACCCTTGGTTTGGGGATCAACAGGAAGCACCAGCAGGTTCCCTGCGTCCTGTCACACCGATGTAAGTAACTAGAGGAGCTGAGCTCAGCAGAGGCTGAGAGCACAGCGCAGTGCCCGGCATCCGCCAGACCTACCGGCCTGCGCGAGGTGAGGGCTGCCCCGCAGGCCTGCCACACACCTGGAGAGGGCAGGTGGTGCTGGAGCAGCCTTGCAGAGCCCTGCTGCAGCCCCACGTGGCCGCAGTGGCCCCTCAATTCCTTGCGCTTTTTCCACACAGCGGATGGTTAAAGAAAACAGTGAGCACACAACGTCTCCTCAGGCATGAAAATTACGCACTGCTTGGATTTATTTTATGCAATTGTCAGGACAGGTGATCTTTACCTTCATCTTCTCTTCATCCCAATACAGCCTGTAACAGCATCAAGGGTTTGAATAGCTTTTTGACAGGTGGGGGCAATTGCAATTGCGGCATGTAATTAAAAACTCATTAAAGCAGAGCTCATTCTCCTCTTTATTTTAAGCACTTACATACTCCTACTGTTTAATATGACAAGGCTGAGCAGACAGGGACAGATCCTTCCCTCCACCCCCTGTTTCCAGACATTTGCTTGGTCATTTTAATTTCACAACAAAGCCTCAGTGCAGGAACTGTACTTCCAAAACGCCCTTCCTAATCGTGCCCGACACCCAGCCTATACAGCAACCGTCAGGGCAAGTGGTTACGAGTAGTCAAAAACCTGATTTGGTGAAGACTTTAGGAAACTCCACACAGTGCCACAGAGCTCATCTATAGCCCAAGTCTTGCCTTCAGACAGCACCACGCTCCAAACGGCCCTTGAGCAGATGACAAACTGGGCTGGCATTTTGCACAGTCGAAAGGATGGAGAGAAGCACCAAAGCTCTGCTGGGGCAGGAAGCCCCGCTGGTGCTCAGGCAAAACAAGGCTGCACTTGAGCAGATCCTGAGTGCTGTTGTGGGGAGCTTAGTTCTGCTTGCAGCCCTCTTGCCAAAATGATGGGAGGTCCCCGACCAAGACAGAGGTAGCTCCAAACCCAGGACTCAACTACATTTCTCTTCAAAATACTTCAGCTCCTTTAGTTGAGGAAGAAATATAAATGGCAAAACACTGCACGCTACCAGAAACCACTGCCTTTTCAGACAAAAAAGCAGAGTAATGTTTTTAACCAAAAACAAGTTTGAGATGTTAATAAAGTATAGGAATAGATTCTGAATACCTGATAGTCACGCTATGGCACTAAAACCAAGCCTAGGGTTGCAAGAAAAATTGATGTGTATTTAACAATCGTGAGGCTGTTTCTTCTGTTTCTTGCTTTACGTGGGTTTTACACAAGAGTAACCAATGCTAATTTCTAGAGGTTTAAGTAAGAGAATAGGGTCCCACCGAGTTATACTGCTGTAAGATACCCATGTAAATGAGAACAAGTATTAAGCCCTGCAAGAATCCAAATCTCTACCCACTCCACCCCATGAGCCTCTCCGGAGTAACAGGGGATTAAGCTCCATTCATTTTAAATGAACGTCATTTATCTCAAGTATTTAACCGGGAAATCCTGCTGAGCTGAGCCTCATTTTCTGGCAGATGCTTTGCAGTATCTATCTCCTAATATTGTTTGTTTATTCGCGTTAAGCAGCACCAGGTCATAACCTGTCACGCTGCGGTTTTGAAGGAGAACAAAAAAAAAAAATAAGTCCAGATGGTGCCAAATATGTTCCTCAATATTCTTCATTCTCAGAGCAGCACCAGAACTTCAGGTTCATCAGAAAAGATGAAACCTTTGGGGGAAAAACTCCCACCTGGCAAATGCTGGCTGAACAGCAGTGAAATGCTGTGGCTGGACCAGAGAATCATTTTAGACTCGGAGGAGTTTTGGCCAAGGGCAGAGGCAAAAACAAGGCAGAGCAACATGTGTAGCAGTAATACGTCCTCCACTGAGCACACCTCCAGGCCTCCCATCTTCCTCCAGCAGGGAGCACCTTGCTGTGCCACGCAGGACGGTACTTTGGGGACCAAGCAGGGCAGGATCATGCACATTTTGTTGGCTGCACCAAGGCAGCAGGGGCAAGACCACTTGGCCACAGGGCAGAAACACAGTCAAAGAGCCTATGGAGGGAGATTGCAGCTCTCGGCTTCACCCCAAGCAATGAAGATTTTTGCAGCCTTTTCAAATCCAGCCCCTTGGGCAGAGCAGCTCCAAGGCCTGCAAGATGCCTCTAGCGTCACTGTGGTCACAGGAACCCACCAGAGGAGAGGGCTGCTCTCATGAGCAGGGCACCGAGCAAGAGCTCTGCCAACCTGGCTTGCAAAAGCCTGTGCGACAACAAGCTTCTGCAGGGACACAGCTGAAAGACCTGGTGGGCAACCTAAAGCTCAGTTATTGGTGCCCGGCTGGGACAGAGAGGGGGAGAAAAACTATCGTGCCCCCTCCTGCCACACCAAGTTATCTGAGCTTTGGAGGTACTGCTCTTTAGCAGAAAGATAGCAGAAACCATCAGATGAAACTGCAAAACAAGCAAGGCCACTGGCTGGGCTAATACTGTATTTAGCGTGAGCTGCTTTCCCTCTGCAGAGCATCAAGTGCCGCCTTGTGCAATGTTATGCTTGCTCCAAAGAGACAAAGATGAAAGGAAACTTTATTATGAAAAAATCTTGCCCCTAAATAAAAAAACAGATATAAAAATCTGCCAGTAAAGCCCTTCGTGCCTCATTAGCACCAATTTAGGTCCTGCTTAAATGCAATCAAGTGTCAAGCAAATCTTTTGCTCCAGAAAAGCCATCTGCAAGGCTCCTGATATGTTAAAGGGATGGAAATTCAAAGGAATGGGTACTGGCAGCAATGCCATCCATCAGGGCGCGCATCTCCCTTCAGGTCTCCAAAATTAAGATAAAGGGAGAGCCCGAGGTGAGTTAAAACCTCAATTTCAGCGTGTGCTGCAGAAGGAGGTGGAGGCAGCTTGCTGACGGGTTATTTTTTGTTGGTCAACGTGCAAAATCAGTAGCCTGCTTTATTGCACTCAGCTGCTTGCTTTGCAAGAGCAGCCACCTGTCCCCCTGCACCAGTAAGAGCAAATGGCACAAAACATCGCGGGGACCCTGGAAGTCCTCAAAAGGCGATGGAGTTGTGGAACACCGTTCTGAGCTCCCTACCAGGGCTGTACCCAGCGAAGGAAGACACTTTCTCTGTTATTTCCAGCCTAATTCAGCAAAGATGAGGGAAATATTTGCTGCATCCTTTGAAAAAGCTTTAAACTCAAGTTCCCCTGCATCCCCGAGTGCTGTGCTTGGGATTTTAAAGACCAACAACTTTCTGCATAATGTTTCAACAGGATTTTTGTGGCCACAGTATAGGTGCAACATTGACCTTTCTAATAAGGATAGACACAGAGGTGCGAGGTGCTCCCTCTCCTTACTACAAGGGGGAAAGCCACGAACTGGCTGGGATGAGCGTCCCGAGAGGGCCAGGTCAGGAGGCAGAGCTGGGCAAAGGCTGCGGAACAGAACCACACACTGCCCAAAAGCAGTTTGGAGCAATCACTGAGTGCAGAGAAGACACTTGTGACTGTAGCCGTGAGGGCAGGAGACCATTTTGAAGGTCTTATCCTCATCTAGCTCCTCCAAGTCATGATTCTGCTTGGGAAACACAGCTTCTGGGAGAGCCAAACTCCACGTGGACGAGATCTGTGGCTCTCCTTATACTCCTTGCACGTGCCAGCGAAGGAGCCCGTTGCCACCAGTCTGCAGCAAGATAAAGTGCAAGGCAGGAAGGGCCCCCAAGGGGCCCTGCTAGATTTTACCCAAGGAACATGAATGGCTCCAAAACTGAGGTTCTTTCCCCAAATCATACCAAAGTTTTGTTTTGTATTAAACTATCTACCACAGCAGCACTTTCGGGACAAAAGACTCAACACTGATAACATCAAAACCTGTGGGTTTTGCTTCATAAGGAAATTTCAGCACCTTCAAAGCAGCGGTAAACGAAGGTTCAATCAAGAAAAGAGAAAGTTTAGATGCAATAAATCTGGAAAAAAATACTTACCTGTGCTAAATGGGTTGGTTTGCAGGTATGTTTGTGGACCAAAATGCTGCTAATGATTCTTTACAGGACATGTTGCAATTTGTCTTTTTACATTTTCTGTGCATCAAATTGATTGCTCCCAAGATAAAGCACCTCCTGCCATACTCCATCTCACATGCTCCCCTGAGTAGCTCTTCTTATAGGGTTAGGCCTCATGTCCCAGAGGTCAAAGTTGCTCTTGTTTTGCACAGCCTGATAAATACTGTACCAGCAAGCCAGACATTATCACCACTTTCTCCTGGCAAAATTGGAGTCCAGGATGGGACGAACAACACCATGAGCTACCAATGTGCTCCAGAGTACTTTGTTTAAAATCTGTTTCGACGTAGAAAAAGGAAATCTATTTATCTATCTCCCTTTTCATAAGAAATACCCAAGGGAAAGACCAGAAAGGTATGGCTCTGTTGGGCAGAGATAGATGTCTGCTGCTACAAGGCTTGCCCTGCACAGCTGCAAAAGTTATTCCCAGCGCACCTAAAAGGTGTCAGAAATCCGGCTGCCGAACTTAAAGAGCAAGAAACAAGTTCCTTCCATATCACTGAGTCCTTGGAACATCCTGTGTTTGCTCATAAGAAAAAATCCTGTGCTTGCTCATATAATCTTAATATACTACATACAGGAGAACGGAGATAAGAAAACAAGATACCAATGGAAAAGAAATAGTTCTGTGCAGCTCACCTTGACCTCAATGAAGTCCGGTTTCCCGAGGGAAACCAGCTCGGCATAAGCTTTGAGTTCATCCACGTTCCAAGCTTTCACCAGCGTCAGCCTGTAGACGGTGCGTTGTTGCTGAAAGAGAGGGAAAAGGGCACCAGTGAGATGGTCCACGATGCCCTGCTTCGAAAAGCTAAGAAAATGCATTAATTCCTTCTCAGGAAGCCACCTCACTTGTTCTTTCTAAAAACCTATCGGTACCACCTGTGGGCTGAGCCAACTTTCGCTCTGGAATGACTTCATCTTCTCTCTCCATATCCCAAACAATCGATGCTTTTTTTTATAGGAGCATTTGTTTAATGGGAAAATAACCAGCAAGTTTATTTCACTTTGATTTGCTTCCCCAGGCATAAAGTCCCAGCATTAGTTGCTATACAGATATTTCATTTCCTCCAGATGGATAATCTGGCATCGGTCATTTTTGGACAGGAAGAGCCAGAACAGACAGCCCGTTGTCCGCCCCAGTCTGATAACTCTTGCAGCACATTAGGTACAAGAGAGCAGGGAAAAACGGCTCTCCTGCGATCAGTTAAGCCGAACATTTTATGGGAAGCAAAAAGCGACAATTAAAATCACAACCAAGAAACATCCCAATTACTCTGCTGAGGAGCCAGCCCATAAAGACGGCAGTGCAAGTCATTAGGAATCAACATGCGTTGGCCATAGCGTCACCGACCACAAGAGCAGCGTCTCCGACCACAAGAGCAATGTCCGTCTGCCACTGCCCGCCCTACCCCACCTCCTGGTGGCTCTTAACAATCCTGTTATCTCCAACCGGCCGCAGAAGACAAGCTGTCTGAGCACTGTAGCTTCTCATTGCACTGCTGCAGCTCCTCGGATGGCCACACTTTACTTATTCCTGCGTACAGCTCCAGACAGCACTCAAACTGTCTCGTTTTGGACTTGGAATTCCAATATCCCTCTCGGGGCAGTGCCATGAGGCAGCTACTGGCATCCCAAGGATATCTGCCACCTCCATGGCTGGAGTTCACTTGGCCATGGGACAACTCCAGGCTCGTCTGCTTGGATCTGCTTGTTTCTTCCACCATCTCTCTTTGCTTCTGCGACATTCCAGAGATGGGCGAAATAAAGTGTTATTTATAGAGCAATCTTCCGGCAAAATTGTTTTTTGAATTAGCTCATTTTGCTTCTTGGGCACAGGGCAGTAAAATGGGACACAAGCACCAGTTCACCTCGAGCAAGAGAGTCTGGCGACCCAGCCAGGACAACTTCGGACTTGCTGACTGGGCTCAGCTCCATGCTTCTGCTCCAGAGAATTTTGGGCCTCGATCACTTGAATTAAACCAGCCCCCTTTACCTCTTAACAAACAGGTCACAATATTGCCCCACAGTTAATGCCCTTTGCTCATTTCGAGACATTTCTTCAAACACAGAAAAGATAGTGATAATGGTACCAGATACTGTCTTGAACATCCCATCGCTAAAGATTTTTTGTGCTCTATGCAAGAAAACAAAGTCTGCAAAATCTTCCAGGAGATAAACTTAATGTCTACAAACAGTTAACAGTGTTTTGTTGTTGTTGTTGTTGTTTATTGTTTTTAAAAAGAGTTAATTTTTGAGCTTCTTAAAAAATTAAGCATCTGTGGAATGATTAACATTAAAGAATTAATGAGACAATGATTATTAAGGGTCATATATGACATACATTAAAATATCTGGTCTTCCCTTTACGCTCTGCTTTTAAACACATTAAGTTTAAGAATGAAAGACGGAGGTTCTTACAGTTCCAATGAGCTGGCAGAAGAAAAGTTCAAGAAACAGTTAGGTATCAAATCAACAGTTAATTTAATAAATAATAACAAAAAATAAAAAAGGAAAAACAAAAACCGGGGTGCTAGTAAAAATAAAGGAAAATTTACCAAATAACAGAGAGAGGAAAAAAGAGACAGAGGAAAAACAGCTAATGAGAAAAACCTGAGATATGTGCCCGCCTGTCAATGGTCTGAAGGGATTAGATACCCAATTAATCGAGAAATGTCTCCCCAAAGGTCAACGCCGAGAGGTAAACAAATATGGGCAGCTTCAAAGCGGCAGTAAATGAAGTCCTGGTCTGTAACAGCCCTCGCCAAAGCCTCCAGATCGGACGCATTTGGCACTTCCTGCCCCAGGGGCTGCCTTCAGAACAAGACCCTGCAGGCAGGCAAGCAACAGGGCAGCGGGAATGAAGCTCAAAGAACACTTTTTTTTGGTGAGCTGACTGGCATGCTAAAATTAAGGTGAATTTCTGAATTTATGTTGCATCCGGAAACTGTAACTTGTAACTCACAGTAACACGGGGAAATGGTGTGTTAGAGCCATCAAGAACCATCTCCACCCCGGTTGGATAAACTCTGGCTGTCGAAAACTAAAGAGGAGGCAGCAAAGCCAGGCTCTTGTGAGCTTCAGAGCAACGTGGCCATGGCACAAGGTCAAAAAGGGCCACCACAGTCAAGAAGGGCCGCTGACGCAGTCAGTGCTACCAGGTGGTACGTGATGGTCTCTCCCTTCATCGAGGACAGACCCTGAAGCTTAATGATGTGCAGAATACAAGAAAACCATTTCTGAGAGATGGGAAGAAAGTCCTACAAAATCTGCTTGATCCTCATGCAAGAGATGCTCCCCGCCTGGGGACTCCAAATTCAGCACACGGTAATGGGCACTCACATCCTGCAGGGGATCCCTGCGGAGCGGACCACCCCAGCTCAGAAACGAGCAACTTTAGACCACGGATAAGTTCCCGGTACTCACAGAAAAGAAAATTTACACAAGTTAACCTTAATAGAGAAATCACGTCCCTTGCCAAAATGCAATGTAAACGATGCATTAAAAAATCCTAGCATGTTCTACCAAAAAATGGGTGAAATCAGATTGCAAAGACTACCAAACAAGTTTAAAAAAATGAAACAAGTACATTCATTTTTGGTAAAATACATAAATGTGTATGTTCTCTTACAGTAAGGTCTGTACAAAAGAGATGCTTTTTTCTCCATCCTATTTAAATCTCAGTTATAATGCTCTCAAAACTACTTCCTAATTCATTTTAGGAGTCTATCTCTAAAGTTCAAGTGATTCGTAAAACTAAGACTGCTACAGCATATCATTAGAGGGCTTTTTTTTCCTCCCAAAAGGACAGCACTATCTGACAATCAATAACTGCAGTCAGTTTATATTATCCATCACTTCAAAGACTGAACTATCACAAAAAAATAATGTTAGCTACTCATCACTGGTGGTGAAAGAAGCAGGTAAAGCAAATTAGAGTATTGTCCACAAGTATGCAGAAGAAAAGCTACCAAGAATCAGAAATTTATACTGTAGCTGCAGTAACACCTTTCCAGAAGGCAACATCTCTCACACGTCACCTGCATGCAGAGAAAACACGCTTTAAAAAAGTGGTATAAATGACAGATCAGAATGACTCAAGGCCTAACACTGCAGAGTGGTATATACAAGTAATCCTTACAGACTGCTGGCAGTAAAAATACACAATCCTGTTTTATTAATGTATTGTTTGTATTTGGTTGTACAATAGGGCCCCAGGAGATCCTGTTATAAGCACTGAAAACACAAGAAATAAGAGCTTAAGCCTTGAGAATTTAATGATCTAAAACATCAGAATATAAAAAAAAATCTAACAGCAATGCTCTGCACCCCACGTTTCCAGGAAAAGCAACCATTATTTCAGTTCAGACAGCCATCAGAATAACATTAGTGTAAAAGAAGAAGTTAATATTATAACAAATCTTCCAAATGGATGAAAGTTGAGGGCGTGGAACTAAATATCCTTTTATGTCTAAAAACCAGGCAGGCGATCGGTCTTCCAGGAAGGAGCGGCACACAGAGGAGCTGCAGTTGAGGTTGCTCCTGGAGCTCTCGTTGCAACCTGCCCTTCTTCTAATGCCTGTTTGCTAGCACAGCCAAACCCACAGTGTAGACGGGCTCATGGGAGGACCACATATGCCACCCATCAGGTAAGAAGGGACAACAAGAGATGCAGAAGCAAGAGGAGACTTTGCTGAACTTTGGAAGAGATTGTCCGGAGTCTCCATCTCCTGAATATCTCCAGTGAGATATTCAAACTGCACTGCTGGACACAGCACTGAGCCATCTGTTCTAGGTTAGAACAGCTTTAGGGGACGTACCAGAAATCTCCAGAGGTCCCTCCAACCTCGGCTGTTCTAGGATTGTGAGTTTAGGTCTATTTGCTACAGAGATAGAGTAACAGGTTTTTGTGAAGTCCCTTTCTGCAGGAGATTCAAGAGCACTTGCAGATCACCTCCTCACAAACCTCCACAATGTGCAATGGGAAGCAGTAGCTTTTGGAGAACGCTCCCTTGGATCGGGCTAACAACCATAAGGCAAAGAGTCTGGGACGGTGAGAGAAAGCGCACTGCTGTGGCAAGAGGAGGGGGAGCCCTTCCTCCCATCAGGTTATAACCGTGGGAGATCAGAGAAACGGCAGTTCGGACCTTGATGAAGAACTGGAAGAGCAGAGAAATGAGCAGTCAAGTACACTAAAGCAAATCTATACAAGATGGGGAAGTCAGAATAACTTTCAAGTAATGCTAAAAGCCCAGAGGTCATTGAAATGGTTACAAGCCACATAGTCCACAGACCTATGACATGGGCCACGCGCAAGGTGGGAAGCATTTTCAATCAAACGCAACCTGGTCTTTGAGTGGCAAATGATTACACTCATATAGCCTGGACAAAGTGAGAGCGTTCATCAGCCTTTTCGGCCTCTTACTGATCAAGATTGTGGCTGAAGAACATGCTCTACAAAGAGATGATCTCCAAAACAGAACAATTGACTGCTAAAGGGTTATTATTTTTTCAGTTATGAACACTCAAAAGCCTAATGAAGTTTTCTGGTCAGCAGCACTTTGGCTGCACTCCAGACAAAAGCAGGAGCTAGCAGAACATCCCAGACTGCTCTGACTTGAAATAGAAGGGTAGGGGAGAGGCAGACTTGCTTTTTGTCTCCAAATACATGTGTTGAAGCTGCCATGATGCTGCAGGTCACAAGGTATTCGCATACCCTGGAGCAGTCAAAGGAGAGGAGTCTGACCCTGCTGAAAAACTGCAACCTCTGAGGCTGTCAACAGCATCACTGGAGGGTTCTTATGGGTACCCTTGAGCTCCAGAAAGCAGTCTACAGGCAAGACCACTGCTTCTTTGCTAGGAAACCTTCCCTCAGAGACACAGTATTACTTGAGAGATCCTGTCCAATTTTGAAGAAATTCTGCCTGAATCTCAACCCACAACCTCAGTTACAGAAGTCAGCAAACAGGAGACCTTTGCCGAGCACATGGTTAGAAGCCAAGTCATTCTGCAAGAAAACCCCGGCCTTCTCAACCCTTGGCTCAGGTTATCACACCAGGCTTCTCCAAAATGCAGCAAGTACAATTCCTTTGGAATCTTATTTTAGACCCTTAAATGCATTTTATTATAGGCCAAAAATAATTTTAAAACCATCCACTGATAATCCATTTTTACACACACTAAACTATGACCTGGGCTCCCAAGTCTTTCAAACTTTGTTATGTGAAGGATGCATAAACCATGACTGTGCTGGCAGCACACTAAGGAAAGGTGCTTTAGATGTCTTCCTTTGTCATTGCATTCTGAAACATGTGTTGCAACCATCACTTTTACAGTGGGTCTCAATAGCACCTCTAAATAAGGACCAGCATGGACTTCCGTGCCAATAAGAACATTTTGGGCAAAAGAAGGGAAGAACCATCTTGGTGAAAAGCAACATTTTCCTTGTAGACAAGTCCATGCAAACCCACTCCAAAGTGTCTCGAAAAGCATTACATCCCTTGAATGCCAGAAGTAAAAGAAGTGAAGGACAACAGTGAATTGAGCTGGGGGGGAAAGAAACTTATTACAAAGTATTTCATTAACTGCATCTAAAGATCCTGGTCTCACGCAGCAGACATACGTCTTCCATCCTGCAGAAGGCAGCTTCATGCCCTGGTCCCAGGAACAGGGTCCCTGTGTCCCCCTGCCAGAGCTCTAATTCGAAGTGGGTCCAGTGTTGCCAGCTCCTTTTCCCCACCCTCTGCGGGATGGCCAAGAGTGCAGGGAGCCAAGGCTGGGCGGCCGGGCTGCTGCAGAGCCCCGGCACGGCACCGCGTCCTGCCCCACTTCAACAGCGATGGGCAGAAGGATGAGTCAGCCGCATGCCCGGGGACTGTGCCGAGCCCGGGGGCAGCAGAGCCCTCGCAGAGGCACACGGTACATTGGCATTCATGGTGGCACTCACCACAGGCAGCAGAACTTACTGCTGATTTTGATTTTCCTTCAAAATTATTCTAAAATGTTCCCAGTCCTAAAATATTTGAAAATGAGCACCTTGTGCATGCACGTACTGTTGCCTCCAGCTAAATCTCACAGCCAAACCATTGAATACACCTCAAGCTCTCAGAAAAAGCCCATGAGGAGACACTGTTCTTTCTGGTCTCCACTGTCCCGTAATATGTTAATAAAGGTTCTCATGTCAGTTTGACAAAGTACTCCCTTCTTGCTTCAATAACCTAGAGGAATTTGGCTTTTTTTTTTTTTAATCATTTCTTTTTAATTCCCTCCTTCTCACATTCATCTTTTTGTAGATCAAATATAATTATTCTTTATAAAACAAACCTGGTCTAATCCCAGGAGGAAGAAGAGGGGTGCACATGCCAACCATGCTGCCAAGAACAGTTGTGGGATTGATGGTTTTAGACTGGTTTGGATGGAGGCAGGGGAGCATCCCCCTTGCACCAGGCGGGTCAGGGAAGAGGCAGGAACAGGCTTGGACCACAGAGGACTGTAGAAGCAACAGGGGTGCCTTGGATCTGACCACAGGTCCCTCTGACTTCACTGGGACTTGTGGACAGTCAGGGTGGGTGACTCTATTACTTGTCCCCTTGTACCCAACAACGTATTCTCATACCAGACTTTGCCTTGCAAAACAGAGCTAAGTTTTGAGGAAACCTGAAGCAAACAAGACCTTCAAACATCACCCTTTGGGACTGCTTAACAGTCTCCCAGGCAGCTATTTTGCACATTTTATGGAAAGGTAGGGCCGGACATAACAAGGGCAACAACTACACAGACTTCCTCCTCCAAACCATGCACTGGTTTCTAACAAGACCATTATTTTGGGAGTTTAACAGGACCTTCCCTTTGAACCTGCCACTTGAATTTGCTCCTTTAACACAGCACAAGACTTTGCTCGTGAGTCAATACAAGAATCCCATCATTTGGAAGTAATACACCCAACAAAAGCTACCAGATTTCCGTGCACTAGCTTAAAGCCAAGTACCCTGAATATTCATATACCTCCCTTAGATATAAATAAAATAGCTTATTGCCAGAAAATGACATTTCATTCACAGAGTCCTCAAAATAAATCCGTATTTTGCACTAATGAAACTCAAGACACAAAGACAAAATCGTCAGTAGAGCCGCAGCTTTGCTTAAAGAGGAGAAAGCAGTCCTGCAGGAGAAGGAATTATTGTGCTGATTCCTACCAAAATTTGTTCTTTTCCTTCATCCCATTTCACAGATCCTCCGCAGGTATTAATGATGAATAGGAAGCCACTTCAAAAGGCAACTTTTGAAGTTTCGTTAATACTTCTCATTCCCAGCAACAAAAGGCTCCACTTGCAAACAGGCTCCGCGACGCACTGAGAACGTCTGCGCAGGCAGGGAGCGTCTCTCATCCAGATGCACAGGAGCGTGCAATTGAGGCCTGCTGCGCTGCCCGCGCCCTCCGCAGGCGGCTCGTGCTGAGCGTGGCAACAGCAGGCGAGGTGGCCCCTTCAGAGGGACAAGCTCACCAAAGGGAAGAGCAGGGCTCTCCATAGGCTCCATTTCACTTCCCGTTCAGGTTACGTAACACCTTGCTAAGCGAGCAATTCCCGAATCAAGACATCAAAGCCACTTCTCACACTTGGAAATTGCTTGTCACAGGGACCCACAGAATCACAGAAGGGTTGAGGTTGGCCGTGGCCTCTAGGGATCACCTAGTCCAACCCCTGCTCCAGCAGGGACACTCAGAGCAGCGGCACAGGGTGGCATACAGGCGGGTTTGAAGATCTCCAGAAAAGGAGCCTCCACAGCCTCCCGGGGCAGCCTGTGCCAGGGCTCTGGCACCCTCACAGCAAAGAAGTTCTTCCTCACTTGGAGAAGGAACCGCCTGGCTTTCAACTTGTACCCATTACCCCTTGTCCTGTCACTGGCCACCACCAAGAAGAGTTTGGTCCCATCTTCTTTACACTCTCCCATCAGGTATTTGTACATGTTGATCAGATCCCCTCTCAATCTTCTCTCCTTCAAACTAAACAGGCCCAGCTCACTTAGTCTTTCCTCATACGACAGATGCTCCAGTCCCTTAATGACCTTTGTGGCTCTACACTGGATGCTCTCTAGAAGCTCCACATGCCTCCACATGTACTGAGGAGCCCAGAACTGCCCCCAATACTCCAGGTGTTTCCCCAGAGCTAAGCAGAGGGGCAGGATCCCCTCCTTCGACCTGCAGGCAACGCTCCTCCTGATGCAGCCAGGAGCCCATTGGTCTTTCTGGCCATAAGGGCACATTGCTGCCTTGTGGGCAACTTGGTGTCAACCAGGATTTCCAAATCCCTCTTCGCAGAGCTTCTTTCCAGCAGGTCAATCACTAGTCTGTACTGGTGTCTGGGGTTATTCCTCCCCAAGTGCAGGGCCCTGCATTTGTCCTTGTTGAACCTCATAAGCTTCCTCTCTGCCCAACTCTCCATCCTGTCTAGGTCCCTCTGAACGGCAGCACAGCCTTCAGGAGAGTCAGCCACTCCTTCCAGTCTGGTATCATCCACAAACTTGTTGAGGGTCCACTCTGTGCCCTTGTTCATGTCGTTGATGAACACGCTGAAGAGCATCGGGCCCAGTACTGATCCCTGGGGGACTCCTGACCACAGGCCTCCGACTAGACTTGGCTCCATTTATCACCACCCTCTGGGCTCTGCCATCCAGTCAGTCCTCAATCCTCCTCACTGTCTACTCATCAATGTCCAAATTTCCTGAGCTTTCCCATGGGGATGTTCTCAGAGACAGTGTCGAGAGCCTTGCTGAAGTCAAGGTAAACAACATCCACAGCTATCCCATCATCTATCCCGCCAGTCACCCCATCGTAGAAGGCTATCAGGTTGGTAAAACATGACTTGCCCTTACTGAATCCATGCTGACTACTCCTGATCACCTTCTTTTCCTTCACATGCTTAGAGATAGGTTGTAGGATGAGCTACTCGATCACCTTTCCAGGGACAGAGGTCAGGTAGACCAGCCTGTAGTTTCCCTAGTCTTCCTCTTGCTGATGATGTATTTATAGAAGTCCTTCCTGCTGTCCCTGATATCTCTTGCTAAATCTAATTTCAAACAGGGGAAAAAGAAACAAACAAAAAAAAACAACCCCCCTCCCCAAAAAAAACAAACAAAAAAAACAACCTGCCAGTAAGGGGCTATTCATCTCATTCAACTTATTCCTCATGTTCAATAGCATGCATCTTCACACACAAAGCCCCCAGAAGACACAAAACACAGCTAAAGCAAGTCTCAAACACCAAAGCATCCCCCCAAAATCCTGGCTTTCCAAACTCTTCCAGTTCAGCCTGAAGGTAAAGTTTTGGGAAAAAGCCTGCAGGCTCAGAGCAGCTCTCCCAGACCCAAAGCTGCCAAGCCTCTGCGCTCCCAAAGACTTTGTGCATGAACTGTGGCACCCACCATGCTCCAGGAGAGCATCATCAGAAACTAACAGCACAGTGCCCTTGAAAAGACACCCAATTCATCTCATCTTTTGGCAACCAGAACCCCTGCCTTCAATAAAAAGCTCCTTGATTTTGGCTGATTTTGCACTTTGCAGTGAATCCGACTGCTGGGGAGATTCCTCCAAAAAGTCACATTGACTATTTGAGCAAAATCCACTAGGCAGATTTTCAGTGGAGAGATTTTTTTTCCTCTTTCAAAGATTAACTCAGCACAGAGCAGAAAACTTTACAGTTTTCTTTCTTCAGGCTAATGCAGTCATTAAAGCAAAAAAAAAAAAAAAAAGTGAATAGGTTATGGTGTGTAGGTATCTACTAAAAACATACATTGTTAAAGCCTATACTATTAATAACCAGTTTAAAGCAAGTTGAGGCTTTTTCTCATTGCTAAAAGCAGCCTATTTTAGCATGGGATAATTAACACCTGTTAGCTGCCCGCCTGAGCTCTGAGCGTTCATTTATCTGTGAGGAAGTTCAGAGGGCTCCCTGGGCTCACTGGCAGCACGTGCCTTGCGATCCGCACCGCAGCGCCACATCTTTCCCCCTGGGATTTTGCAGCCACTTGCTCCCCTGCTTCTCATCCTCTAGGGCAGCAGAAGAAAGCACCAACATTTTTAAAGACACTGCATTGAATCAAGTAATAAATAAATAAATAAATCAAATTCTAATGTCAAAGAAAATCTCTTTTTCTTTTTTTAATCAGACCAACATTTCTTGACTGTTCCTTTATTTCATCTCTTGGCATGTGGACCTCAATCACCCCCTGAGACAAAGACTGAACAGCAAAGCAGGTTGTAAAAATGTGTTCCATATAATAAGCTTTGCAGAGACAGTTTTGTTTTCCTGTACGAGTACTTTTACTCTGAGGTGTCAAGTTTGGAAAGAAAAAGAAAGAAAGGAAATCTGTTTTCTTCTATAGTCTTGTAAATAAAAGTAAAAATTCCACATAATTACAAAAATATGAAAATTGGGCTCCTCTTTTTAAGAGGCTCATTCTTTTTAAACAGAAATCTGTTAACATAATGGTTCTTACGGCATACAAAAATCACTTTCTACTGGTCAGCTTTGAAATTCTGCATTGAAATAAGAAAACTCCACAGGGAAATGAACACATCTGTACTAATTCCCAATTCTGACTTTTAAACCAGAAAAGCCCATAAGGCTGCAAGCAGCCCTCCTCTGTACTAAGCACAAGCCTAAGCGATCCAGGCTGGAAACTGTGGGGGAGAAGATTCCTTACTTTCCTAAATCACATCCCTAAATCACCTACTTTTCCCTGTACTTTCTACTGCATGTAATCTATTTTATTCCTTTACACTTCATTAGCAACTTATAAGTTGAATTAAAAGTCTCTAGAAATAAAACAACATATAACAATGTCTTTGTTAGGATCTGGAAAAAATGTTTTTCTTAAATAAGTCCATTTTCCACAGACACTCATTTCTAATACACCTAACTCTTGTAAATCGTCACAAATGATGTTCTGTTTATTTAACTTCTTGCTTTCATAGTTCTGGGGTAGTTTCAGGAAATTATCCTGTAAAATGTATACTCTTAGGGGGTGGGAATCCAGTACAACATTCCCCAAAATAAGAGGACGGCATTACAACAGATTGGATCAAATCTTCAGCAGAAATACACATCAAGCTTACTATTAAACAGACCGCATCCCCTGACAATATTTCAATTCTTTTCGGGAAACAGAGCATATTTAAGGCTATAAAAGAGAAAGAAATCATTAGGACAGTGTTCCTGCCAAGCTCTGACCAAAAGGGTCGTTGCCACCTAAGACCAGGGCTCGCGTTTGGGCTGGAAGAGCTCACGGGCATTACCCCAAACCAGCTCCCTGACTAAGATACCTCGCTTCAGCGGCACTTTCAGTTTGTGCTCCACAGTCACTTTGAAACACACAAGCCTGACCAGAGCCCCTGCTGCGAAGGCAGCAGGCCACGACCTGGGCCTGTGCTCACAGCATCCTCGGATGGAAGGTGGCCGCCGTCCCGGAGGCGGCAGCTGCCGGAGCAGCAGGGACCGCGACGCAGGCGACGCGACGAGCGCTCACCCCACTCCGCCACACAGGGCACCGGGCGACGCGAGAGCCCGGCCAGGCCTCACTGACGCCGTCAGTCAGTGCAGACGGCCCTTCACTTCCCAGTGCCACCTGCACGGCGCCTCGATCCAATGCAGAGGATCCAGGAGAATCACTGACTTGCTTCCACCTGCTATTGCCACCAAATATGCAAGCCAAGCAGGTATTTCTGCTTTCTTCTAGGCAATGCTCTGTGTTAGATCGCACCATGAGGTAGATCTGCTTGGGTCAGTTCATGAGCAGGGAAGAAAAATGGGCATCTGGGCCCAGCTTCACCCTGAGGAACAGCCAAGATCACCCCTGGGGACTGCCCGAGGACTCCTTTTATTTCCTGTTCACGCACCTCACCACTGTCTCAGTGCTGTGACATCCATCCAGCTGCAGAAGCCAACCTCAGGCTTGGGTGCTTGACCACTGACAGAGCGCGTCAATCTGCCACACTGTGGTAATGGTGGTCACAGAGAGAGGTGATTTCTAATACTTTACTTGATAACACACAACTGTAACCCTGGCAGTGCAAGGAAGTCAAGGGAAAGGCACTCACTACTGAGTAATAATAAAAATCAGGTCAATCTAAAATAGCAAAACTGGCCTTGAACAATAATATACAAAAAAACCTCAACACACAAATTGGGGAATTTAAGACTCAAGAGAAAACTTGAATGACATTAAGGAAGGAAAGAGGAGGAGTAAGATCAGTCTAAAAATAGAGTCTAACTTTAGCCAAACACTTCTGGCTAAAGAATAACCTGAATATTCACCAAAATCTCTTCCTTGGATGCAGTGGAAGGACCCAACCTTCCCTCCCAGCAGCTGCCAGGTGTTTGGTATTTAAGTCATCTCAGCAGTTCTTCATACAAACAGCCAAAGATCCGGATGCCTCATTCTGGACTTCTGTAGCTGGAAGCCTCAGTCAGAAAAACATCATCCCACTAAAATTTCTCAAGGCTTTACAAGCCTATTTCTCAAAATCCGTGGGTTTTGCTCAGCGACTGGGGTTACAGAAAGGAAGAATAAGCAGCACTTTAACCATCCAGTAGCAATGCTGGCTTAAGTGAGCAATTGCAGGCTAATGAAAAATAAAGGCATCGCACCCGTAGGGTGAAGATGATTCATGATTTGATAAAAACGTCAGCACCATCATAGGTGGAAGGCACAGCAGGCAGTAATGCAGACACGGTGCACGTATGACTAGAGGCACAACACACCAGCAGACCGAAGGCAGCCCAGGTTCTGGCCTGGGAAACGACTCCTGTATTTAACAGGACAAACTGATACTTGCTACCTTGGGGAAACAACACGACGGCAATAAGACTTTATGAGTAAAAGTTGAAAGCAGGAATTAGCCTGCCATAAAAGCCTAATTACCTTATTAAAAATCGTTCTTGCACTCTACCAAGCAAGGGATTTATAAATATTTTTCTTCTTGGTTTTGTACAAATCACCTAAAAATAGAATTCAAAGTCCTACCACGATTTGCTGAAAATCCTGCCACACATGTTTAACCAAGAAAAACAAATGAAGAATCTGAGAGAAAGGCGCTCTTATCGATTAAGCAATTCTTGCAAGGCAACTTGCTCTTGTAAAACCTTAATAGCTATAATCCAAAGTAACAAACATGACATAAAAGTAAATGGGTTTTAAGTATTTTAATGGTGCGTACTGTTAAAGGGCAGAGCTCCAGCAGGCGCCGTGGAGATCAGGACATGGCCTGCACGGTGTCAACAGCCACAGGTTTGTGTGAGCGGGGTCCAACCCGTTACTGGATGATCTCTTAAAGCAGATCTCTCTCAACGTTGCCTCATGGGACACTTCCTTGAACCCCCAGGCCCATCACCAGAGCTTTCGTTTGTCACCAAGTAGTGTCCCCAAGGCACAAGCAGTGTCTGGTATCCCCAGTCTCAATTCTCCATCTGTGATTGTGGCAGAAGCAATGAATGAAAATAAAGTATTTAGAACAAGACTAGAAGAATTTGCTCAGTGTGCAACTTGGGCTGGTTTATATTTATAATATATGTATATACACACATAAATTACATTTATGTATATATAAAAATTTCCTAACTAAAGGAAAAAGGTCAGGGATGGAGGGAGAAGCAGGAAGGTGAGAGAGAAGCGTAAGAAAAAAGATGGAAAGAAAACAGACACCACTGACTCTGAGACCCCTCCGCGGCACGCTCCACGCAGGCCCTACAGCACTGAGCAGATTTCAACCTGTGCTGGAAACTTTTAACAACACATTGGCACAAAATTAACAAACACTCTTCTAGAAGAACGTGCGGAGAAATAGTCCATGCTCCATTCCTTAAAACTTCATGCCCACAGTGTTGCAGAACTGTCATTCATGTTCGTTATAAAACTGACAACTGTGCTTAGAATTTGCTGAACATTTTTAAGAAAAAAGCTGAGTTTACCCATCACAAAGGGTCTTAGTTCCTTGACAGTTAAAACCAATTCAGCTTTGATTTGTCAATTTGTTTAGACCTTTTGTCACAGTTTCCAATGTCCAGATTCCTGTACTTAAGCATGTACAAGAGAACAAGTCCCACAGCTTTATCTGAAGGACATACCAGCAATTTAGCAGCTTTGCCAAAGCTCATGAATCCATGTGGTACAAATCCTGCACTTCTCATCTTGGCAAGTCCAAGAGCAGTTTTGAAAATGCAGGACTTGGCAGTCAAGCTCACAACTTGCATGTCAACAAGGCTCCAGATGGGTTGCTCCAGCTTCTTCAGCAGCTGCTCTGGTGACGAAGGCTGTTGCACATGGTTGGAGAGTCTACAGATCACACTGCTGAACAGAACCATCACTTATAGCATCTAGCAGCAAGTGTTCCAAGTTATAAATACCCAACAACACCCGCTCCCTTGGAAGTACAAAGGATGGAGAACCCTGTAAGGTCAAGACATGAACACAGACGAGAAAGATCACTGATTTATGTGATTTGATCAACCCAACAAAGAAAGCACTGGATCATCAAACAAAAACTGAAGCTTGTAAAGATGATTATTCTGAATAATAAGAGCCCTAAACATGTTCCCAGAGCTGAATCACCCACCTGCTGCAGGTTGTGGGAGCAGACCGAGTGCTTCCCAATCGTTTCAGCCACAAACCGACTAGATTAGGTCAAACCACCTCCAGCAGTTTGAGCTGAGCTTCTGACTTCCCCTGAAGCAGGGGAAGAGCAGCCACACAGCCCACGCAGCAGCCGAGACAGGGGGAAACGCAGCCACGGGGCCCCAAATCCATAGGCTACTTCCTGTAGGCCTGCAAGCCTGGAGTACAGCAGCTCGGCCTTTTGCCATATGAACACACAGGAACGACCTGGGACGTGACAGCCAAAGCCTTCCAAGAGGATTTTCCCCCCCTGCTCAAAAGCAATCCATCTTTGTGATTTTATTTACCTCACAAGGGGGTCCATGACTAGGTTCCCTCTGCTTTGGAGCCGCAGCAGCACATCAATTGTTACGTTCCCATGGAATCTGATTTGTTGTTTGCGGTGCTTTTGCCTCAATTACACACACATCCTGACTGCAATGAGAAAATAGAGCACTCTCGTGGATGCTTTGTCAACTCCTCTTTCTTGAAATGTCAAATGAAAAGATTCAATGAACCAAATAAACGCTTCTTATCTGAATCATCAGCCTGGAGCCGTTGATATTTGGTCAGTGAGAAGAGAGGAGTCCAGCAGTTAATGCATTTAGCAGAATGGAATATTATGCAACCCTCTGCACAATCCCAATGCATGGCATTTGGCCCAGCACCACTTTAGCTTTATAGGTTTAAATAAAAACATGTTTTAAAATAAAGTGGAGATATAAGTTTCCCTTGCCTAGTTGCTCCAAGCAGAGATTTAAATCTTCCCATTTTTAAGGGTTCACATAAAAACACACACATGGTCCATCTTCGCAGGTTGCTCTGAAATGAAAACTATTACTCTTTTTTTTTTTCTTCTCCCCCCACAACTTGAGAATGAAAAACAAAATTACTTCCCTCAAACCATGAAGTCTTTTCGGGTTAAGTCAAGAGTTCTGGCTCCCAGAGGTGTGCCCTGGGGAACACAGCAGCCCTTTGCTAGTGAGCAGGTCCATAAATCACAGAAGAGTTGGAGGCTCTCTCAAACCAAGTCTAGCACCTGCATTATTAACATCTGCAAGCAGTACTCAAGAAAAGCTCAAGGCAAAAAAAAAAAAAAAAAAGATTTTAATAAAAGGTAGGAATAGTGGATGCTTTTTATGAAAACATTAAGAGCTAGTGAAGGTAAATAGAGTGTGCTAATGACAAAAACATACCAGAAGGGGAAGCAGAGAAGAGCCTGGATGGGGAGGAAGGTTATCACCCATCTGCACTTCACAGGTCACAGGTCACCTGCAGAAGATGTGGGAAGGGACAGATGTCTCCTACCGTGCACCAAGTGGGGATGCTCCGCAGCTTCTCCTGCAGCTTGTGCTGTAGGAATGAGCAGGAAACCAACAACCCACAGAGGTAGCTACCCCAAAGCACCACGTTGGTGACACATCTAAGGGACGCGTGTGCAACAACAGAGAGAGTTCCCGACAGGGCGCAAAGACGGCAGGGATCTCGCTCTCACGGCGGCCAGAGACACTTCCCTCCTGGCCTCTCCATCCTGTTCTCCTAAAACGCACAGTGGCAACCAGTAATGTGGAATATGATGCCATTTTGATTCCAAAATGTGGTCACAAAAATTTGTTTCTTCTCTTTTCTGCAAGTGAACCAAGAGATACTAGAAACAGATAGAAGTTGGATTTCATTCCTCTGACGCCAAGAATCTTGTTGAAGTCTCATCTGGATCACTGCTTGCTGTACGATAAGCCGAAAGCAGATGATGCATTTCAAATACTTTAACTTAATATTAAATATTGTACCTCTGTAACACTCGTCATACTGCATTTCAAAAGGCTTGTACCAGAAGTCTCATTAGCAAAACCATTAAAACAAGCACACAGCTGGTAAAGAGCGTTCACTATGCAAAAGTCAAATTCTTCTAAATTTATAGTGGCAAAATTGATTACAGTTTCTCACATCTGCTGTAAATTTTGCATCTAAATTCTCCTTAAAACATCACTTAGCTCAGACACAAACTAGGTTCTACGAACCAGCACCCATCCCCCAGGAGCCACATAAATCATCTCCACGCAAACCAAATGTGATCTTTCCATAAAAACATTCATTACTGTCATATATCATATAATCAGCAGCAAAGCTCGAGATGCAGCTCAACGTATCAACACTATGTCTGCAGTCACACAGAAGCCAGGGGCAACTGAAGAAAGGATCTGGTGGAGGGAGGGGAAGGGGAGACCCAAGTCATCGGCACCAGATGCAAGCCCGAACTGCAAGTTGGCATCTTCATCACCCAGAAACATAAACAAAGCTACCTGTAAGCAGTGTTACAAACGCAGAGCTGGAAGACAGCAATACAAGGGGTGTTTTTTTTGGATAGTATTTCATGCCTTTCTCTGGACAAACCTACCACCTTCAGGCAAAAACCTATCACCTTCAGGCAAGAAGCGCATACCCCCAGGCTCCAACACTTACATACAGACATAGCACTGTTAGAAATGTGGTATCTCAGGAGAAGCAGAGGTAAGTTTCCTACTTTGTCCTTTTTAATAGACGGGGAAAAAAAAAAAGGAAAAAACACATTTGCTATGCCTCATCCACAGAGCCATGACCCTGTTTCTCAGTGAAAACTTAATTCCCCTGAAGTAGGAAAAAAAAAACAATAACAAAAAATAAAACTGAAGAACAATGTCAAAAAGAAAGAAAAAAGGATACGGCTTTATCAGAGATCTAAAGCACAAGTGAATCACTTCAGACACAATTCGCTAACTGAACTCCAGAAAGCTCCAATAAGCTCTTTCTCGCCTTTTTTGTGACCTTCCTGGAAGGACAGGTAGGACAAGGCTCTGCTTCATCATCAGTTCTTGCAGTGCCATAACATTGATTAACCTAAAGGGTTTTTTCTCCTCCCCCAGCTTGCTTTGTGTGTGGTTCCAATCTGTTTAAGAGGACGTTGGCACCTGTCCTCGCAAAGGTAAAGCGGTTCAGCGCTGCCTACTTGTGCCTGGCAGCACAGCAAGTCCTTTGAGTACGGTGCAGGGAGCAGACTGAACAGGATTCATCATGATTAAGTCCAGAAGATGCAGAAGGATGGGGTGGCACCATGGCAAGGTGATGGAGGGCTCTTCAGAAGGCAGGAGAGCACAACAGGGATCATGTCCCCAACCTTCTTGTAGTCACCAGACCCATGGACTTCCATGGGGTGGCAACCACCTGCTTCAAGAGCTTCCTTCTCAACTCCCTCCCCACCAGAAAAACTCCCCAAACAACCCCCCACCAGTGAACCCAGAGGTGCTGAAATACAATGTTCAATCACAAATGGGGTATGGCCTGCTGGTATCTGCATCATCATCTTTTCTCCAGAGTTGAGACCACCAGAGTACAGATTTCTCATCTTTTTAGTGAGAATATGGTTCTTCATCCTTAGTATTTCCTCCTAGTGCTCAGTTCATCAGGTGAAGTCACCTCAATCTGTTCTGATCAACTAAAGGCTGTCAGAGGATGAGACTACCAGACTACAAGACGTTTGGAAAGGGCACCCTCTAGACCGCCCATGTTTACAGTTTCCTTCTTCCTTTCACTTTGCCTTGGAGGGCTGAAGACATGATGAGAAGCCAATGAAGCTCTCAAAGTCCACCTGCTCCTTGACAGCAAGTTCTCTCTCAAGAAGCATGGCTCAGTATGGAGGATTCGACATAAGATCATCTCAATGAGTATAAAATTTACTCCAAATAGGAGGGGGCAACAAGGGCCCCTCTTTCTGCTTGCTCCAGAAGGAAATATCACAAAGGATTTTTTCTCTCCTGAACTTTCTTTGAAAATGCTGCAGTGAGTAATCCCTGTCATACTGTATAACACTGTGAAAACACACTGGGAACAATTCCTTATTACATTTATTCCTTTATTTATTAATGACTCAAGAACTTAGCCCAGAGCTTCAGTCAAAATGAGTAAGTGAGAGAGAGGGAGTCCAAAGAGAACAAGAGACCGTCCGTCTTCGGCCCTCCATGTATTCCTCACCCATCTATTTAAATTATCACCACGTTGCAGCAGGAACAGTCTATAAGGACACATCTCTACAGCACCAGGCACAGCAGAGCCCCAGGGCCTGCTGGGCTCTTCACATGCACCCAAGTGAGTAACACAGGCAGCTCTTAGAGCTGGGAACAGCACTTACCCAGCATCACAACGGCAAGCACAGCAAGGTACAACTTGTGTCTGTAGAAACTCTTCTCTCCCATTTATTTTCTTTTTTGAAAGTGCCAAAAAAATCAAACCCATCAGTGATTCTTATTAGCAGTGACTCATATCAGCTGCAATGCCAGCTTGTCTTGGTCTCCAGAGAACCGAATAAACCAGGACGACTTGTCAGGTGGTGTTAAAAGTATGAGCTTTGCATTTTGTTACCAGATATATAGCATCATTTTCCCAACACAATGCATCAGCACTTCCCCATCTATTTGGAAATATGAACTGTATTTCTCAAGAATATCAGAAGATGCATTAGCTTTCACCACCTTTAATTCATCACCATCCTATGAAGCGGTGCTTAACATCCCACATGAATAGCAAGCAATGCACCACGCCAAAAGCTTCTTGTGCTTCAAAGCAGGGAAATAGCATTTTAGGGGCCCTCTACAAGTGGGTTCACATGTAACATTAGAAGAAAAATGTAACAAACAGTGGCTTCCTAGAGACTCCTGGTTGTGTCCCGCATTTGGTGGCCTAACTCACCAGCAGGGCGGGACATTGGCAGCATTACCGACTGCAGCCACTATTAATTAGCTCGTGATACCTGTATCTCAAGGACCCTTCAAAGAGCAGCTGCCTTTAGGGGAAATTGCACCTGCTAGTTGAACAACTTCACCTTGACCAGAGTATTTTTAGCTGCATGGACAAATCTGCCAATACATTCACCTTCAATTCTGTGCAAGGAAATTTCTGACAACACGCAGCAGCCCTCATATCTATCCAGGGTCAAGACAGACAGAAGGAGAGAAATGATGAGCAAAGGCAAGTTCCCAAAAGACTTCTTAAATATTCTTGTTTCATTTTAGCTTCCCTTTGTTCCACATCCTCCTCCGTTCCCACAAAGATCTGTGAAGTTCAGCTCTGCTTTCTGTAAGCTCATGGATTTGGCCTCATATTTTGCCTAAGGAGATCAGCCAACACAGTTAAACACAAGCAGCTTGGTAAAGCCACCCATCTGCCTTTGCAGAAGAGAGCACCACTAATTTACACCGTCTCCTGGATCCACTCATATATTTGGCAGAGAACAGCCCAATATTGTCACTGCAGAAGGTAATAAAACTTATTACTCAAATAAAACAGGCCCTCTTATCTATTAACCTCAGCAGGTGACATGCAGCCTTTTGCCAAACCTGTAAACAGAAGTACTTCTTTTAATCATCAGAGCCCAGGAGCAGTAAACAAGAGAGGAGACACGTGCATGAAGCTCTTTTCCTATTAACACACGTGATGCTGTGCACCACGAGGGCTTCATTAATTCCTGTAAGAGCTGTAGTATGATGGACTGAATCCCGAGCTGACAATAACAGGCATGAGTCCACAGGCCTTCAGCTCACTGTTGAGCTGCCTCCGATGGACACAAACCAGCAGCAGTTTAAAGTGGGAGGCCTTACTGTTAGGCTTAGATCCACTGCTGTAGCTAAGCCTCTCCGAAACATGTCTTTAGTTCTACATAGCAGGAGGGTGACTAAAGCTAGAAGACTCCAGCACAGGCACCTTCATGTCCTCTGCATGCTTCAGTTTGAAGGGAACCTTTGGGAACAAGTGCTAAGTCCCACATATGGCTTTATGAGTCCTCCTGGGCTTCCCTGAATTGCCAGTCTTTGGCAGCCTGATTTCACTGTAAACCCCTTCACTAGGAAATCTTGTATTAGCTTATAATCTTCTTACAATGACTTATATTTGCAGCAAAGTTTACTGTCATTTTCCAAAGCATACTCTGCCTTCCTTTTCTCCTGAAACTTCTTTCCATGTGGAAAACCTTTCCAACTTGACAGACTTTATATTTTCACACACAGAACACACAAAAGCACTCAAAGACAACCAGAACCCACTCCAGTGTCCCTCTAGCATCTCCGTCTTCCATGTCTGTCCCAGGTAGATCATGTGCAGAAGAAAGGAAATATATATATATATATATATGTATATATATATACACACACACACACACACACATATTCTTTACTGGGTACCTTTTCAGACAAGGCCGTTAAACTGTCTAGAAACCTCTGCCAGAAATCCTTGAAGAGGGGCCGATCAATTTTCTTCAGGCTCTCTTTGGTGCTGGCATCCACACTGACATACAGCTGTGTTACTGGCTCAAGGTTCCTTGGTAATTTAAAAAAAAAAAAAAAAAAAAAGAGAGAGAGGGGAATTGTTATTTTTCAGACATTTCTGCTTAGTGAATTTTTGCAAAAAAATAAAGTCAGAACAAGCTGCTGCTCTGGTGCAGTAGCAAAAGGAATTACACAATACTTATGTGGAAAAAAAAAAAACAAGCTTCAGGGGATCATGTTTGCCAAAAGGCCCATAGTCTTAATAGTTACTATCTCACCAAATGTATCCAAAGACTTGGGAAGTCACACATACAGAGGACCAGGATGACTCCTTAACGAGCAGAGACCGGGAACACATTACATCCTAGCAGAGCTGCAAACGGTGTAGAAAGGCTTTCCAAAGCAGGCTCTGATGGGAGGATTCTCCTTGGCTTTCCAGGAGGCACCGAAAGACACTGCTAAAGACACCGAAAGACACCCTAACTCTGAGCTAAGACCTCGAAATATCAACCCTTTCCCCCAAAGCACTTGCCCGGGCTGGCAGAAGGGCAGTGCCACTTGGTAGGAACACATCTGTAAGTCGGCCCATTCTTACCAGTGTTCAGGTGGAACCTATCTGCAGCTTGCATCATCAGTCCAAGAATTTTTGGAGAAAGTCAAGGCCATTTGAGAAAATAAAATAAAGTACAACCCTTATATCACATAAATCCTGCAGCAATGCCCCTGGTCACATACCAGTGCTGAACATGGCTTTGGCAAACCCAACACGGGCAAAATCTGCGAGACTAACCCTCTGCTGCTGGGTGGAGAGGCTGTGCCCAGCTGAGCTCTCCCAGAAGCATGTGGACACGCACACACATCGCAGGGAAGCGGAGAGGAGAGCAAACACCACCGCAGGCTATTAGCAAACAGATAACGAAGAGCAAATAACGCGAGAAACTGAAGCGAGGTCCCTTCGCGCAAAGGAGCTAGCTGAAGCCCAGGGATGTTGACACAGGCTCCTCGGGTGGTGGCACGGGCATACGTTCATCGAGCACCGGGCAAACACTAAAAGGCCACTTTCCCAGGGTCTGCGGGATGAAGCGACAGACACCGCGTTGCACCCTGTAGCTCTTTAGCTCTTAACGCTTTTGGACGATGTCAGGGAGGAATTGTTTGCTAGGACTTTTTGTGAAAGCTGTTAACGATACAGGCGACACTTGCAGTTTAATTTGGTTCTTCAGGAGAGAAGAAATCAGAAGCTTTTGTTCAGCTGCCAAATAGAACCTCCTAAAAATATAATAAACTTCCTTTTGAAGGTGACAGTATGAGAAGAACTGTCCAGAACGAGACAAAGCAGAGCTGTTAGTGGCCAAAAAAGCCTGTTACTCGACTAAATGTGCAAGCAACCTAGTGAAACACATTCTCTTGATCTAATTAGATGATTAAAATAGTCAGGAGGAAATACTTTAGGTTTAAATACATATATATGTATATAAACACGCGCATATATATATACACGCGCATATATGTATACATATATATAAAAATCAGTCTCTGTCAACAAGCTTTTCTGGAGCAGCAGCCTAATGCCACAAACTCCAAAATGACCAAAGTGTTCTAGACACTTTGAATTGAATAGTACTCAATTACAGGCAGCACAGGCAGAATATTCTTCTTTTCCCCTAATCCTCCATTTGCCTAATTAAGAGGCCCCAGTGAAGTTGTCGTGGGCGTTCTTCAGCGCATGAGCAGAGAAAATAATCTCTTCTCAAAGGCTCTGTGTCCTCCTGACAGGTGAGAGCCAGTAACTTGGCACTGGAGAAGACTAAGCAGGAGCATAAGGAGACCGCATGAGGGTCTGCAGAACTTGCTCAGACGTGGCTGCACCTACAGCTGGCAGGTGAGACCTCATGCAGGCCCTCAATGTGGATAGCAGGGAGATGAGAGTCAGGGGTCTGCCCATCACCAGGGGGAAACCATACCAGTGATGCTGCCCATACACAGCTACAGCTAATAACTAATGCGGAAATTCAGTGGCACGGTACCCACAACAGATTTTCCAAGGTTCTTCCTTACTTTGGGGTTTTAATTCACAAACAAGTCTTAGACAGCTGACATCCAGGCCAGGAGAGCAAATGTGAGTTTACTGCATTTACCATTTGTAAAATAGACTCAGGCATAAGCCAGGACCATAAGTCATCTAGTCATCTAGTACCAAAACCCACCCTAGGAAGAGCTGAGCAAACGCTATCCATCCGTCCAGAGAACAGAGGAGGACAAGAGCCAGGTAACAGCTGAATCTGAGCCCATGGGCAACAAAAATCTGATTAACTTCATCAAAATGTGCACACGCAGATAAAGCACCAGTCCAAAAATGAAAGGAGGAGGAGGAGGATACCACAACCTGCAGCAATGCTGGGACCCTGCGGGACCCTCCCAGCCACCAGGGAAGGCTCCAGGCCACCTCCTGGCTTTGCTTGCCGCATGCTGGCTGTCTGGTGCTTATTTAATGCCAACTTTTAGACTCTAGCTCCCCGCTGCTGACAGCTGAAGATTAGCTCAGTGCAGCACACTTCAATTCTTGTATTAAGCAAACCATTTGCTTTGATTAGTCAAAGAGCAGGTGCAATTTTTAAGACAGCCAGACTAGCATTTTTGTCACTTTTTTGTTTCTTTTTAAAATCTTTTGGCAGATCCTAGGAAATATATCTTCAAAATACAGTGTATGGTCTCTTTTTTAAAGAAATGCTATTTTTAGGAAGGAGCAATTCCTGTCCCTCAGGCATATAATACATGACTTTAAAGTAACTTGATTACACAATCATTCAATCACCTGGAATGCCTTTGTAGTGTGTAATTACTCACTCAAGCTGCATGGTTCTGTCTCCATCACTGCCACACTCCGACCACGGAGAGGAAGGAAAATGGAAGGCCCATTAGAGCACCCATATGAAGAGACATTGCAGGGAGGGGACAGGCCAAGCACAGCCTGAGAACACCCCAGTCCAACCCCATGGACTCAGTAACCACAGGTGGGATGGTGCCCAGCTTCAGCCAGTGGCTTTGGGACAAGCTCCTGGGCACTTGCAGCACACGCTGCAGGCAAGGGAAGGGCATTAAGTGGATTTCTGTGCCACACTGCTTCAGTCTTAGTGAAAAGCGGCTTGCTCAATGCCGTCAGAAACAGGAATTCTTTGCATTTGCAAAGGTGCTTTCAACAGGATCCTTTCATTTGCAAAGGTTCTTTCAACAGGATACATTAAAGTGTCGTGAACGGTAATTAGCACAACTTCCTCTGAGCGCCAGGTAAAGAGATTTTTGCAGGTGAGAGTGATGTAGCCCTGCGCTCTTTATGTGCACTTAAACCATCATTAGGACCCACTCCTGGAGAGGCTGAGCTATGCAGGGCTCAGGTTCGAGCCTTTACTGACATCCTTGCTGAGCCAGAGCAAAGATCAGACTGCAACAGGAGCAGGCAGATGTGAGGGGCAATTTATGACTTTCGCCTCCTGCTCTGTTGCAAACACTGTTTTTTCCTTCTTCTTTTTGCACCAACCCTTACCTCTCTGGGAGGGACTATATTACATTCAATTCACTTTCAAAAGTAATCACACCTTGTTTGAGAGAGAAAAAAAAATCAAGCTGGGAAAGAGAAAGAGATGAGAAATACCATGGACAGATGATGGTTAAAGCAAATAGACGCTGAGTAGCCCTTTTCATTGGCAGCACCCCTGCAGAGCAGACTCTGATAAGCGACGAAATATAGCACAACAGAGCTGGCCACAGACGTCTCTCACGAGGGAGTTGTTTTCTCCAGCTCTTACCTAATCTCTGTTGGGAACTGTGCATTTGTAACCAGGAAACTTGAGATGTTCTGCTGGTGCAGAAGCTTCAGGAAGCGGTTGATCTCGGGGTACATGATGGGCTCTCCCACCAGCGACAGCGCACAGTGCTTTGCTGTCATCGCCTCTTCAAAGCGATCTGCTTTAACTCCCAACACTCCTGAGAAAAAGAAAAAAACTGTCAGAAATGACCCACAGTCACTATAGTCATCACCTGCCACAAGCCATAGATCTGTGTTTAAAACACTGTGGCGCAAGAGAGACCAGTAACTGGAGCGCTGCTCAGCCAGACACAGGTGACACTAGTCCAACACCAGCATCGAGCAACAGGGCTCTGCTGCAAGCCGAGGAGCAGCACCCCTCCAGACATGCTCCATCTGGGGCTCAACTCACAGATCATTTTTTTTTTTTTTGGTCACACTCAAGTCAAAATTTGTCTGGCTGGTCCTCGGTGATGCCTGGCTGCTGGGACAGAAACACAGGAACATGAAAAATCAGCACCGCTTCAGGGAGGTATTTAAAGAAAGAAAGAGCAAAGCAGGTTTTGCTTCTCTCTACTGCCAATCGCAGGTAGAGTCTCACGGTCAAATGAAGACAAACTCTGGGAAGGAGCTGGGCATATTCAGAGCAGAGCAATAACCACTGTACATCACTGCTGATAACCACAGAGATCAACTCTGCAGAGACAAAGGATCTGCTTAGATCCTTAGAAAGAGAACCAGGTTTTACAATCCCAAGATGATTGAGGGTAGAAAGGATCTGTGGAGATTGGCTAGTTTAGGGCACATGTGGCACAGTTCTGACTTTGAAGAACCATTTCAGAAAAGCAAGAAAGTCAACTGCAGCATCCACGTGAGACAGCCAGGAGGTGCAGCTTCAACCAACATGAGCCAGGATGGTTAAACCTACAGGAGAGCAGAACAGAGGGGTCAACATTCCCCTGCCCCATCCATTCTGCCTAAGTGCTCAAGACCCCGAACGAATTTGACTGACTACAAACAAGATTTTGTTCTGAATATGTCACTTTGCATTTCCTTGATATGCCTTGATGCACTTCAATAATACCCGAGGTTTTAGATAGCGGGTTTTTACAAAAAAAAAAAAAAAAAACNTCGAGGTTTTAGACAGCGGGTTTTTACAGAAAAAAAAAAAAAACACTGTATCAAAGATTTAAGTTTGAAATCAGGTCCTCAGCTCACCTCATGTTGCCTAGACGCTGCAGCTCAAACAGTACAGAAAATTACACGCTATGCTGCAAAGGCAAGATAAAAAAGAGACGATCCTGGTACTGCCTCAGCTGCGCGCAGAAAAGCCGGTTTACGACGGGAGCAAGGCTTCGTGCAGCTGAACCTGCTAGCCTAGTCCTGGGCCGGTGACAGGACTAATGGCTCTTGTGCAGAAACTTGGCAGCACTAAGTGAGGACTTAATTTGAAGAGACTCTCGACCATATACAGATATTAAAGGAGTGACGTTTCTATATCTAACACTACTGTAGGTCACGTTTTGGAATTAATTAATGTGTCTTTCTTGGCATCTTGCAATTTCGGTTATGATAATTGCAGCGCCAGCTTTATAAGCAGACAGTAGACAATTCCAACAGTCTGTAAAGCTCTCAAGAACTTTCTCAAAAGAGTTTACAGCAGAGCCAGTTCACACTAAACACGCCACAGAGGAGACGGGAGGTTTTATAAGCAGTCTCTTGAGCACATAAATTACAAGCTGGACAGAGGTGAACTAGAAGGGATTAGCAGCTCATCCAGGAGGCATCCCCAGCACTTTCATACGGGCAGATTCACAATGGTTCGTGGCAGCTCTGACGGAAGAGCAGGAGCTAAGGAGCCCCAGGAGCGGGAGCTGGGCCTGCAGGACTTGACGGCTCCCGGGTCCTGCTGGGTTCACGTCTCAGCGGGAGCCCTGGCTTCACCAGCAGCCAAAGCACCTTTGACCAGCGCATCTGCCTCGAAAAGCTGCCACCTCCTGCTCTCCTGCTGGAGCAGGAGGAGCAAAGCAGCACTGGGCTGATGCATCGGCTCCAGGTACTGCTCTGCAAGTATCTGTGCTCCCGTGGCTGCAGATGCACCGCGTGTGAGCAAGAGGACAAGAAACGGCTTTCACTTGCTCTTATAAGACACACACGACTTTAGTTCTGATTTTAAGATCCAATGACTCATCATGACTCCTTCCTGATAGGCAAAAGGGTTTCCTAGTTCAGTCCAGGCAAGACTCCTGTGTTTGCTTCTCCCAAGTTAAGCCAGGGCTATGATATCAGAGACATCCTCTCTCCTACATTTGAATTATATCCTACTCCATGCATGTCCTTGCGAAGGGCGCAGAGATTTACTAGTCACCACTTAGAAAATGTATGAAACATCTGCACCCTCCCAGCGCTGCTCCTATCAGCGGCGGTTTCTCCATGGGTTTCTCCAAAAGAGACCGGTGCGACACTGTGATTAATGGTTGTGGTCTTCACAACGCCATCCTGAGCATAGCAACAAGAGGAGGGGACAGGACATACCATTTTTTAAAACATGCATATAGCCACTGTCATACTGAGAGCAGAGGGTCACCAAATATTGTTTCTGCAAAAAATGCCTTTTTACTAGCAAGTGAAACCCACAGATGGAATTACAAGGCCCAGCCCAGGGGAGATCCACCTGCCTTCCCACTCTGTCTCTCCCTCTCCACCCAAGCAATCTAGTCCAGCACTCTGCTCAAACATATATATATATATATATATATATATATATATATATATATGTGTGTGTGTGTGTGTGTGTGTGTGTGTGTGTGTGTGTGTGTGTGTGTAGCGCTGCTAAGTTCTAGGGAAGAGACAGCCCTGTTCCCTGCCCGAGGCACTTCCAGCCCGGACAGAGTCCAGGCACATGAGGGAGCTCCGTCCCGCCAGGCCCCGGGCAGCATTTACCTCTCCCTGCCTTCAATGTACTGCACAACGTTTCAACTCAATTTTGCCTTCACTGATTCTACTCTAACAATATTTTCACAGGCACCTCAGGGAAAGGACAATGTAAAACTCACAGAACATAATAGCAGGCTACAGGGCTTAAGGTTTTTTCTGTATTTTTTTCCTTCTTCTTTGACTTAACAAATCTTTTCCTTTTAGGCTCCCGGGACAGGAAGCACCCTGCCATCTATCACTGCAAAAACAAAACACATCTTCTCCTCCTTGGCTTTGCAACACAGTTTGAACCCACAGCTCCTCTCAGACTTTCCCCTTTCACAGTTCAAGGTCAATATAACTGCCAAGGAGGTCCCTGCAAGGTTCAGGGAATCCAGGGAATCTGTTTCATTGAAAATAAGCTCCAAGACAGAGAATCGGGAATGTCTGAAAGAGAATTGGGATTTTTTTCAAATGCTGCTAAGCCTGTCTACAGTCTTTTCCTCTTTTGGGGAAACCAACAAGGGGTAGGAAGAGGGAGGTTATTACAAAGCCTGAAGGTGGTTTTAAGCAGTTTCTTGGACTTGGCTTTGCAGGGTAGGACTTGCACATATTTGCAAAAGAATTTTTCTTTTCACCTTTTTCCCTTGTGAACACCAGACATTCTGACCCTACAGGGGCAACACATCCATCAGCTGCAATAGCAACTGTACGCAAAAGTATTTGTCACTTTAAACTACATATTTGCCTTGAAAAGGGTCTCAGAGTCGAGCCCTGCAGAACTCAGAGGCAGCAGCCTGCCACTTTTAGGACCTCTAACAGAGACAGCAAAAAACACAGAAGCACTGGCTAGGAAGGATCTTCGCAGGTGTCTAGTCCTACCACCTGCTCAGAACTGGATTGGGATTTTGCTTAAAACACCCGAAAAATCTCAAAGGTTGGAGGGTTCCCCCAGCTCCTGGGGACCTTCCCCAGTGCTGCAGCCCCTTTCTGCTGAACTTTAACATTCAATTCGAACCCACCAGGCAGCAGCTCACGCCTGTTGCCCTTTGGTCCATTACCAAGGATGGATCTCCCAAGCCTGCATCGACATCACAGGGCCACCACCGCTCACGCAGAACCCTCCACTTCTTGCCAAACAAGATGCCAGCAACTGCCCAGCCTGGAGAGCTGTGCTTGGCCATGCCTTTCCATCACCCCAACCAACACCACCGGCTTCCTTCTGTCTTAGTTCTTCTCGTCTCACCTGTTCCCTAAGGAATTTCCATGACAGATGAACATCCTTCTCTTACCCACGGCAGCACCCTTCCTTCTGCCCCGTGTTTCCTAGGGGCCTGATCAGCAGAGCTGGAACCGCACAGGATTTCCCCGTACGTGACGTAATCCTGCCTGTTCTCCACTCAGCTCAGAGCGGGAGCTCCCACCGAACAGGTCTCAGAGCTGTTGGCCTGAGTGCCAGGAACTCCAGGAATCAAATGAAGCTCATGGGGCTTTAATTTGAGTTACTTTTCCTCCTGTTATGTAAGTCCAGTGAATGAGACTGTAACTCTGCGCTGCTGACAGAAGTTTTTCCCTGTCACATCTCTAATCCATTGGGTTCTGTCTGCACACAGCCAACATAAACAAGGGAGCTCCCAAAATGACAGCCAAGACTAAGGCTCGTCTTGCAGATTTTATGGCTGCTTCATTTACCTCCCGCTGCTTGCGCAGCCTCCACTGTCAGTTAGGAAGAGCTGAGCTCCAGACCCGGCCTGCCAAGCTGGCCAGCTGTTCCTGTACACAGCTGACCTTGGCAGGGCGACCACGTTTCTTACGTTGGAAAAAGAAGAGGAAAAAGAGATACAGGGGATGCACACTGAACTCGCAAGCAGTTCATATGCTACACAAGTAGCAGTAATTTTTAGAGGTCTGAGTGGTGATGACTGCCTGGGGCTTCGGTTGCAATCTAATGCTCAAACACACCTAATAAAACTCACAAACACGCAAACACAGAGACACACACTACACTTCAAATACTGTGGAAGCCTAAATCCTCATGAGAAAAGGACGTGAAAACTCCAAAGATGTCCAAAAAACAAGTCCATTTTACTCCCTCAAAGGTAGCATAAGAGTTTCAATGTTCTAAACCCAAGAGACAAGGCAAGTGTCTCAGAAAACAAGTAATCAATGCGTCAAAGTTTCCCATTTGCACATCCTTCCTAAATTAGTTACAAGCTTCATGCTTCCCTCCTAGCGTTTGGAACAAGATTTGAATGTTTTAACCCTTGCTTTGAAGATGCTGCTGTTCATCATCTCTGACCTTCAATCACTAATGCCACTGTTGGGAGAAGTTACCTTTGAACTGCTTGATCATATTCTGATGGTTCTCAATAGCTTCTCGCAAGATCATTTCAGGTTGATCCATTTTCCATCGCCACTCTGTACCCACTGGATTCGTATGATGCCTGCAGGAAAAGAGAATGAGTTACTTATTGCAGATTGTAACATATAAGGAAGAACCCATCTGTTGCCCTGGGTACTTTGGCATCGTTGAATAAAATAAAAAAGCAATTTCAAATTTGCAGCAAGAACCCACTTCTGATATAACCCACAAATGTGATTCTTTGGTTGGTTGCCCTGAAAAGGTATTTGTTACTAACCCAAACCTTGCCTAATGCTCTTGTAACAAGACAGACAAGCCAGGTTACCTCAAATATATAAAGAGACCAGGAAGTTTGCAATGTGTCAGAGATGCATCTACACTTAATACTCTAGATGTATTCAACAGAGGTGTCTCATTATTTGAGATCTGCCAGCCACTGAGCTACTAAGAAGCCCCAAAGCAAGAAAAAAATAAAACACAAAACAAACAAACAAAATATTGATTTCTTTAAGTCAAAGCAGCCTAGATGAATAAAAGCAGCTCATCTTCCACCTGAGGGACAGCCATCGTGAAACGGCTGGGCACACTGGATCAAAAAGACAACCTTACCTAAGC
Organism: Crypturellus undulatus; assembly: GCA_013389825.1. Classification (NCBI taxonomy): domain Eukaryota; kingdom Metazoa; phylum Chordata; class Aves; order Tinamiformes; family Tinamidae; genus Crypturellus; species Crypturellus undulatus. Next base: position 448,136 of record VWPW01010007.1, read on the forward strand.
AGAAAGGGTCCCTACCTTCACATTTGAAAAAGGCCTATCCATGCAAATCCATCAGCACCACACCGCAAAGGTACCCAGCTCTCCCCACTCCCTACATCTTTGACACAAGAAAATTTGGGGGCATTTTAAATCATCTGGACACCGTGCATTCTGAGCAGCAGATGAAGTACTACAAGCAACGTAAGTGGCGCATGACGTCGTCTCATCTAGAGAGCCTCCAAGCCAGACAGGGCCAACGCAGGGGTATAGACCAGAGGGAAAGAAGGAACACTGATGACCATGACAGCTCTACATAAAAATACAGCATCAAGAAATACTCTGGCTTTCTGATCAGCAGATCTCTGGTTCATCTACTGTTCTTATCACCATCCCTGAAAGTTGACTTATTCAGTCTTACAGCTACAAGGTACCAGAAGGTGACATCAAATATTTAATTCCAGGAGGAACGACAGCATGAAGCATTTTTTTCCAGAATTAAGTGGCTGGTTCAGTGACTAGCAAGCACAAGTCACGACTCTCACTAACTTTATATGAATTCCAGACCTGGCATCCCCTAAAGCAGCATTCTAGTCCACAAGTTTTTGTCTACTTCAAGAGCATAACACTCAAACACTCCTCTCAAACTGCTCTACCACTCAAAGATAATAACCTCTAAGCTAGAGCAGCTCTGCTTTTTTGGAGTTCCCACTTTTTTAGGCTGCCAACATGGAAAAAATTTCTAAATACTAGCTATAAAAAGGCATTTATAAAACTCTTACATGTTTAACTACATATCTTGTACCTTGTATATTTAATAGGGCGAGCTGGCAGGAAATCAATAGACTCTTGATGTACTCTGGACAGCCATTAATTATTGGTGTGTAACAGCCCTTGAATTTAACACATTCTAACTGTTTAATAAACACACCGGGTCATGTCTACAAAGCAGCTTATTTGGCAGAGAGCAGTTCTCTTCGAATATGGGAGAAAAGGCAACGTTTCATGGCTTAGGAGACTGTTTCACAGTCCCTAGCAGAGCCAAAATGTAAGCGTCACTTTTCCCTCCCTGTGACACCCTGCATCATCCTCCTTGCTATGTGCCCAAGTCTTGAGGAGTGCTGGAAGCAAAAATACTGGTAGGGAGTTTAGCACTCCTGCCCTTGTCACAGTAATGTGCCACACTGAACACCTTGTCCCAAAACTTTATTATATTAGGAAGCTTCAGGTCCAAAATGTGCTCATTTGAGAAGCTGCCCTAACACTCCAAGGCAAACCATGATCTCGCCAGCAAACGGCCCTGGCTGCGCTCAAGAAACATGTGGATGAGGCCCTGAGGGCCACGGTTTAACAGGTCTGGCCTTGAAGGGCTTTCGGCTGGACTCGGTGATCTTGAAGGTCTTTTCCAACCACGATGCTCTATGGTACTATGAAAGTTGTACAAGATCCCACCAAGACAAAGGGGTATTTCTCAGTTCTCCGCCAGCTCCCAGAGGCAGCCTCCCACTGAACCTTATCCGCATTCTCATCAGAGCACTCATCTACCCACACTAGTTGCCAACGTTACTGAGATGTCCCCTGCAGTCCATTAGACACCGTCGAGGAAAGCGTGTGCTTCACGCAGCACAGTTGGAGCAGCGCATCCAACTCTCCAAGAGGCTGTTCGGTTTTCATACATCATCCGTTTGCCCAATCACCATAGACAAGTCCCTTCAACAGTGCTAATTCCAGTGATGGAAAAGGGCAAGATTTATTGCAACACCGTCACAAAATGGAGGCATTTCCCCCTTGCATCTGCTTAGTTATAGATGAAGGGTTTTTTCTTCATTTGAAGTCTGGCAATTTCTGTATTTGTGCAACAACCATAAATAAAGATGAGTTTGAGGTCAGGACTCCTAAAAGGAGTTTGATTCTGCACTTGACTCCCAGCATGGCCCTAAGCAAGCCAACAATCCTCTCGAGAGAGCTATGCCCTCCTGCAAGCAAAACTGGATACCGAGTCTTCCAAGAAAGCGAGGGGAAATGCAGCACAAACACAAGGCGTCGTTTACTGTAGCGAGCAGTGATTGACGCCGAGAGCTGGTAGAGAACACGAAGATGAGGAAACCTGGCAGCAGGGATGATGAAAGGAGAGCGCACATCATTCCTAGGAAGGGACTGGAGGAAGAGAGCAGAATAAAAACCACTGAGTTCAAGAAAGCAGTGAACTCGGAGCTGACAGGTGAGCTCCCAGAGGAGGCAAGTTTCCAGAAAAGTTGTCCAGGAAAACTGACAGTTTCTAAACCCTATTAATGCAGAAGTACAAACTGTGGCAATAAAGAAAACAACACAAAGTATAACAAGAAACCAATCTGGCAGAATCATGAGCTCTTCAACCACCTCAGCAGTCCTCCAGCTGAAAATAAAAAGGAGAACATAAGAACATAGGGTCATAATCAGAAACGTTCAAGCACAAAACAAGATACAACTGGCAAAGCGTAAACAAAGGCTAACAAAAAAATCTCTCCCTGTAATGACAGACTGTGGGGCAGACTCCGGGAAACGCTGGTCCAAGGCGCAAGGAAGCAAAGACTAGCACTTCCCCATGATGCCAAGAAAACCAAGTGTTGTCACCTTTACTTCTGCTTCTTCCCAGTATCAATGGAAACTCACACTAAACTAGGAAGAGAACAGGTTTACTTATCTAAATTAAGTGTTTTCAAATGTCATTAAACTCATCCTAGAGTGTGGACAACCTTGCTGATGGGGTATCAGAGCGACTAGCCATAAGCTAAGCACTCCTGGAGAACAAGACGAGGCGCGTAGAAATGCAACACCCAGTTTAGGAGAAAACAAGGATTTCTACATCAGTCCTTAATCTCCTGTTCCTCAGGAACCTGTAGAGTAAAATGGCTTCCAACCCTGAGAAGGCAGCCTGAAGATGATGCTACCTAGTCAAAATGTGCAGTTTACTGCAAAATGCAACATGGGGAAGCAAAAAGCTGGGTAGCACTTCCAGAAAGAAGGAGCTGTTGCTTATAGTGATCACTACAGTAGTCAAAATTATATAGGAGCAAAAATTCATACCGAAAGTGCAAGAGTCCTAGAAAGCCCTGCCTGAGAGGCAGACTGAAGGACTGAGATTGAAATATCAAAGACAGGCCAAAGGGAAGAGATAAAATTTGCCTGCAGCTCCCAAGATGCTACTTCTCCATGCACGGAGAATAGTCCAACAGCCTTCACATTACAGCCAGGGGAGATACTCGGACAAGGAGGAAGGGTAAGAAGGCAGTGCTGCAGCACCCACCTTCAGCAGTCGTAAAAATATCATCGCTCCCTACTTCTAAGAACAGGTTAGACGGAATAGCTGCCAGGAACGAGTCACTGCCTTGCAGCCAGCGGTAAATTAAGACTACAACTCCTTCCAAACGTGTTTTCCACAAACAGATGATGTTCACGCAGAAAGTTCAATAGAAAAAAGTTCTCACAGCAATTAAATAAAACAAAAAAAAACCCTATCCAGGCTGCTGTCTGAGCAAGCGGAACAGTCAATGTTTCTATAGAAACTTGCCGTTAAATAACAGCCAGTTATTTCTCAGTGTTGCTCTGAGCAATCTTTTGTTAGATTTCAGTGCAAGCAAAATAATAGCTTTTTCTTTTTTTTTTCTTTCCCTCAAATTTGCTCATTATGAAGCTTTTCAGAAGGCATGGAATTATTCATAAGCACTGGGGAAACGTAAACAATTTAAGAGGAGAAAAAGTGAAAATAAGCTTCAAGTCAAATATTTGGATATCTAGATACCCAGAAAAATACTCTCGTTTCAAAAGTGACAAAATATTCATATTTTCAAGAGGAAAAAAAAAAAAAAGACTTTATTCCAGTTGTTTAAAAACTGATTTAAATAACATTTTTTCAGGAGCTGTTAAGGAAAAGCCCCCAAAAAAGCTCCAATAAAATGAAACACAGCAGATCAACCCACTTAATTCCATTAAAATCACATGGCAGACAAATCTCTACTAGTTTCCCAGCAGAAACACGACCCACGCTAAACACGTAGTCTTAAAAACTACTCTAACATTTGAAGAGTTAAAGCATCAGGATGTACAAGGTAACTTCCAAAGTCCAGGCAGTCATCAGTACTTTCAGATGGAAAAACAGAGTTGGGTATCACTTTGCAAACACCCAAAATAACTGTCAAGACAGATATGAGCATTTGGTAGCAAATAATCCGATTATACCCATTACGAATGCTGTAAGTGCCTAAAGCAATAACGGTAGCTACAAAAGTCCAGAAATGAAGAAATCCAAAGCGCTGAGAACACCCTCCGGTGCAGGAGGGTTGGGGATGGATTTCAGTGCCGGGCAGTTTGGGGCATAGGATTTTCACCCCTTTGCAACAGTTTTTGCTTGTTCCATAATTGCAATGACAATAATCTCCACTTCAGAGAGTACATTCTCAGGTGGCAGATACTACCCCAGGGTTTGACTGTATCTACAGTGACCAAAGCCCCCCCGCTTCGATGCCTGGATTTGACAAAGCAGAATCTAACTGGAAACTGGAAGCAATTCCAGCCCGTGCAAACACTGCAACCCCCCCGGGCACTGCCGCAGCCTTAGCAAAGCGCTAAAGCTCCCAGAACGCTGCGAAACAGGCACTCCGCTGGGGCGGTCATCCACGTTCCAGTTTCCTATCTCACCCAAGGGACCACGGTGCTGTCTTCTCCGGGAAGAAGGATGAGTCCTGGGAGATGCAGAGGGAATTCCTGAGGCTGCGGGCTCAGCCTCTGAGTACATTTTGCAGATACAGACTGCTGTCAGCATCTTTAATCATATTATAATATTTCACATTTCCCCAAAGAATCAGCCTCTGCAGGCAACTCGTTTAATGAGGAGAAACTTTTGTTTTAATCTGTTTAAAAGCTGTGTTTCATTCCTGCGTCCTCTCCCTTTCTTTTTATTAGCCTCCCTCCATGGGATATTAATCATCATGGGAGATTAATTGATCATCGCTTCATTTGGAGGGTCTTTGTGACCACTGTATTTTGGCCACACACATTCAGACCAGCTGAACAGACTGTCAGCTGGTACAAGTTAAAGCTGAAATCTCGAAGTACACATTTAAACACTTTAAAGTTGCAAAAGAAGAAATATGAAGCAGTTTCCTTCATGGGATATTTTATTCTGTCTGGTTTGCCTCCTCCTCGGGATGCAAAAATAATAAAACCTATTAATTTAAATTTTATGTAGCCGTCTCATCTCTCCACAATAATTGATTGGGTTCTAGCTGCTCAGCCGGAGGCCACAATCAAATCAGCTTTGCCTGGTGCTAGGCTGCGCTACCGGCACTGTCGGAAAGCCCAGGCCCCACGCTTGCTCCAATTGATTAGCAGATTGGGTCACTTGCACATTTCCATTTAAACAATTAAGCTAACGAGACCCTACAAACCCAGCGAGAGCAATTGCAAACAAGGATGGGTAGCGACAGCTTGTTTTTGTAGGGTAATCTACGAGTTAGGGATGGTGTAATAATTACGGTCTCTTCTCCTCTCCCCCTGTTCTTATTGTCATGGTTCACATTTTGATGCTGTGATACTAATCCAAGCCCCTCTAAAAATAAAATTAAAAATAAATCTGATCCCCCTCTGCCTCCAGAGAAGCTACCACAGTATAAGCCTGCATTAATACAAAATTAATGTCAGGGTGACTAGGACTCCTCCTAGGGCGAAGGAGGTAGGTTTAGAATGAAAAGAGAGAAATTACATCTTTAATCTGTTAGAAAAAATAATTTTTGAGCGTGTTTTGGTAGTGCTTCCACCCATGACTCCTGGTTTGGGGCCAAAAAATGTCACTCATGATCAGCCAACAATTGCACCCAATTCCCGGGGAAAAAGGACCGAACTGCAGCACTTCCTGCCAAAATGAAAGAGAAAAAACAAACAGGCTCCTTGGCCTTTTCCTCGGGGATGCTGAGAGCTGCAGTGCAGTTGTGTGGTTGGAAGCGCTGGCACACTCTACAGCTGTCAAAAATCTGAAATAAATCAAATTTTAAAAATCACCACGGCAGCTTTGGCTGCAGTTTAGCTTACAGGGTTAAGCCAGAGCCTGCAGTGCTCTAAACCTGCATCAGAAACTGGGATGGTGGATGTGAGCCGGCCCTCACACGTCTTCAGCAGCAGCACGGCTGGTAAGCGCTCGTGCCGGTCCAGTGTTCACACCACCCAGCCAGCACGTCTGGGATTCTGCACTTAGCGTCACACAACTGAGTATGGGTGAGGACGAGCGGCTCAAGAGAAGAGCACGCGTATTCCTGGATCCAGCACAGTGGGGAGTCAAGCTGACAAACAGGAGCTGGATAAGGTAGACACAGGAGACTCCTTCACTAAGAGCAGCTCTTCCCAGGGACCTGCGAGGTACCAGCCACCCACGAGGGCGAGTACACATCAGGGACGACCCTTTCTTGTTTCTTTCTATGATCCTTCGGGATTTTGAAGAGCTTCCAAGAGACAGAGGTGCCAATATACTCATGCTCTGCCATCTCGGCGCTCCAGATGACAAATTGTCAGGCCAGAAGTCAGGAAATCCCATGAAAACACTGAAGCCTCTGCAATAGTTGGAGGGACAGAGACAGCAGAGAGGCTCCCTCGGAAGGGAAGGCCTGGTTTCCTGCACAACTGCTGCTATTTCTAAGCAAAGAATCTCACTGCCATCAAACACAAGCACAGCACAGGTTGCCACCTGGATGGCACGTGGGAGCCCACAGCATAGGCACTACCACTGCCATAATACCTGCGAGCATCGTGAACAGGGAGGAGTCGCTGCCCAAGGCGAGCTGGGACAAGAGCAGCAACGTGCCCATGTGGATGGATGCCGACAGACACGAGCAGCTCTGGATGTGCCAACAGGAGCTGAATCTGGGCAAAAAGACGGGCAGCCTGGGGCAGCACCGTGCGCTGTTCCTCCATCCAGGAATGCCGGTAGTGGGGATACACAGCTGCACCACACTCCGGTCCATCCCTGCCCTGACAGGCATCTCCCAGCCACACCAGAGCTCGTGGCAGCCCAGAGAAGGACAAATGTGGTCTGAAGCAGCAGCCAAAGCTGGAGGGAGAGCGTCTTTCAGCAGCACTTTTTAAGGCCAACATAAAAAGTAAGCCTCGAACTGAGCCCAGAGGGGAACTCAGCAGGGTCAGAGACCAGACAGGCAGTTGCAGCCTGTGTGAAGTGTCTGACGACACCCACAGAGGGCACCGAATGGGCGTATTTGTCACCACAGCTCTCTGGACAGCCACTTCCCTGCATACTGGTTTAGCATTACTAAAGTAACTTCTCTAGCATTAGTTATTGTTAGTTTTAAGAAAAATTCTAGAAACAGCAAAAGTGAGAAATGACAGCTATAAATTACAAGTCAGACTCACATGAGAGGTGCCACATGTGACAATTTATCCCAATTACTGCACTTCCAAACATACCCCCGTTTTCTTGCTCCGATTCAGCCCCCTGCTTGAGACACAGGCTGCTGCTAGGAAGCATTGGAGTTGAGTCATTCGGAAAGAGACAATATTAAATTGCCCGCAGTGGAGTCCTAGGAACAAAACACTTCATTCTGGTGGTGTTATTGCTTCCTAGTTGGTGTTTACGAGGGACCTCCTGTGTGCAGACGGAGGGACAGCACCATGCATGGCAATACTCCTAGCAGCACTGTTCCAGCTGCAGGATTAATTGCACCATTGCTAGCCGATGCACAGCGAAAGACACAAGAAACCTGCAGTACATCTTTCATCCCAGTCAACAAATCATTATTACATGCTCTGAAGAGCACTGGGAAAACTTGCACATTAAACATGCCATTTGCTGCATCCTTTCAAGGGATGCTGGATGAAAGCCTATCAAGAGCACCAATTAACATTCAGGAATAGGTTCCCAAAGGGATATTTAATAGGATGACCAGCAACTAATGCTTACACTTAACACCAACATGCAAGATGGCTTCAAAGTGCATTTAGAATTATAGAGGCACTTTTGCAGTGCTGCTGTCACCAAATACTTCCTTGAAATATTTGCATTATTAAAACTTGAAGACTGTTTAATGAAGGACAGGAAGCAGTACGAGAGCAATTTGGGTGTTTTTGCATGAAAACATTGAAGTGCTGGACAGCCAGGCTTCGAGATGAAATATGCGGGTTATTGGCAGCCAGTCCCCTGGGGCAGACATAAATACCAAAGGAAACTCAGCCCCCATGGTCTGAATTAGTTAACAAGGCAGAGACAAAAGAGCTCACAGGATAACCTCCGTGTCCTCCCACGCGGTACACCGTCACGTCACCGCTTCTACTGCTGCCAAGCCTCTCTGTTCTCCCTAGGGCCATCCCGCGCTCCCCCAGCCTAGGGAAGCTTCCCTCAAACGCAGGCGCTCGGGTGAGTAAGCGGAGCAGCTTTATGTGCAGATCCAAAGCTAATTTCCTTCAAAGAATTAACAACAAAGTAATTCCTCCGAGAAAGAGGTTGCTTTACTGACTAAAATGGAAAATTATCCATTAGCTCCGTTTCAGAAAGACAAGTCACCACTTTTTGCCCACTTCCAATGCCACCAAATTGAAGATGAGGGGGGAGAAGCAATTTAAAGAAGAAAAGGGATTTGAGTTTAAAATAGAGAATGATTTAACATCTTTAGCACTTTGCACAACGTGCCAGCCCCTGGAAGAGGGAGGCATGTTGGCAGCGCACAGCTCCCTTGCAACATCTCCCTGCCTGCCTTTGCCGAGCAGAAGGGCTGCACGAGTCGCACTGCCCTCGTTGAGGTAAAAAGCACCGGGCAGAGTAACACAAATACAGCCCGGGCATTGGTGCAGAGCCAGGATCAGCGTTACAGCCACTACCCGGAGTCACACAGTGCTCCCTTTCTTCCCTCGGTGCATGGCACGCTCAATATCGGGTTCCTCCTCTTTCTCAGGAGCTGAACATGCCTCTTACATTATGCAACCAGGTGGTTTCTCCCAAAGGACAAGAGCAGTATTTTACCTCCAGCAGAACACGCATTTGTTGGCGCAAGCCAGGCTCGGCGTAGCCTCCATGCAGCGATGACTCTCAATGCCATAGAAGGTGTGTTTGTAGCAGCCTCCTCGGCCTCGAAGCATCGACTAACAGCAAAGAGAGACACAAACACCAAGGCAGTTAATACACTAAGTGGAGTGAAAAGAATAAAAAAGCAGCAGGAAAAGCTGACTCCAGAGCAACCAGCTTCAGCGGAGGATTGTATTGGGACTAACCAAAGCAGCAAAGCACCCGTGGAAAGGTCAGAGCTGTTTGTGAAGGGTCCCAAATGCAGCAAGCGTGCTGGAATAGTGACTGGCAGAGCGAGACCCAGAAGAACAACATCGGTCACAACCACTGCAGATATTTCTCCAAACACGATTAGGGCTGGTTTCTAGGGCTTGTTGTATCCACTGCAGTTTGGCCACCTACTTCCTAGGAACAACTGCAACGTTTGGTTTGAACTTCTGCATTCAACATCACTTAAGACAGATACTGCAGCCCAATCAACGGTGCACAGTAGGTCAGGAGACTGACAGGTGCAGACACTTTAAAATCTTTTTTAAAATATATATATATTCATATTCTATATATATATAGAAATTTGGATATCATATCAGGCAGATCAGTGTACAGCCTGACTGTATGCCCTTACAGAAGGGCTTTTGACATCAAATTTACAGCTGCTTTAGAAGAAACTTTAACTTGACAATTCATTCTTCATCCATAACACTATGTATGTATAACAACGTTTTACTGAAGCTTTTAACTGAATCAGCCAACAAAAAGCAGATGAAGCCACTCAGGCTGCAAGAACCATCAGCGTAAAAAGCCCACTAAAGAGAATAACAAAGATCAATTTAAAGGCTGCATTACTTAACACTCAATTCTTTTCATTTGTCTAGCAGATTTTCCTCTAATGCTAAATTAAATAAATATTCTGACCTTATAAACTCTTGTTCACACCAGCCATTGGCTTCAGTAGGACTTCTCCCTTTCCTAAACAGAATTGCAGCAGCCTTCGCACTGGAATTTCTCTTCTATTTAGCATGCAAGCTGCTTGGAGCAGAGACTGCCTTTCATTAGCTCAGTTAAATAATAATAACGGGGAGAGAACCCTTGCTACTCTCAAGAGGAAATGGGAAATAGAACAGAGTAACTTTTAATCTTTCTTCCTCTACCTGAAGAGTCCTGGTGCCCCCAGGCAGTCTGCACTGAGGCCTGGAGCAGGGCTATGCAGGTAATCCCTAATATTGGTACAGCGTTATTACACAGTGGGAAGATTAAACAAAGGGGAAAATGAGGTTTATTCCACCCATCCCTCAAATGATGCAAACTTTAGGATATGCATGAATTCTAGGAAAACCAAGTACATGTTGAATTCCTAAAGCCTGCCAATCTGCATCATAGAATCATAGAATGCCTAA
>VWPW01010009.1:0-17313 GCA_013389825.1 Crypturellus undulatus
AGTGCCTCTCAGAAGCACAGTGACATTACAGTGACACTGGTCACCTCGCCATCCAGTCTTTGCATGCCTGAACGTGGTCAACACAGCCAAGACATATAACTATATTTCTATCAAGTGGGTACTAGTCAGCTTGCTGTAGTTGTCAGCTACCCTAATTTTAATTTATATAAATGTGTATGGCATACATTCTCACTACAGTTTTCTCCTAGTGGTGATTAGAGAAGAGTCTATCCAGAGTATGTATTATGTATTCAGTGTTCAATTTTTGAGGTTTTGATTGTAGTTAGCAGCATATTTAACATTCTGGATGGGGGATATTGTGTGCTCGTTGCCCATGCCCATGCAAGCTTCAGCCATGCCCTCCAAATCCTGGTCTGCAGCGTCAGCACCATGTTCTGAGTTGAACTACATCTGCAATTCTCCTTCAAGTAACAAAGACAAACATTTGAGTTTTTGCTGAAAGCATAGTATGCAAAATCCATGCTATAATTAACACTTCAGAGGTAACATGCATAACCCACAAATTTAGTATTGCTGTTTTAAGCATATATTTCGCTAGTAATAGCTTATGAACTTGATTTTACTTTGCAGTTGATCTGGAAATATGCAGAATAATATTTTAGATCAGTAGGTCCAAGTTTTCACTTTATTCTATTTTATGCTTTTTGAGGAGATGACAGAGTAGTGTTGAAAGCGCAGAATAAGGAAAGTAATGTGCAGAAAAGAAAATTAACTCTGCAGTAAAATTCCATGTGTAATCACAGTCTCCTCCTGTCCAGTGGGGCTTTTTGTGCTATACTGATTGACATATTATTTTCCTACCTTTCCCTGCATTGTATCTTTCTTCCTGGAAAATGGCTAGGAAGGTGAATGGAAATCAGTGAATTTTCTTGGTCCTTTTCCTCTGCAAGGCATACCATAAAATAGATAAAGCAGCAGTATTAAACGCTGCTGTTCTGACTGACTGAGATTTCCATGGTTTCATTTTTTTCAGAAGCCACAAAATTACTCAAGAGGGCAAGAGTCAGTACTTCAGGGCAGTGGTTGGTCCAAGGGAACACATTTAAGTAAGTAAAAGTGAACTGTCTAAGCTAAATGTTGGAGACCCAACATGAGATTTCAGCTCACCATTTATTTACCCTTTTGTGTTGCCCTGAGCCCCAAATCCGGCAAGGCTAGTCTGCACCACCTGTTAGGGACCAATGCAGCACAGCTAAAGGGCTGGCACATTTCTGTTGGACACCTGTTGCAGAATGGTGCAAGGATCGGGGACATGGATTCTGTGTGAACAACCAAGGCCTTGGATTTTAGGCCCTTAGCATAAGTAATGTAGGCCCTTAGCACAAGTTAGGTCCGCGGGGCTTCTGTCCCGTGAGAAACTGTAGCACACTCCAAGATTAGGTAGAGAAGCAGTCTCATGAGAAACTGCAGCATGATCCAAATAATAATAAGTAGGGGGACATAAATAGTTAACCAATGGTATAGTAGGGTATAAGTAGCTTACAAATAGTTAACCAATAGTGTAAGAACGTGTGGCTTTAGCAGCGATTGTAAAAGTATATAATGCTTATGCGCAGTAAAATAAATGAAGTCTTGCTCTATTACTCAAATTGAGTCAGCCGCATTTCTTCCCCGCACCCTCCCCCTTGGCCGACGGGTTGACCCTGAGACTCAAGATAACAGCGCGGCTCAGGAGAACAGCAGCTCGGCGGGTTTCCAGACCTGAACAACTTGGAGGAGAATAGCAGCCGGCAACCTTGAGACTTAGAGAGAACAGCAGCTGGCAGATTCACCGCCGCAGCGAGCAAGTGAGTGAACTCCGAGCGCAGTGCAATTAGTAGTCCTGAGCCTCAGTATCTCGCTCGCGTGAATCGGAAGGAGACGAGCACGCAGTAGCCGCGCGACACGGATGGGATAAGAGCGCGCGGCAGACACCTTTAACGCAGAGTCTATGCACGCCCTTCCTTACAGGGGATTTCATCTGCTTGAGCATAAAGTTGAACTTTGACTCCAGTGCCTTTTTTTCTAACTTGCTTGCTTGCTGTGTAGTTGCTGAGCTCCTGAACACATAAAGAACTACCTCACTCTGAAAGCAGCTGTGATGCTAGACAGGTCCAGTGTTCCAGCAAGGTGAGGGAGGGGAGACCACTTCCAACCATCACTGTTTTCTCCTCTTCCTCTTCTTCTTTGCTGTCCTTATCATTAACACTTCTCAGTAGGTATCCTGTTCCTAGATCTTAATACATACCTTCCAAATTAGTCTTTCTTTAACTACAGTGCGCTTCAAAGCCTTGCCATTTCTTCAGACTTCCCTTTGTATATTGATTCTACCTCCAGGACCGCAATTCACTCCTGTTGTACAATCCTTAGAATAATTTGTTCCCTAGACAATGATAATAAACATGGCGTTGAGATCAATATCAATTAAAATTAAAATTCTTTCAAATTTGTCTGTGTCAACATTTGCAAAAGACAAAACAAAAATGACTGCCATTCAAGCAAACAGTAGCAACATGGAACAAATAACCATTCATATCAAAGAGATCATCTGAAAATATGGTCTTGCAACAGGTATTTGATTTTCTCTTTATTTCAGATTAATTGTGAAAATTGTAATAAAAACATAAACATCCTAATGGCAATAGTCTTTCTTAGTTTTGTATAATTTAATGAGCAGCAGAAAAACATATTAAAATGCATATGGAATTACCTTGGGAAAGAATGTGCAGTATAAAGGAAAATTAGCATGATCAAACTGTGTAAGTACAGGATAAATACTGTTTTACTCCAGATTTCTTGTATTACATTCTTTCTAGTCCTTTTGAATTTTCATTCCTGTCAAAAATCATCCAAATATTGGTTGCTTACTTATCAGTGACTCTGCTTAAGATATTCTGATTGCTAATGTTAAAGATAAAAAGATTAAAAAAAACAGTTGATGCTGCTGTCTAAACTGAAAACAAGACGGAAATCATTTACTGTTTTCTGAATGGATTCATGTTTTCTTTCATACTTTCAAATAAGCATTATCCAGAATGCTGTCTACATGCACTCAGTACGGTTAAGGGGATGAAACCCAAGGGAGTGCTCCCGGGTTGGTCTACACCTGCATCTATCCTTGAATAGTTCAGAAGGGCTCCATGAAGCAACACTGTTCATTTGCAGATCACAGGAGAACATTCTTGTAATACCTAGCCTCAGGACTGGAATTGAATTAAAGATGATAATTCTTAAAAAACATATAAAACAGTGTCCTTTAGTATGTCTTTTAAAGTTGGAAAATTCTCTTTCAAAAATTGAAGTGAAGATTCTCACAGAAATCCAATGCCTAGGTTACCCTAGGTAGCAGTTGAGGCAGTTTTGAAGTTAGGAAGATAGTTTTTAAAATTTTGGGACATTTTTATGCCTGTGTATGAGTTTTTTGTTTGTTTGTTTGTTTGTTTGTGTGTTTTCTCCCATGTCTTTTATAAAGGCTTTGTAGACTCTACAGTTGAACAACAGGAAGAATGCCCAAAGGATAGCCCTCCAAAGCCTGATCCATCTTTAGATTACTCAAGAGAGTATGCTCAGAGGAGATCTCTAAATGTCTTTATCACCAACAAAACAAAAATTAAAAAAGATGGCTGGGGATTGGGGGATTGTTCTGGCTAATTGTCACAGCCTGAGTATATCCACAGTTCTTAGTAATTGACTCTCTGTCTCTTGGGCCTCATGTAGTGGCATACTGGTCCTAAGATAAGGTTACTATTTTTGGTCTTTTTTTTTTAAATCCTGAATACCTGAAATAATGTGAATGTGGAGGTGGCAGCATCTCACTGTCATTTCTGGGGTTCTGGAGAGTGGCAGAGACATGGTTAATAAGAGTCCTTTCTATTGTGTTATGGCCCACCAGGGTGATAATTTTGTTTGATGTGTTCTTGCCATGGGGATGTTGCATTCCTATGCATATGGGGGTCTTTGCAAGTGCAACAAGATAGCGTTAAAGGACTATGGAGAGCTGAAGGAGCCTAACGTGGTACAGTTTTGTCCACATTGCATGTTGTGAAGATCTCTTGTACCTTTGTTCCTTCAATGATATTTCACAGAATTACAGAGTGGTTGAGTCTGGCAGGGACCTCTGGAGATAGTAGTCCAACCCCTCTGCTCAAGCAGGGTCACCTACAGCAGTTACCCAGGACCATGTCCAGGCAAATTCTGAGCATCTCCAAGGTTGGAGACTGCAGTGCCTCTCTGGGCAACATGTGCCAGAGTTTGATGACCTCACAGTGAAAAAGGTTTTCTTCTCCTATATAAATGTATTTTTCTGCTTGTCAACTTGTGCCCATTGCCTCTTGTCCATTAGGCACTACTGAAAAGAGTCTGCCTCCATCCTCTATACTCCCCCATCAGATATTTATGCATATTAATAAGATACCCCTGAACCCTCTCTGCTCCAGACTGAAGAGTCCCAGTTGTCTCAGCTTCAATTCATATGATAAGTCCCATCTTTGTGGCCCTTTGCTGGACTTGCTCCAGTAAGCCCATGACTCTCTGATACCGGGGAGCCCAGGGAGGAATGATCATCTCCCTCGACCACAGTCCAGGGTGATGCTGTCTGTCTTTCCCCCAAGGACATGTTGCTGGCTCATTTTCCACTCGTCCACCAGGAATACCCAAGTCCTTTTCTCCAGGACTGTTCTCCAGTAGGTTGGCCCCCAGCCTATACTGGTATCCAGGGTTGTTTGACCCAAGAGCAGGATTTGGCTTTTCCCTCTTGAAATTCATGAGGTTGCTGTGAGCTCATTTCCCCATCTTGTTGAGGTCCCTGTGAATGGCAACACAACCATCTGGCCTATCAAACACTTTTCCCAACTTTTGGTCACTTGTATTTAGGTACCTTGTCTCAAAATGCTAGCTACCATGAACAAAAGTCTGCCAGGGAATGGGCTAAAACAAAGTGATAAGCATGATCAGATGTTTAGTCTTGAATTTGCTCTCCAGCTGTCCCTGTCTCATATAGCCATATGTATATAGGTGTCACCTACAGCATGTGTACAATAAGAATTTCCTATAGCTGAAGTTCATATTCCTTGAGCATAAATGTTTTTCTTTTATTAGTCAAGAGAACACTGAGGATTTTCTTTTTCTTTTTTCTTTTTCTTTTTTCTTTTTCTTTTTCTTTTTCTTTTTTCTTTTTCTTTTTTCTTTTTTCTTTCTCTTTTTCATCTTCAAACTCACTTTTCTATTGTTGCTGCTAACACACTGCATGTGTCCATCTTGGATGACAGCAGATATTCCACATGAAAAATTAGTGATGTTGGTACTGCCATCTGAGAAACAGCTCTAATTTGTAACCATAGCCCAACAAACAAGGGAATGTGTTACAAATACTTATAAATGCAAACATGATAATGAAAGGTGATCAGAAGTAAATGCAAAATCAATTTAGAGATAATGGTGACAGCATTATGAGAATGACCTTTCTCTTTTCACTTTAAGCTTATGAGTTTAAATAACTGATGTATAGATTTGCTTAGTTGACATCCAGATAAATGGTTTTATAAATGAATAGGATACTTTTATGTCAAATTATCTAAATTGTGCCTAGAGTTATTTGCATCAGCAAAAGGGATATCCTATTATGGACAGACTAAAACACACACTACATATTTAATATTAAAAGCAATATCTATCACTGCAATATTTTGGCTTGATAAAGCTCTGTGATACATACAAAGCTTCAAGGAACTGGCAAAATCTGATTTCCTCTGATTGCTGAGTAGTTGTATACTTCTCTGCATTGCTCTGCATAATGAAAAGGAGTATGAAATTTAAAAAAACAAAAACAAAATTAAGCAGTAGAAAAGAAGTCATAGTATGGCTGAAATTAAAACAACGGACTAGAAGTATTCAAAGAAGAAAGGAAATGTGACTGTGCCTTCTGATGGCTTAAAAGCATCTAGTGGTATGGCTCCACTTGTGAGAGTTCAAAAGTCAGGAGGTTACTGATTTATTTCTCCATGTTAAGAAATAGTCACAGCATACAGTCTGGCTGATTTTCCACTGTTCAGATAAATAGGAAAAAATATCTAATATGACAGGTTAAGGGAAGAAGGAAGATTATACTGAAGTGCAAGCAGCACTGGGGAGCACATGTAAAATGACCAGCCCAAGCCTTTGAAGCAAATGATATGAAGCAATCTGCAAGGGAGAGTGCCACTCTCTCAGGGCAGCAGGCTTGATTCTGCATCATAAAATTTGTTTCACTTTGTTTACGATGAATGGTGCTAGATCAGAAACAGGATGTAGTAATAAATGCTCATAATAAAATTTTGATCCTCCACTGCCTTGTATTTAGCCCAGACCCCAATCTCTGTCCGTGCCATGAAAGAGTCCCCACCAATGTGTCTCAGGCAGTTCTTTGGGCTGTACAACTGTGGAAATCTGATTCCTCCTCTGAACAAGACCCCAAAACACAAAGCGCTTGCTGTTGTGTTTAGTATTAAGTTGATGGTTTTGAGCATTCATGTCCTTTAAATTTTTCAGACCAATGTCTCAGGATAAAACCTATGCTTTAGTTAAAGAATATTTAAATCCAAAGAAGCTTGTAATAGCTGAAAGGTTGAAATTCCACCAGCAGAACATAACATGGATCTAAACATTTTTTTAGCACGTTTAAGTAGCAGAATATAAGAGGTTTGTATGGTATCATAAAGAAGCTTCATAGGAGAGAATTGACATAAATTAGTACTGGAAACACAAGGAAAACTACAAGAGATGTTACACTAAAAAGAGCTTTGGACAGAACTGCCATCCATTGGGCTGTAGAACATCTAGGGAAGCATTGAAAATGTGCCCAGTTCAAAAGGTAAGCTCCAAGGCAGTTGCATTTTTTACTGTGGCTCAGGCGCATTAAGTGGACATGCAGAAAGAAAAATAACGTCAAAAATAAATGAACGTTGGCTACAAAGAGGAGGTGGAAAGCATGACAAGAAGAGCAAAACAACAAGTATTGGAAATTGTCTCCAAAATGTATTTTTAGTTTATTTTGAGGAGATGAGCACAGGCTCCCTGACAGAAGCATGTAAAGTGCCCAGCTTTGTTTTGCTGCACTTGAAGTGCTGCACTGTGGCTTTTAGGAAAATGCAGCAAGCATCATGAGTGCTGCTTGGTGACCAGCTCACAGCAGCCTCTGCCTCTGACCTTGTGTTCTTTGCTTGCATTCAAGTAAACACTGGGACTGGAAAAAATATTTCACAACAGACCATATATCTATTATTTTTTTCCAACCCAAAATTGTGACAAGTCTGGCTTTAAGTGCATTGGGAGTTCCACTTTGGGCACAGTGTTTACATTCACAATGATACTAAAACAAAGATGCTAAAAATTAAGAAAATCAGTATTAAATAAATAAATAAATAAATAAAAATCACTGTTGTCTTCACTAGATGAGCAGGGCATACACAATTGTATTTGCTTTTCAATTAGCTGTTTTCAATAATCATAGTAATAGGGCTGTTGCAGTGATGCCCTAAAGATTATTGTGCAAAGGTAGTAGGGAGACTACATATTCTTTATTAAACTGCTACAATATTTGGAGAAACACAGACTTTCAGGTAGCATTGATGCCCTTTTCAGGCCATCATTTGAACTACTCTTCCAGAAGACTTTGCTGCTGTTTCATCTGTGAAAATTGATAGTGGTGATTCTTTTCAATCTGAACAATTATTTGCAATGATATTTTTCTTTCATTTGTTTGCTTCTAGTAAACACGCAGTGGACTCCAATTACTTTCATTTTTTTGAGCACCAAACTGAGAAAAGTTGTCAGACCATTTTCTATTTCTTTGTTCTAAGGAAATACTCACCAGGAATCTTGCATTTCTACCTCAAAGTAGGCAAAGAAACTGAAATATTTCACATATTATAGTGAGATGCTGGAGGATAATCAGCAACAAAATAGTTTCTGACATACAGCCTGATTTTTCAGTGTCCCTGTCATGCCATCCCCAGCACAGGTAAATAGGTGCAATCGCCGTTACTGCTTCCCCTGTTGTGAACTGCTGTTTCCATGAATAGCTTGGATGCATGATTTTTCATTCATTGTTTCTACCTAGGGATTTGCTGGTAGTATCTAGACACTTCCCAGTGCAGAGGATGGAGAGCAGGGGAGGGAAGCACCACGTTACCGTGCAAAAGGTAGTGAGTTTTTAATTGTATGAGAGCTTTCTGTGAACCATCATTTTCTTCTATAATTTAGAAGCCACCAGAAACTATTGAAAGCAGCAGGTCTTACAGTTTTTACACATTCAGTAATTACAGTTATTTGGACCCCACTGTGCCTCTGTGGTCCTGCCATATTAAGTTTGCTGAATAGGCGGGAAGCTCAGCCTTTTATTCTTAGTGAGTTAACTTTCTCCTTTCCCTGTTATGTCTGCCAAGCTTGATTCAAAGAGGTAGAGATGAACAGCCAAGTGAAAATGGAGAACATCAGTCTAGGTCAAAATATTACACTATGCAATTCAGTTTCAAAGGACATCTATAAGCAGCCATTACAATTCTAATATCCGAGTCTTAGACAAAATTTAAAGAGGGGCACAAATGACCAAACATGAATCAGGTTTCTTGACAAGGTTAAAGGAATGGAAAGTGATAACAACTCATCCTTGTTAAAGATTTCAGATAATCATCTCATGGCCTACCTAGGCTGCCAAGCTGTATGTCATCCTAAAGTGCAGGGGTAGGGACTGAACTTTTTTTCCCCCCTGCTCATAACTCTTCTTCAAAGTTTTGGTGATGTTAACTGTATCCTTATTTTCACAGATTGAGCTTTTTTAACTTAAAACTTCCAACATGAATAAAGAAAAAGAAAAAGAAAAAGAAAAAGAAAAAGAAAAAGAAAAAGAAAAAGAAAAAGAAAAAGAAAAAGAAAAAGAAAAAGAAAAAGAAAAAGAAAAAAAAAGTCTGCTTCCTATCTTCTCTGAGGTCCTAAATTAAACTTTTTTTCCCCCCTCTCTCTTGGTCTTGCAATAGAGTCCATTAAATCTGTGATTTATTGTTGCACCAGCTTACACTAGGCAAGCCCCTTATTATGATCTCTCTGTAATAGCTCATTTAGAAAGACCTTTGAGAAAATGTAGACAAACTATAGCATGCATACAATTATTTATGTTTGCTTGTCTTAAGGGGGCAGCAGCAGCACGCTGTGCACCTCAGAAGCTGCCTTCATCTGCTCCATCTGTGGATAAGATTAAGTGCAACTCTTTATTTGATAGTGGAGATTAATGGGATCTTGGTGATGTTTTTCGTATCAGGTCTTTAGGAAAACAAAGTCCAGTGTTTCAGTCTGATAGTGTTCATTTTTTGACATTCATTAGAGACATATACAATTCAATATCATGCTGAAGTACTTGGTATGTGTCACCATAGTTTTGTTGCTCAGGCAGAAGGCTGTTGCTGAGCCGCAGCCATGTATGCATGTTTTTATGCATAACTCATCTGGAATTGCTTTCTGTAGTCATTACTAAGACCTAGGGGACATAATATGGAAATAATAGAATGCAAATTTACTCCAGCACCGCTCTTTAAAAAGCCACAAGGTTTCTGTACTTTGACATGTTGAATTCTAAATGACTTAAATGCAAGCTAGTTGATCTAATGTGCACCACTCCCATGTTCTGGTTGAGCATAGTGGCTATTCTCTTGACTTTCTGAAGCTGATACTGGAGCATGTCCACTAGGTTTGCTTGTGCATTCTTGATTTCACATTCCATGTGTTGTATCAGATGGTTTTTTTTTTCCAGTCAGATAAATGGCTATGACTCAACAGAATTCCTGAAAAATGCTTGGATGATCATATTTGATCAAATATCTGGAGTTGGTCAAGCCAAGGAGAATCACTGCTTTACCAAGGTTAACTAGTGTCTTAAGAAATCTCTTTTTTTTTTTTTTTTTTTTTTTTTGCAAGGCTAAATCTGCATGGGAATATGTCCAGAGAAGATAATACCCAAATGAGGAAGTCTTCATCTTTGATGCTGGGAAAAGCAATAGGTGATAGTATAGTCATTTTTTCTTGTTCAGAGAGTGTATCTTAGTGCTTGGAATGTGCACTGTATGCAAATAGCAAAACTGAAGAAAGCAACCATGTTTTTTTAAACTTTACTTACCTTTACTCAATGATAATGTGATATAACGATCAATGGTAGTTACATTAAAATTGACATTTATCTTGAGTGAAACCTGTTGAAGGAAAGGCTTTTTTTTGTTGTTTTAAAGAGACACGTACCAAATTTATGTGAACATCAGATAACTGTAACACCTTTCACTATGGCTTTCTATGACCCAACAGGGGGACATTCTGCTCTCTGTAAAGTTGTTCATCTCTTTTTAATGTACACAGTTATCATATGTAATTGCACACTGAAAACTGCTTTCTTCATGTGTAAAAACATATCGTTCTTTTACCCTAGATAATTTTGATTTTCTAACAATCAAATTGTAAAATAAAGGAGAGCAAAGAGTATGTGACACAGCACCTTGCATTTCTCCTCTGTCATCATACATCTCTTTTTAGAGGTGATAGCTGTGACAGCAGACTCAGACTTGAGCAAAACAAATGCTACCCTGCTTAACACAAACCCCTTGCATTAAAAATTGTGTAATGGTACAAGATAAAAGATTTTTCCCCAGGGAATATATCTTGGACCAGACCAAGTGGATCTACTCTACTCTCACAACTCAACAGACAACTTTCTTTTTACTCCAAGAGAAGTGGTGAGAAAGTGTGTGAGGTATGGAGTGCCACCTATGTGGTAAAAATGTATGAGGTATGGAGTGCCATCTATGTGGTAAAAAGCACGGTAATGTTCAGTGTTTGAAAGAGAATTTCAGAGTGTTTTCTTCTCCCAGAACCGAAAACACAAAGGAAAATGCAGTCAAATTGGGTCACCAGTCAACGCTCTGGCAGTGGGCACATAGCATCTGTTGTTTCAAGGAGCTCTCTAAGTGAGATGGATACAAAGGTCTCAAAAAATGTAAAGCAAGAAGTCCTTTTGAAGACATTTCAACCATTACTGTTTTAATAGTAACAGCGGAATGTTTCAAAGTGTTTCCTTCTTATACATATATTTTTTTCTGTATATTCCCTCTGTATGAATACCAACAGGTGAGAACAAATGAGGACATTGTATGTTAGAAGTCTGTGCTGAGGGTCAGGACCACAGTATGCTGCACTTGCTGGTCTAGGGGAGATGATAAGCAGTGGGATAAGGATAGCTCCTCTTTTCCTTCTCATCTCCGTCTGTCCCTCCATTCTGCATGATTCCTCATCTACCTATACACCTTTCCCCATTCTAGTGTCCTCATCAGCTCACATAGCTGTTCCTCTTCTTGCCATAGCACTGCGTTGGATGGAAAAGGATAGAAGGTGTTTGACTGTCATTTCAGTGTTTCAGTAATTCCAAGATTACGATCATTTTTAAAGATTGACTTTCCTATTAGAAGTAGAGTTAGAGTTATTGCAGTTTGGGTTCCTGCTTTGTGCATTTTCAAATCATAAGGAATTTAGGTTCCTCTATAGCTAAATGTAATTCTGATGTGCTGTGTATACAGTGTGAACATCTACCGTGCTTTTTCCCCATTGGAAAAAGCTTCACGTGAACTGTTCAAATTGCTCCTTGCTTGCTAACATTCTCTACCAGCTCTGTGATGACTGGGGCAAAGTCCTCATTCTGTTATGATCCCATCCCCAAGACAGCCGGCATCACGGTGTATAGGAGGTGAAAATTTTTATGATCTGTAAGGTCATAAAAAATCTCCTGTGTGAAACAGAATCCAGTCCTTGAGAAAGAAGAGGTTTACCCACCTGGGTTGAGCGATAAGGGGCACGGAGGTGACTGCTCAACCAGATTCATATCCGACCTCCTCCAAAACCAGTTGAAGGCAACTGCTCGACCGGGCTCGCAGCCAACTTAATTGCAGACACCCTCTAAAATAGTTTTGAAGGTCAAACACCCGGTAAGGAGGAAGAAGATGAGGACAGCAGGGCTCTCAGACTCAGGACTGGGACCCCCTACTGGTATGCGCGCCTGCACACCCAGGAGGGAGGGTGGCGCAACTGAAGGCAGAGATTGTCCGCCCCCCAGCCTGCCTCCTGGGTCGTACTGATCCTACATGCCAGGATGCACTGGGCATAAAGAGGACAGTATGAAGAGAGGGGGGGAGGAGAAACTCCTAACACTGAGGTCTACGCTGTCTCCGCGACACCCAGTCAGCCACTCCCTCTCTTTGATCTGTCGGCTCGAGAGGATGTTTGGGTCCAGTATTCTGCTGGCAAGTATCAACTCGTGAGTAATTATCCATACTTTGCTTCTTTTATGTGTTTTCACCTGAATAAATGCTTGATGTAGTCACCTCGTTCTGCGTGATTATTGCCAAATCCTGAGCCCATCTGGAACATAATTGTCAACGAGGATGGGATTCGGCAATTAAAACAGTGGAACTCACTAGTGGAATGCACAGCTATGTGAGGTCGTGCCGCTGGATGGAAATTGTGTTTGTGCTATTGAAATGGTGGAACTCACTAGTGGAGTGCACGGCTAGGTGAGACCATGCCACTGGATAGAAATTGTGTTCGTGTTGTTTGTTTCTGTGATCTTTATTGTGTAACAATTATAAGAATTTACTGTTCTCAGTGCTGCACCTTGATGGCCTTTTATAACTGGGATTGTTAGGAAAGGTGTGTTGATTGATAGGAACAGTAGTCGTCCGTGTGGGCCGATACAAGACCTGTTGTGATGTGTGGTGGTTCTTTTTTGGGAGAGCTGCAGGCAGCACTGGCAACCGCAGGGAGGCTGCGCCTCCGAGGGAGCGCCCTGAATGGGGGCCAGAACCATAGAATACTCTGTGGGACCGATGGAAAACCTGCATCTGGGTATCTCCTGAACCATGGACCCAGAAGGACCCCATGGCGGTGTTACAGTATTGGGGTCGGTTTGTAGAGACTGACTGTACTAAGAACTCGGTCCGACTGGAACATGCTGGTCGGATGGGAGGTGCTCTGCTGTGTGCATATAAGATTTTAGCTGGGCAGCTAAAGGAGGAACAGGAGAGGAATTGACTCCTCCAAGAGCAGTTACAGGCAGCTCGAGCCGCCCAGGAGGTGCAGAGGCAGGCTCTGCTGGAGACAAACGATCAGAGGGAGCTCCTGGAGGAGAAATGTGCTAAATTGGCGACACTGTACGCGATACATGTGGTAAAGAACAGGAGAGGGAGAAAACTGGGGCAGAAGGGGAGCCGGGTGCGGACTATTATCACCAACCCTGACTGGGACCTGGAAACTTGGGATGGGGATATTTAGGAATCAGACGAGGAAGTCCCCATACCGGAGGAGAAGGGCCCATCGCGGGATGAACCAAAAAGGGGAGGCATCCTGGTAATACGAAGGAAAGCTGTGCTGCCAGGGCCAGGACGAGTGGTGCAACAGGATGAACTAACCGATTTTACCCCCGAAGATATTAAGAATCTGCTAGCGAAATATAAACAACAACCCGGGGAAAACCCACAGTCCTGGATGGTAAGATTAATGGAAGAAGGGGCCAATTCGGTGATAATTGACAATGTCAATGCCTCGAGGTTTTGGGGGTTAACTAATGACATATATGTACAGTCTGCCCTGCGGAGAGTAGACGCAAACGGTACAAGTCTCATTGCTGCAGTAGCGGAGGGGCTTTCCGAGCGGTACGCTACTGATGGTGATTGGCCCCTGTATAGCTCCTCTTGGGTAGCGTTACGGCAGGCTTGCCAAATGTTGAAGGCAGAAGCGATGAAGGCTGTGGTAGAATACTGTGGGAAACTGTGAGAAACTGTGGGAAACTGTGCGAAACTGGGAAACTGTGAAAGTTAGGAATGTGCTGAATAACAGATTAGCAGATAGAGAAACCTAAAACACAGGTTGGACGCACCGGTCTCTGGTTGGTTACCTGCTGACCGGTAGCAGGATAGGACCCAGATAAAAATAGAGTCAAGGAATTGGCTGGAGGCAGGGGGAGGGAGCGAGTGGACAGCGCATCGACAGTGCATGCTCACATACTCGGAGAATATATGTTTGATCTGATGCTCAATAAAATGGCTTCTGGTTCTAAACCTTGAGTTCCTGCTCTTCAATGCTCCTACAGAATACAACAGTCTAGAATTATATTTGTGACAACCTTTGTTACCTAGAATGTGAGATAAGTTGTTGGAGGGATGCCCAGGAGCGTGGCGCCCCTATCTAATTCCAGTTCTGATGACAGAACAAGGAAATCCTATTGAGAAGGTAATTGAAAAATTGCAACAGGTAGGGGACCTTCCAGGATTGGTGTTAGAGGTGGATGGAAAAGGCGGCAGTGAGAAAAGAGGGCCAAGTGGGAACGCAGGGTCGGAATCCAGGGAGCGAGCTTGGCTCTTCCGACAGCTTTTACAGGAGGGCATTGATAGACAGGAAATTGGTGGGAAATTGACAGAAGTATTACGCCAGCTAGCACGCCGACATAATGTCCGTGAGGTCCGGGCGGCCAAGCAATGCTCAGGAGTAATGTCTGAGGCTGATAGATCACAGGTGTTGTACCCGTGGGAGGAGGGAGACCACGTGGGAGACCAAAGGAAGAACTGGAACCAGTTTTATCCCCTCAGGACGGGCTCGGATACCCGAAACAAGAATAGGGGGGTGGCCAAACTCCAGCGTCTGAAGGGTTCCAACGTAACATCGTTCGCCGAGACGATCAACCCTTCGTTACATGTACCATTCATTGGTCGGAACAAAATAGACAAATGGTTCGTACCTTGGTGGACACAGGAGCGGAGGTCACAGTAGTGCACGGGAACCCAGAAAAGCGCAGAGGTGAAGTAATCCCTGTTTGGGGTTTGGGTGACCAGCCCGTCAAGGGAAATCTTGTGCCCTACTGCTGTCAAGCCATACACCGGACTCTTGAAGCTGCTGGGGTACTGCGACCAGGGAAGGTCCGGATGATCCAATTAATCAGAGTGCTCAACAATAGAGGGTTGACCAAAGAGTCGACGCCCCTTACCCTGATGAGAGGGATACCCTGTGTGAATCGTGCGGTAGCACCTCAACTGTAGCATATGAATCCAGAACGAACTTCAGTATCTTCCCTGCTAGGGAAGGGTTGGTATTAAGCCATAGAGGAATACTTGAATGGGACCCCGGGGGGACCAAAAATCGAAATAATCCCTGAGACAACGAAAATAGGATTTCTCGAAAACTAAGGCAATCCGCTCCCCCCATCCACCCTCCCACTCCCTCCTTCCCCACAAGTGGATCAGATGTTCCAGGGGAGGAGGAGGATTGAGAGCAGTACTCTTCACTTGTATCCTTGCAGAGAGACTATAATTTCAGTATAGGATACAAGAATGAAGCGACAGCCAAGCTCTGGTATGAGGGGCACAGAAGGACTGGCAACCCCACGTAGGAGATCATGAGGTGTGCTGCAAGAACTGAGAATTGAATAAAATAATGTGTCCCTTGCTCTTAGTTGCACCCAGGCCCAGACGTGGGTGCAGAGTGTCGTTGCAGGTATATTTGGAGATGGAGACAATAGAGTCCTCCCCATCAAGATCTGAAAAGTCGTGTGAGACGTGGCCACAGAGGAAGAACGACAGCTTCAAGTGTGGTGGAGACCTGCGACCTTCGCCCACGACCAGGTCCTCAGCGCAGTCATCGCCTACGTACTGACCGTGGCAGATGTCACCATGGAGAATGTTTATCTGTGCTCTACACCCCCTCCCCCCACACACACACACTCCCCCTGTCCACAGAAGATGATGCCCTTAAGGCGAGCAATGTTTCCTTTGATACCAAAGAAGACATATGCCAGAACACACGGGGAAGCGCCAATCCCACACAGGACAGCGTTTGCTGGAAGAGGTCCAGCAAGGAGTAACACGTGTTGCCCCATTAGTCATGGTTTATGAGTGATTATGAGGTTATTCTTATTCATTTATCAGATTTGTTGGCTCGTAGCCAACTTATCCGTAGACGTCCTCCAAACTAGCTTTGGAGGTCAAACACCCGGAAATGAGGAAGAAGAGGAGGAAGGCAGGACCCTCGAATTGAGGGCTGGGACCCCCGACTAGCATGCGCGCCTGCGCACCCAGCGGGGAGAGTTGTGCAACCAAAGGTGGAGTTTGTCCGCCCCCCCGGCCTGCCTCCTGGGTCGTACTGACCCTACGTGCCAGGATGTACCGGGCAAAAAAAAGAGGACAGTGAGGAGAGAGCGGGGAGAAGGAGAAACTCCTAACCCTGAGGCCTACGCTGTCTCCGCAGGAGCTGGTCAGCAACTCTCTCTCTCTGATCTGCCAGCTCAAGAGGATGTTTTGGTCCAGTATCCCGCCAGCAGGTATCACCTTGTGAGTAGTTATGCATGCTTTGCTGCTTTTATGTGCTTTCGCCTGAATAAATGCTCGATGTAGTCACCTCGTTCTGGCGTGATATTGCCGAATCCTGAGCCCATCCGGAACAACAGTTGGAAGCTTTATTTTACACCTGTTAAAAATTTTATTTCCCCCTCATAATGGAGAGGACACTTCTGGTAAAGAAAGCTTGGAATTCTGATCCTTCCCTCTTTCTTTGATGCAGGGGAAAGAAATAAGGATTATTCACAATTTTTCAGTGACACTATCAAGTGACAGATACATTCATATCACAACCTCAACAAAGTTGCAGATTAGATTGAGACCTTTTAAAAACATTTAGACTGGAGTCATAAATGTAAACTGTAGCTCAAGTTCAATTTAATATTGCTAGCAATGCTGATTTTCTTCAGTCCTCTCATTTCCTGAAAACAGCTTCCTTATGCTTCTACTCTGCTAGTAGCCTTAGCCTATCTTTGTCCATAGTTGCTTCTGGCCTTCAGACTATTCTCTTCACAGATACATATCAGACTACTCATTTTTGTCTTGTATAACAAAATTACTACACTGAGATGCTGTAGTGCTATACAAAGCTATAGCATGTAGGCAGCAGCATCTTATAGCATTGCACCTTCAGTAAGGTAGAGTAAAAAATGTTGAAATCTAGACTGTAAGTCAGAAACAAAACGGAGAATTATCTTGCTCGATGTATTACAATTGCTTTCCTTCCCTTTATTTTCATTTGCAGCAGAAATATTTTTTTTTAATTAGGCAGTATCTCTAAGTGTACATTGAAAAAGGATGAAGCAACAGAATCAGGGAGCATCGTGACATTCATTCCTGTGTCCCTAGCAACTATTCTCTGTTTCTGTCCTTCCCCCAAGATGGGAATTTGAACTGTAAAAGAGCTTAAGAAGGGAGAAGAGGG
>VWPW01010015.1:3774-14932 GCA_013389825.1 Crypturellus undulatus
GCTCGCGCTCGCGGGGGCGGCGGCAGCGGGGAGGGCGGGACGGCGGGACCCCCCCGCCCACGGGACGGCCCGAAGGCGGCGGGGGACGAAGGGCCCCGGGGAGGCTGCAAAACGCCCCAAAACGCAGCCCCTTAGAGCCGAATTCTAAGGGTTTGCCCTCAAATGTGGCTCTTCCTAAGGAAGAATCCAAGGGAGAAGGGCCAAAAAGCGCAAGGGGCCAAGGGCAGGCTCAGCCCTGCCCTCGGCTCACGTTTGGGGGAGAAAAAGCCATTTCTGGGAGTGTTTTGGTGACAGCCCCAAAAAGGGGAGATGCTCTGGGACCCCACAGCAGGGACTGGTCCCTGGACAGAGGCCATAGGGCCTGGAAAATAGGAAGGGGCTGCCAGGATGGCTGTGAAAAATAAATTTAAGATATATTTTAAAAAAAGGCAAGGCAATATATATTTTTTTTACATTTTTAAATCCCAAGACACACAGTTGAAGGGTATGTTTGTGGGTTTTTTCCTTAAAAAAAAAATCTCTTTTTATAAATATAGACTGAAAGTAGCAAGTGGAGCTGTTTTCCCCTTGCAGCTGCAGTAGAGACACCTGAAATATCCACGAGGTCACAAAATCCAGGTATTCCGGGAGGCAGGGATAAAAGATGTAATTAAATTAACCCAATTCAGTGCAAACTTCCAGAGAGACCTAAATGGGCACCAAGTCAGTGACACTGTGGGTTTTGTGCAGTGGGATCTGCAGATTCCCCAATAGACCTGGAGGTTGCTGGACCAGAACTGGGATTCATTAAGCTGAGAAACCAGAGAGAAAAACATGCCTGGAGTTTCTATTTCAATGTGTTTTAACAGTGAAAAAAACCCAGTGGAACAGTGAAAAAAACAGTGGAAAAGAAAAACAGTGGAACATTTTAAACGCTATCTGCCTAGAAAACCTGTACAGGAATTTACAAATATTTTGCCTCTGTCCATAAAGCAGAGTTTAAATTATCCTATTTCACAGTCTGTGTTCAAGGTAACGTGTCACGATGCTGCTCAGGTGTCTGGGCCGAGCAGAGGGATCCTTCCTCCCGTCACTCGCCGAAAATCCAGAGCACGTTGACTCCGGAGACGCCGAGATTGACGCGCCTGGAAAAACAGCACCGGAGGCACAAACCCTTGGTGAGTTACAGCTCCTTTTTAGAACCACTCTTTGGTACAGGAAAAACTCCAAGAGCAAAGGAAAACCCACATTTCCCCCATGCTCCGGCCTTACGCGGTTCTGCAAAACAGCTGCTGTTAGATCACATGGAAAGAGGGTTTTAATGTTGTCCCCGTTGTCCCCATACGGTGCCATTCTGGCATTTCAGCACCGAAAGCGGCTGCTCAGCCCTCGTGGGCGGCGTGAGGGGACCCAGCAGGTGACACTTACCCGAGCATGCCCGATTCTTTGGTCTTTATGATGTACAGAAACATGAGCAGGGTGTGGAACATGTTGTTTCTGCCCTAAAAACAGAGGGAAAAGAACTTGGCATCGAGATCATGACAAGCAGCCACCAATATCGTAGAGAAAACATCTTATTTAAACCAACATCCTGTTTGTAGCTGAGCTAGAGCTGTACAATTTTTCCTTTAAATCTTCTTTTAAGATTAAGAGTGTCTTTTAGACACTCCAGTGTGCCCCATGACAGCCCATTAAATAAGAGATGAGACAAAACTATAATAGATAACTCATGGAATGATATTAGAGCCTGGGGATTTGCCTCAATATTTACCTCTCAATTAGCTAAATATCAGAAAAATCTCTATATTTGTATTTATGGATTATCATTCTCAGATATTTAGGATTTTTATGGTATTTTTCTGAAATCACAGCTCGAGGGGATTGAAATCACAACCAAGGCTTCAATATAAAAGTTAAAATGTGCAGGAAAAATCCAGTATTTTGGTTTGAGACTAGATGGTTCCCTCCACAAACTCCTCTAGGTGAGCATGAGGCTTGTTGGCATTGAGGAATAACAGCTCAAACCAGATCTTATATAAATCAGGATTTTAGAATACATCAGGAGAAAATACAGAGAAAGCTACTTTCTGCACTGAGCCAGCCTACATATAAATATCCCATAGATGTGGCTAGTTATAAAAAATATATAATAAATTATTATTAATAATAATAAAGAATTAAACCCAAATCAGGCCTGCTGAAGACAGCAGAACAAACCCAACACGCTCCTACCTGGGGCAGGTTGTAGACGTGGCCGTGATAGATCAGCTCGTAGTGGGGTGGGTTAATGTTGCTCTGGTAGATGCAAAACAGGTTTTCATTTGTCATGTCTGGGAATCAAAGTTTGAAGAGAAAATAATGATTTATTAAGGGTGCTGATGTGATGCCAGCTGTAAAAAGCAGCTGAAGGGTAGTCCAAGAAAGGCAGTACCTGGTTTATCTGTTGTCCGGATGAAGTATTGGGAGGTGAAGGTTTTGCCATTGGGATACTTGGGGCTAGGTGGCAGCCTGGAGTCAAGGTAGGTGCAGAAGATGTGCATGAGGATCTGTGCAAACAAACCCAAATCTCACTTGAATGGCATGAAAAAACACCTAGGAACAAAGGGCTATAATACAGCAGCTTTCCTTCAATAATCTCAGACCCAAGAGCAAATACAGGACACATCCTCACCAGGTCTGGGGGAAAAATCGATGCTTTATATTGGATATAATGAGACTAACATTACTGCAAAGGAAATAAATGTAAAGGGTTTTTTGAGTAAGTTAATACCAAGGCTTTAAGACAAGTGCTTGCATTAATTTTCTCTGTGTTTTATCACAACTTCTTTCCTAGAATCTTTGGAAGTTTTGCATGTTGCCCAGCCCTATTTCTCCTAGTTGGTTTTGGTAAAAAGACCATGAAGTCCATAGGTGATTTTTGGTGTTAATGATCATTACCACCTTCAAGTTGTCCTGTGCTGTCTGCCAAGACAGCCAGAGCTGCTTCCCACCTCGTCAGCCCCGAACACTTGGGGAATTTAATTTTCCGTGGTGATTACTATTTCAAAATAGATTTTGTTCAGCTTCCACCAGTTCAATCTTGTTCCATCTTCAGCGGCAAAGTTGTAAAGCTTTTACCTATGGATCTCCTGGTTCTTTTTCCCAATAACTGAGTATCTATGTAATGAAAAAAGGTTAACTCTCCTCTCAAAAACCAGCTGCAGAGTGACAGTGCAAAGATAATTTTCCACTCCCTGGATTATCTTGTGGCCTCTGAATTATTTCAATTTATTTTCAAATTTCTGGGCATACAGATGTGCTTCTCTCCTAATAGTTTGTTAACTGGCTGAGCACAGCTACAAGTTTGTGCTCGAGTAAACCACAACTCTGCAGGCTTCTCAAGTTAAAGAGACATTAGACAGGATGCTCAAGCGGTTCCTTTAGGCATTGCAGAAAAAGGGAAAACAGAAGAAGGTGGAAGATGCTTCCTGAGTTAGAAATTGTGAGGTTTGGTTAGGGCAGACCTCTTTTTTTTTTTAAAAAAAATATATATATATGGTAAGAAAATTGCTCTAATGAGATCCCTACCTGTGAGGCAGTTCCCTGTCTCATCTCAGATGAATGTAAAGAAGAAGCTGCCCTCAGGCTAAGACACATGATGCCATTTTTGTGATCTGCACCATTTCCAGGCCCGTTCGTATTACTCCTCACACTATATTGGGATTATCAGAAGCGAAGCAAATAGGATTTTGACTTTTTTTTTGCTGCCACCCACGAAATTGATGCCTAAAAACCAGCTTTAGGAAGTGCTGAACCCTTTGAACACTTACAGCGCAGTCGGTGGGCAAGTCAGCATCCCATTTACGGCCTTTGAAATCTCCTCCTCTGTTCCATCGGAAGGAGCTCATGCACCCTCCCTGCGAGAGCTCTGAAAACAACAACATTTATTCAGCTCCTGGGGGTGGAAGGTGCCAAAAAAGGCGTATTTTGCACTAGCTTTGAGAACCCCACACCTCAGCGTGCATTTCCAGCACACCATGTGGGAAGGACTCAACTAATTGAACGCTTGTAAATATTATATATACTTAGGGGCGTTGAGTTTACAAGGTAATTTTTATTTGTAATTAACAAAGGGATTGAAATGAGGGGAAATGTGGCACCACCGATGCTCGCAGCTAAACAAAACGTTTCCAAGGCAGGAAGGGGAGCACGTACCTTTGATCCGTTCAACCAAGTACTCTTGGTTTGGTGTGAAATCCAAATACTGCACGATAGTGTTCAGGGTGGGAATGGCTGCAGCTTTAACAAGCGCCGCCTGTTTCAGGCTGCTGATGCTGGCTTCTGCATGCAAGGCGTTAATAAATGCACTGTTACAAAGAGGACCTGGCTTCTTTGCTCTAATTATTTATTACTAAGCTTAGAGCTAAGGTTCATATCTTATGCAGTGCCCCAAAATGCTCATTTCCCATCCCCATGGAGCGCTCGCTGTCTCCCTTAGACCACAGAATAGAAACTCTGGGCAGGGCTGTGCAGGCACAAAGACTTAACTGAAGGGGTTACATTGCATAAAGAAAGAGAAACAGAGAGAGTGTGAAAAAGGGAAGAATCAAAATCCATTTTAAAGAGCAGCAGGAGAGCAGGAAGGTGCAGAAGAAGAGGCCAGAAGGGGTCAGTTCTTCACAGGTATCACAACAGATGCGGGTCTTGAGGGGAGACAACAACCCCCCAAAAAGGAGCCTGTGTTTAAACGCAGGGAATTGAACCCTGCTCTTGGGGAAAGGACCACACGTCAGATCTGCTAATGGCTCCTTCCATTTTGCCAATGGAAGTTGGACTGGGAAATTGTAGCTGCAATTCCCACTCAGATTGTCCTCCCAACCCCATCTACCACTACAAATACCAACAATGAAGAGCTTAAAAATAAACAATTAATAGTCTGAGATAACAGAATTATTCTAGGTTAAGATATTAAATAAAAAAACCTTCCCAGGTTTGTGGTTTTAATAGTATTCCACTTGCAATAAGACCTCTCAGTTCTTAATAATATTTGTTCAGCGTGTATCAGAACTAAGAATTCATAAAACATTTGTGGCCTAACTGCTTTAGGATAAGGGACTGGGTAACAATTCAAGGAAGTAATAGCAATATTTTTTTTTTCCAGAAAATAGTTGATTTTAAGGAGGCCTTTGGAAAGGCACAAATATAACAGGCAGTGATAGCTGAGAGGCAGCTTTCCTTTCAACTTGTAATAGTTTTATAGCAGTTTAAGATACAATAAGGATGCTAAGTGGAGCCTTTAACCCTCCAGGAATAAATGCAGAGAAAACAAGAGGCTTATGAATTTTATACTAGGGGAGCATGAGCACACCTTCACCAGGATTTCTATAAATCTTAGGAATAATCCTTCCCAGATAATAAATTGCAATCCCACAGCTCCTCCTATCATCCCACCTCCAATCTGCATTTCTGGGTACCCCATTCTTCGCAGCTGAGTGCTCACAGACTCGATCTCTTGCACAAGCGGCACTAAAATTGTCTCGTTAATCCACTAGGAAAGAGAAACGCAAACATTAAAAAGGCAACAAGCAACAAGAAGCTCACGAGTCTGGTACAGAACAGACATGATCCCACAGCTCATAAAAATCTTTACTTTTTCACTCACCCCTTAACAAACACAAAAAAAACGTGTAATTTTATTTCCTTTGCTACAGTGATTCCTGCTCCTAGGACTAAAATGTTCTTTTTGTTTTATTTATTATGCTTCTCAAAACTGTCAAAAAAGCTACTGTGCTGACATTTTCCATGCTTTACTTAAACCCAGGAGAATACGCTTGAAAATCACGAGAAAAAAAAGCAGTTCAGAAATTTGGGTTGTAGAAAGAAAAAAAAAAAATCAGTCTTATCACATCCACTGTGTGTTAAGATGCATTTGTCTCCATTCAAAAGTCTCCATTTGTCTCCATTCAAAAGTTTACAGTTGTAAAGTTCTCAGAATACAAAACACCTATGTGAGCCAGGGCATAAGTTCAGCTTGAAAATTTTCTTACTACTTCTTGGTTACCGGCAGGCTGGTTTAACCTCCGTGTCCAAGTCCACCCTAATCCCCAGCAGACTCAAAGATGGAATCTTTTTGAGAGATGAAGCACTTCTCTATACGTCCATACCCGTTCTAATGACAAGAACAGGCAGTCTAGAGGGACAGGACTTACACTTCTGAACCGGGCGGTCCAGGAATCCATATGATCAAGTTGGCGACGATTCACAATCACCCTTGCCCAAACCTACAGAAAAAGAAACATGATTATCCATCTACAGCAACTTGAGAGAAAATCAAAGGAGCTTTTAGGGCCTAAGGCTTTTTCTGAGCCCAACAACAATTTATTACGTTAAGGGATGAAATAAAGAAATGGATCAAATTTAAAGTTATCTTAATATTCCTTTGGATCAGACTTATTCCAGACATAAGAGTAANTAACCCATAATACAAACTGCATTTATTACATTAAGGGATGAAGTAAAGAAATTGATCAAATTTAATTAAAGCTACCTTAATATTCCTTTGAATCAGACTTATTCCAGACATAAGAGTAAAGCAGCAAGTTTTATGTATCTTTAATTATTTCACTATGTTAAATACAGGCCAGTTTCCAGGCAATATTTAGGTCATAAGGTTATTTGACCCAAAGTACAAAATGGTACAAGAAACTTGAATTTAACTCATAATGTCTGTCTCATGTCAGATTACAGAATAATATTAAACAACTTCAGAGAAAACACTTCAGAAGAGCTGGCCACGTTGGCAGAAGGGTTTCCTGCTTCCCACTGTGNTATGTATTTTCAATTATTTTACTATTAAATACAGGCCAGTGTCCAGGCAATATTTAGGTCATAAGGTTATTTGACCCAGAGTACAAAAGGGTACACGAAGCAACTTGGGTTTGGCTTGTAATGTCTCCTCCCAGATTACACAGTAATATTAAATAACTTCAGAGAAAACACTTCTGAAGAGCTGGCCACATTGGCAGAAGGTTTTCCTGCTTCCCACTGTGGCTCACACAGTGAGCAGCACTTCCTCACAAAAGGGACAAAGGAAGAAAGCGCAAAATTCTTGCAGGAGCCACGTTTCTATCTAAATACAGGTATCCTGTATTTACAAAATCTGTAAATCCTGTATCACAGAATCCGTGATTCCGTGATCCTACTCTCCGAGGCAGAAATCTTTTTCCAGTTCCAATCCAGAATGTGAAACATATCCCTCCACTGACAAAATGTCCCTAAAATCTGGATGAATGTGGTTAAATCCTCAGGGATTCCTCTCCCTCTTTCTAACATGGTCAGTGGAGCTCATGGCCAACCCTCTGGATGGAGCTCCGTGTTTCAGGGCTCCTTTGGAGCTGAACTTACTTCTTCTGCAGCCTGCGGAGAGCTCAGATGAGCTTCATCCTTGTGGGTGGACGGGGCGAGGGGCCTGCAGGCCAGCTGATACTGGAATTTTCTCAGCACCTGCGCTTGCTCTACAATGGAACGGCTGTAATTCCAGAACGTCGGGCTGTTGGACGGAGAGCTGGAGTCGGAATTCGCTGAAATGACATTAAAGTCATGCACAATTATTCCAATAATCACACAACAGTGAAGGCAAAAATTAAACTTTGACTGGAGATAAATGCTCATTAATTATCATGAGTACTTACACCTAAGTCTATCTGCATAAAGATGAAACTGGTGCTTATGTCAATAAGACACAATCCCTTCCCAGGACAAAAACTGCCTGCAGGGAATTTTGCCACCTTTATCTGAAAGGATTTCTCCACAAAATCTCTCTCTCAATAAGCTGATAAAGCCCTTCACCTTATCACAGTACAACACAGCTGACAAAAGCTATGAATAAAACCTATCAGTACAACACATACATTTGGCCAGCAAGATCAGCACATTTCTATCCAGTACAAGGTGATGAAGCAGAGTTTTCTTAAGCCCCCAAGTCACAGAAATGTGCATAAATTATCAAATTCTGTCTCCTGTCTTAATTACTAGCTTTTTTACCACTTTTACAAGGTTCAGAAGTGACTACCACATGTGTGAGTAAGTTTGATTTACTCACACTTCAGCAGCTGTGTTTGCTGGAATCCTTCCCAGCTTTTCTCACCCACAAAAACAACCCCTATCCTCTCCTTGCCCAATTTTTCGGGCTGAGCAAAATGATTTCTTTACCCAGCTGAAGTCTATGCTGTTTCTCTTCTTCGCTTCGAAGATATTTTTGTAGTGACTTGAGGTCTGTGATTTCATCGTCCGGACTCATTCGGGAATTATACCGAATCGGTGTGGAGCGGTAACGGGACCTCAGGCTGCTTTCCACTGGTCCAACACTTGCTGGATATGGGGAACCCGTAGGAGAAGAGCTGAAGCTGGAAAACTTGGGGGAACAAAAGCAAACACTTGTGTAATATGAAGATAAAGAGTTCCACTTTGATTTATAAACTACAGGAATTGATTGTCTCAATGCATGAATTTATTGCTCTGCTGATTGTTATTATAAAACCTAGTCTGTTTTGAGGAAGGTTGGGGTTTTTTTGATGTATTTACGTTTTCATTTCTCGTTTTTATTTTGTCTGAAACAAACTAACTCCTCTAAAATGAATAAATTAGCACTAGAGAATCACGGAATGGTTGAGGTTGAAAGGGACCTCTAGGGATGACCCAGTCCAAGCCCTGCTCCAGCAGGGACACCCAGAGCACGGGGCACAGGGTGGCATCCAGGTGGCTTGGGAAGATCTCCAGAGCAGGAGCCTCCACAGCCTCTCTGGGCAGCNTGAGGAAGGCTGGGTTTTTTTTGATGTTTTGTATTTGCTTTTTCATTTCTCGTTTTTGCTTTTGTCTGAAACAAACTAACTCCTCTANCATTTCTCGTTTTTATTTTGTCTGAAACAAACTAACTCCTCTAAAATGAATAAATTAGCACTAGAGAATCACGGAATGGTTGAGGTTGAAAGGGACCTCTAGGGATGACCCAGTCCAAGCCCTGCTCCAGCAGGGACACCCAGAGCACGGGGCACAGGGTGGCATCCAGGTGGCTTGGGAAGATCTCCAGAGCAGGAGCCTCCACAGCCTCTCTGGGCAGCCTGGGCCAGGGCTCGGGCACCCTCACCCCAAACAAGTTCTTCCTCACATGAAGAAATGATGAATCCTGACAAGATAAATCTGCAAACGGAGCAAACAGGCACCTCTACCAGCTTGTGGCACAACACGAGGACACGAGAAGCAAATTCCAAGTGCTCCCTGGGAGCCGTCGCAGTCCTTACCTTGCTGTAGCTGCTGTTGGGTGAATAGCTCAGGGCACTGCTGTAAGAAGCGTTGCTGCTCGACAGGGTCTGCAGCTGAGGGCTGTAGCCCGCGATACAACCCGAGGCAAACTTGGGGCTGGCCCGGAGGGGACGGGTTGGGCTGTAGCTTAGCACGTTTTGACCCTGCATGGCAGGGGAAGGTGTTGAAGAAGGGACCTTTTTGGCTGCCAGTTCATTTGCTGGAGCTATTTGCACCGCTGAAAGTAGAAAAACGTAATTAGTGCTGGAGATGCAGCAGCTCCAAACTCCCCGTCTTCCTCTAAATGCACAGCAGAACATAAACACACAGCTTTTTCTTAAGGAAATTCAGCAAGGCTAAAAAGCCTTGTCCCCAATTCCATGGATATGTCACAAATTCCTTATCCAGCTTCACCGAGTCTCTCCGACTGCCCTTTACTCTCTATCCTCTCCTTTTTTTAAGGCTTCTTTCCTCTTCAGTTCTCCCCTCAATCCTGCACCAATTTAACATTTATATCTTGAATATGCTGCAGCTAATTCATCTTACTGCTGTTTTCAGACAAAGTATCTGAGAATTGCACTTTGCAAAGACACCAACTTAAAAGAACAGCCATAAAGAGGCATTTCCAACACCTACCTGCATTCTGCATCCCTAGAAGGACCTGCTGCCTTCGAGTCATGACTAAGGTGGTTGGTGCCATTGTGTATTTGAAATATAACCAAAAATCAAATAAGGCATTCAAGGTGAACAGGGATGCAAGCGCGAGCTCTAGAATAAAGAAGAAAGTTTTTATCATGTTAGATGCCATAAGCATTAGTAAAAATAAGTTATTTGAGAAAAAAAAAAACAAAAAAAACAGGTTTATAAACACGACGAAAAAGGGATTTTTAACTGCTACCAATAATGGTCATTGGGGGACAGAGGTGAAGCTTCTTCACATTTTACACAAAAAAAAGTAGAGACAAATTTCCTCTCTGTAAAATTAATTTATGTGGCTATAATTCCTGTAATTCCCATAGCATAGAGAGAGATAAAAGAAAATAAAATGAAGCTCTAGTAGTATTTTTTTTTAAAACTGCCTTTAAAACAACTTTCCTAGCAAGAAAATGGAAGCATGAAATATTCCCTCCTCCCCAAAACTCATTTATGGGCAGTAATAACTCACCAATATACCAGAGTGGCCAAAAAGGGATATTGTAGTATGAACTTAGAAGTTTTCCAGTCCTGAAAAGGAAAAAAATAAACCCCTAAAAGTCACCAATTTGCAGTAATCGTGTTCTGGGAAATACTGAGGCCTATACGAAGCAGGATGTTTTACATAATTGAATGAGATTAATAATCAACATACATGTCCGTATAGATCATCCCCGCAACGGAGATATTAAGGAGCCCCCAGGCCCAGACCACCTTCCGCTCTTCAGCCTCTCTCCTCATCTTCATGGTCTTGTCGATGAGGGAAGCTGCCGAAATCTCTTCGGCTGCCATGACCTGCAAAAATGGAAGATTTGGATACGGAAAGAGTATCACACAGCACAAAACTCAAGAAAAATGTAATGACCAAAACCAAACTGTATAGAAGGACTTCACCTTTAGGAGCTCTAGGTACCGATTCACAAGTGATCATTTTTTTAAATTATTTTTTTTTGCCAGCAAAATCCCTCTTACAAACCCTGTAAACGCTATCGCCCTTTCCAGTCCATTTTCTCCCACAAGCTGCAGGGCGCAGGCCCTGATTCCGAGCCCTCTTTGTGAATAATGGCACTTTGCAAAGAGAAATAAAAGGGAAGAAGAATATAATAAGGGGGAGGGGGAAGAAAAAAAAAAAAAAGTAAAAGAGGGGGGGAGAAGAAAGAAAGAAAAAAATAAAAGGGGAAAAGAAAAGAAGAGAGGGGGCAAAAAG
>VWPW01010015.1:15090-33286 GCA_013389825.1 Crypturellus undulatus
AACAGAAAAAAAATGGGGGGGAAATAACAGAAAAAAAAAAGAAAATAGAAACAGAAAGGCTGGTCTCCCGCCGCCCCCAGCCCCACACCTCCCCACGCGCCCCCCGGCGCACACAGGCCGCTCCAGCGCTGCCGGGGGTCGCGGCCCCCCTCCCACGCTAGGGCCGCACCGGGGAGGAGCGGCGAGGCCGGGGCAGCCCCGTTCCGTTCCGTACCGGGGGGCGGCCTCGCTCCGCTCCGCTCCGTTCCGTCCCGTTCCGTTCCGTCCCGTTCCGTTCCGATCCGATCCGCACCGGGACCCCCCAACTCCGTCCCGCCGCGCTCACCACCGGCCGCGCACGCGCCAACGGGCCCTCGTCGCGCGGCCGTGACGTCACCGCGGCGCCGAGCGCCCGTTGCCAGGGGCGACGCCGCGTTTGGGCGGGAAGAGGTGGTGCCGCCATGATGGCGGCTGAGGCGCCGGCGCCTGTCCGAGGCCCCGCGGCGCCTCGAGGGGCCATGGGCCGCATCCAGAGCGGCGTTTATCGCTTCTCCGGCCTCCTGGCGCTTCAGGAACACACGGGAGCAGCGCTCGGGCTGCCCCAGCGTGGAGGCTGATTCCGTGTGTTCTTCCTCCCCACAGAGCTGCTGTGGTTGGAGAAACTGTTGGTTGGAGAAAAGGAGGAGAGAAAAGCAGACAACTCCATAAGCACAGGCCCATGGAGAGCTTTGGCTACTTTGAAAAACTTCCTGACTTTACCTTGTTTCTTAAGCACAGGGATAAAAACAAGAAAAGACAAAAATGGAGGTAATATGGCAGGAGCGCCACAAGCTAAACCTGCTTCCACACAGCTCGGCTGAGGGGGACGAATCCCACCTGCCGTCCCCTCAGTGCCCTGTGGCTGCCCTGTCCTTTTGGGGAGCTCTTCCCAGGAGCAGGACCCCGGAGCCGGTGGTTTCCATGGCTCCGTGGCCGAATTCCAGCATTTCCGCGGTTCCCACGCGTTGTCCCCACCACAAAGCGTTCCCTGAACCCTCCGGGCTCCATGGGATTCCCTTTCCTCGCTTTTTGGCAGTATTTTTGGAGTAACGACCCCTTGCTCTCCGATGCCGAGCAGAAAGCGGATGAGAAGAAGTATGAGAAGGACGAGGAAGACGGGTTGGGGGTCACGGGGAGAATCCTGCTCTGCTCCCTCGTCGGCGTTTTGACCCTCTGCCTCGTGTGCCGCGTGTACGCTCAGGTAAGATATTATTTTATCTCGTGTTTCTTGCTGACACCTGGTGGCCCTTAGCAAAACCGTAGTGTAGCCCACACACAAAGCTCTCAAAGTTACTCTTAAACTTATTTTTCTTATTTATAAACATTATAACCTCGTGGGGATATGTCACCATCATTTTCAACGAGTCTTTCCTATTAAGGTATAAGGGATCGGCCATACCTCTTCTGGTATCCTTCTCCGTCCTGTCTTTATTACTTAAATATAATCAGTGTACCAAAATGCAAGGATGTTACGTGACACAGATGCTCTGGGAAGCTGGAGATCTCTGGAAAGCTGAAGATCTGCTGAAAATCTCAGTTGTTGATAAGTAACTCCATTGTGGTTAGTGGTATCACGTTGGTGTAGAGCCACGGATGTCCCCGGGATGCCAAAATGAGGATTGCGACCCTAAAATGATGCCAATGGTGGTTACAACTCACTGAAATCCCAACTCGTTCCTTCCTCGGGGCGTTCCTAAGGAACCTGGTGGATTAGGGACACGTAAACCATCCTTTACTTACTGAAAATAATAGTTGGATCACCAATAACGTGTAATGAGTTGTGCTGAAGGGATTTACATGGGATTAACATCCCTAGTTGAGGAGACGAGTTGCCAATGGAGCCTCTTGTTTCAGTGCTACAAGATGAGCCCACAATGGTGAGGAAAGAAACATTCCTGTTTTCCTATAGGAAAAGAGCAGGATTTCTGAGCAGTGTTGCCTCATTGGAAGTCGTGGCAGAAATACCGGTGACTTGAGCATTCCCTGCATGGGAACAGCATTCCGCTCCGGTCCAGCACCTGGCACAGCTCCCGGTGCTATTGCTGCATAGGGATTAACCTTGTTTCCCAAGGCCACCCCAGCTGCATCTTTCACTCACCTGCTGGGTGTTATCGCCCTGGCTATCAAGAAAATAATGATTATTCAACCGTTCTCGCTAATAACATCTGTATGGTGTGCCCTTCTCTGAAACAGGTTCTCCGAAAAAGCCACAAGAAAAGGTTATCTTCTGACCGAAGCGCTAGCGATTCGAAAGGTAAACACGGGTTTTATATGGTTACGTGTAGGGCTCAAGAAATGGGGTAGAAAATGCCATGTTGGAGCACAGGAGAAGACACAGAGCTGCCAAGAGGGCAGAGGAGACAAGCAAAGCAGCAGGAGCCCAAGGAAAGCTCAGCTAGATGTTGGTGTTTCCCCTTTCCAGTCTCTTCCCTGCTTAAAATTCCTTTCCTGGCAGCCTGGTGAGTTGTCTGATGAGGACAGAAGACAAATTAAGCCAAATTTGGCTCTACAAGATCCTTGTAGATCACTTGTTGCTGCGGCACGATGGTCCCTCCGTGACTCACTGCATAATTCCATCTCCTGTCGGGACTGTGCGTAGTGTCCCCCACCCTGCCCGCCTCCATGTCCCTGGGCCCTGGGTGCACTTAAGTGCTGTGACAGCCTCATGTGGGTCCTCCACCCACGTACCAGCCACTCATTGGCCCAAGAGCTGTTCTTAAGCGTGGCCCTTGGCCCTGACCTGTGCGTGAGCTGCCGTGTGCGTACGGCTCACCTGGTCCTGGCATTCCCAGCGGGACCTCCTGGCTCCACTTTGGACCTGCCTTGCGACTGCCGACTTTCCCGGTGACCTGACCTGGACTGTCCCTGGTTAGTGTCACCAGACCTCCTCTTGGTTGGGTCCTGTGGGGCTGCTTGGTGCTGAGGTCCCTGCCTACCTCGCTGTCACCTTTGGCTCCTGGCTTGCGGCCGGGCTGCACTTGCTGCTCCCTGTCTTGCTCGGGCTGTTTTGGGCACGGTGCAGGACCACGGATTTATGCCATGGTCTAAGTGACCTCTGAAACCTGCAGGATCTTATGGTCAACCTACAATAGGAGGTGACTGCCCTGGGGACTTCCGTAACAACCATCTCCCCTAACCTTTTCCGTGGGGATTAGGAGAGGGCTCAAGGTGCTGAGTTTAAACAGGCTCCCGTGTCACTGGGTGGAGGCCCCAAGTGAGCCAGGTCAGGGCAATCGGATCCTGTTGCTGCTCTCTGGGCACTGACACGTTTGGCAGGATAACCCGGCAGCCTCTGAATCCTTCAGGATGCAGCAGAAGTGATGAAGCAAGCTCTAATTTTGCTCCAAACTAGGTCCCTCCTTCCTTTAAAAGAAGGGATCAACAGGAAGTTGTGGACAGTCTATGAAATCGTTACAAATCAGATTCATTTTGAGGGGGTTGGAGACTCCTTATTCCCCAAGGACTGGAAGAGGTTAAACCTCCAAGACCATAATTACTTGGAAGTCTAGTTGGAATGGGACACGCAGCCCATTTTTTTTCCCAATCTTGCCCTTGTTGGGGCTTTTGCTGCAGTGTCAGCTCATTTATTAGAGATGATGGGAGTCCCTGGCTATTTCTGCACCGTGGAGAAGCCTCTTTGTGGTATTTCCTACNCCCAGTGTTGCCCTTGTGAGGGACTTTTGCTGCAGGGTCACAGCTCATTTATTAGAGACAATGGAGGTCCCTGGCTATTTCTGCACCGCGGA
This sequence comes from Crypturellus undulatus, assembly GCA_013389825.1. Taxonomy (NCBI): domain Eukaryota; kingdom Metazoa; phylum Chordata; class Aves; order Tinamiformes; family Tinamidae; genus Crypturellus; species Crypturellus undulatus. Next base: position 18,855 of record VWPW01010015.1, read on the forward strand.
GAAGCCTCTTTGTGGTATTTCCTACCAGAAGCAGTTGTGGGTGGGAGATAAAGGATTTTCCTGCAAGTCCCCAGGACTGAGTATTGCAGAGCATGGGCTCACCAAGGAGTGTCCCCAACTCACAGCCACTGATAACTCACTTTTTATTTGCCAAAACAAGCAGAAAAGACTGATTTGGGGACAGCTGAGTTACAAGAAGCCCCTGCCTTCAGTGGCTGCTGGGGGAGACTCCTCAGGAAGGTGCTGACGAATGTTTGTAGAGCAATATGGGTGAGGTCTTCATTAATTAGTGGCTTCCTCTGCGGATTACCAGCCTTCCTCTCCTAGATTTTCAAAAGTGAAGGTGTGGCTCCCAGGAAGCCAAGCCAGAAGCCAATTACGGCATGGTGGTGATTCCTGTCTCCAATGACAGCTCTTGGGAACCCCGTCTTACAGCTGGTTCAGCACCTGGCTGTCCCCCAGTACATTTTTTCTTTAGTGACACAAAGTGTATCCAACAGTCCTATGACTCTACCCTTCGTTTTGGGACAATTTGCAGCTGGGCGCTCCCAGGAAAAGATGCAGGAGAGACGATTCCCAAAGGGCAGCCAGGAAAGCGCCTCTCACTGGAACTCACCGGACATGGAGAGCATCGATGAAAACCCCNGTGATTCCTATCTGCAGTGACAGCTCCTAGGAACCCCGTCTGCTCATCTTACAGCTGGTTCAGCACCTGACTGTCCCCCAGTACATTTTTTCTTTAGTGACACAAAGTGTATCCAACAGTCCTATGACTCTACCCTTCGTTTTGGGACAATTTGCAGCTGGGCGCTCCCAGGAAAAGATGCAGGAGAGACGATTCCCAAAGGGCAGCCAGGAAAGCGCCTCTCACTGGAACTCCCCGGACATGGAGAGCATCGATGAAAACCCCTGGGCATCCGTATGGAAGGAGAATGAGGCAGAGCCCGTCCTCCCCGCAGCAGGATGCAGACAGAGAGCAGCACCAGAGCAGAGAGACACAGGGATCTACTGGATCAGGGAGCAGCCCTGCCCTCACTGCAAAGCCGAGAGGACCAGGGAGTGGCTGTCCCAGCACTTCTTTAAACCCACCTCGCCTTCCCCTGCGTCAGACGCTTGGCTAGAAGAGGATTTCTACCAAGCAATCAATCCATAACGGGCTTTCCTGAGAATTTTATTACAGCCTTATTTTTGCTCAAAGCCCTGGAAAGGTTGGCTGGATCCCTATGAAACCCCAGCAACTGAGCGTTGGGGGTGACACTACAAATCAATAAAAAAACCCCACTAAATTTAAACCATCTAAATTCTGCCTAAAAGTGTGTAATTTATACCTAAGGGTGTATTTATAGCATTCCATAGGCACAGTCTATTAAACACAACTTGTTCTGTAGTGAGCAGGACCCAGAACTCATTCTTCAACATAAGTCACTCAAATTAATCAAGTATTTTAGCCAGTGTGAGATTTTTTGCTGCTGGCTGCCTCTTTGGGACAAGAAGTGGACTACTAGAAAACTGGAGGAGGAGAAATATTGGCATGGGAAAACCCATGGCCAAGAGTCTCCTGGCAGAGCTCCCCTGCACCCCAGTGAGAGTTAAAAGGTCCCTCTGTTTGACTCTTTATTTTCTTCTGCCTAGAAAAAAATCCACCAAGGATCTTTGGGGACAAAGCTTTGAAAGCACCTTCTGTGCTTAGCTGTAAATGTGTCTGTGGACAAATATTTTGAGGTAGTTTCAGCCCTTTATCTGCTGATTGCTTTGAAAGTCTGATACAGGTGTGAACGCGGGCACATGGCATTCAGATGTGTTTTACCTGCAGAAAGGTTTCCTAACAAACCCTCTATAAATTCGCCTTTCCTAGATTGATCTGCTCTTTCCATCAAACATGAAGCTGATTTTGGTCCTCAGTGCCCTCTTCGGGGCTTCCTTGTGCCTGGAAACATTTGTTGGGTGAGTTGCATGTCTGTAGAAGACCTTTCTTTTCAAGGATGTATTTTTCAGTCTCTTTCTTCAGTATCTTCGCTTTACAAAATCAGTTTGGGGCATCTTCTTTTCACAAGTAACTTGTTTCCAGAATAGGTTAAATTAGCTCTTTTGTGCATCTCAAATCACGTGGAGGTGAGGAGAATCTGGCTATGCAGTTCTACCAAAGAGCGTCTCCTAATACTGCCCTAAATCATACAATATAATTAAGTCACTAGAAAGTTGGTGGCTTTGATACTTTGATCTGAATGAATCCTCCTCTTCAGCTTGATATGGGTTTTCTATGGAGGTGGGTCTAGCTGCAGAGTTAAATTGATCTTCCAGTTGCACTCCATGATCTTGAAGGGCTTTTCCAAGCATAATGACTAAGTTCATGTTTTCGCAAGGCTTTTTTTCAGGTTCTGGTAGAGTCAGGGAGCATCCTCTAAAGCCTTGAGCTTGAACCTTCCCAGAAAGCTTGAATATTCGGCCTTACAGATCTTGTCCAGCAAACGCCAGGAGCTCACAACCTGTCTTCACATCCAAACAAGGAGCTGGTGTTTAAGATTCAGGGTTTAGATTTTGTCTCTCACACCTGTAAAGGTTTTGAATTATGACTAATCCCAAAAGATAAGAGTGAAGTTCATCTGAAGCTTTCATGTTCCACATATTTTTATTAATGGTCAGAAAAGAAATTCAGGAGTCCCATTAGGACTTCTACCTATGCCGTTTTCATGATTTTATGTGTTTTCTGGGGTATCACTCCATAAAGTTTTATTTCCCCTTCTGCTTCTAATACATTTGCCTGAAAATTCACTCAAAATATTGTGCAGAATTACTCCAGAGAACTCCACAATCCTAGAACAAAACTTCCAATAAAAGTCAGACTTCATACACAGCTCTACCTCAATAAATGTTGCTCCTTTCAGTGCTGAGGTTTCACAAACCTCAGGCTTGGATCATTATTCAAGTGAAGCATTAACAGCTTCACATTAATTTGGGAAACTGTTACTTCCCAGGAAATGCTTAATTCTTTTCCAAGCCTTGCTAAGCAATTTGAACCAGTGTTTCCAACCATTATGTTCTAAAGTTCATCTGCATGTTGCATCACAGAATAACTCCCTTAGGAGTTCTTTTTAGGAGATCCTTTTTATTTCATAGAAGTGTTGGTTCGAAGGGACCCCTGGAGCTTTTTAGTCCATCCTCCTGTTCACAGCAGAACTTGGAGCTGTTGCCCCTTGTTGTTACCATCTGCCCCAAGAAGAGTTTGTCTCTGTCATTTCTCTAACTCCCCTTCTAACAAGCACAAGGTCAAGTCTAAGTTAATCACTGAGGTTCCCTCTGCGACCAGTGAGGAAGGTCCTTCCAGGAGATGATTCATTCCACCCGTCCATCTGGAATGGTGCAAACCACCCTCTGATGGTATCAGCTCCTGGTGACAGAGGGAAGTTAGTCAACAGTGCATTAAACAACTCAAGAAAGGTGAGGTGAACCCATATGTAGTGTCTGCTCTCCTTTATATATATATATTATATTTATATATATATTTTATATACGTATATTTGTGTAAAAATGCTCCCAAAACATTCCATCATTTGCAAACTCAACCAATTTTTTTTTGAAAGTTGCCAACAAAAATAAATAGGTTCAAAACTGATCTTTTTAACCAAATAAAAACTCAGCCTTGATGATGTTTTGTCCCCAGAGAAACCTTAGGAAGTGCCATTGAACAAGTTACTGAGCTGAGGCCCACGTAGCTGGTTGGATCTGCAGATTCTGAGTTGAAACTTTGGGAAGCCCAAAGTCAAGGGCATTAGGGAGGTCTATACTCCTTGTATCAAAGTGACTGTTCTCCAAATCCATAATCCATAATCTCAATAACAAGTTGGTTCAGCAAGGTCCTTGCCCAAGGCCCTTTCTGAAGACTTATTGGTTTGCTGCAGACACCAGGTTCTCCGAATCAGAGCAAGAAATGAGGAACAGATTCAAAAACTGCAACTTTTGGAAACGCTGGAACATCTCCAGGTAAGTTACTACCACAGAGGTGCTTTTTGACACACCAGACCCTGGGTTCATCGTGTTGGGAAGGTTTTCACAATATTTTTCACAATGCTGCCATAAATAAGTAGCTTTCACAGGAGTTGATAGCAGAGCTACAAGTTCTGGCACCTGCCAGCAGTGCCCACATTCAAATTCCCTCTTGTCTGGGCCTCTAGTTATATTTGAATTGATCTGCTCTAAACCTTAGGACCCAAACTCCTGCTTTTAAGATGGAGACACTAATATTTCTGTGTTTGTCTCCAAGAGAAGTGAGAGGAATTTATTAGAGCCTATACCATATAGAAAGCACACCATAAAATTGTAGGCATTAGAGCTTTTATTGCCATTGCAGAGAGTTTTTATTATAATTATCTTTAAAATTATTGTTTTGAATAATATATCAACCAGCATCTTAAAAGTCATACCAAAGGAGGCACAAAAGCAGCATTTCACATTACCTAGTATCATAATATGGAGCTTCTCTTGAAACTACAACTGATAAAAAGGAGAACAAAAATAATCATAATAGAAAACTAAATTTTCCTCTTGCTTATAAAAATGAGGCTCTGAAGTCAGTGAAAATACTGGCTTTAACCCCCTAATGCCCAGATTTTTTTTCTTTCTCAAGTTGGGCACATTAACCAGTGTAAAATTGCGGTGAGGCCAAGCTGCAGAGGGGAGTGTACCGCAAGCATGGCACGGATGCTGCTGGAATTGGACAATTTGGGAAAAATGGTTGTTTCTGGAGCTTTGGGGAAGCTGTTTGCAGAGTGCATTCTCTCACAGTAAATCCATTTTTCTTTCCAGCTGGATTTCTGGCTAAACCCCTCTTCCCCTGCTCTCCCTGTGGATGTCCGGATCCCCTTTCACAGCCTCCAAGCCGTCAAAGTCTTCCTGGAATCCAACAGCATTGAGTACTCTATCCTGATTGAAGACCTGCAGGTAGANCAAGTTGGGCACATTAACCAGTGTAAAATTGTGTTGAGGCCAAGCTGCAGAGAGGAGCGTGCTGCCGCTGGAGTTGGACAATTTGGGAGAAATGGGTGTTCCTGGAGCTTTGGGGAAGCTGTTCGCAGAGTGCACCCTCTCACAGCAAATCCATTTTTCTTTCCAGCTGGATTTCTGGCTAAACCCCTCTTCCCCTGCTCTCCCTGTGGATGTCCGGATCCCCTTTCACAGCCTCCAAGCCGTCAAAGTCTTCCTGGAATCCAACAGCATTGAGTACTCTATCCTGATTGAAGACCTGCAGGTAGATGATGCTATGGACATGCACTTAACTTCTAAACCCAGCAGAAACAACTAGCACTTTTTGATCTATCCTTATTAATTAATCCAATTCTGCTTTCCCTTCATTGCTTTTGTAGACCTTCCCTTGCTCCGTAGCCGTGTGGGGTTGGGACTGTGTCCAGAGCCAGGACACAGCGGCACCGTCTCATTATTTGCAGGGGGGTCTGCGGAGCAAGCAGGCTTCCCTCTGCCTTTGAATGATTTATTTTAGGTCGTACTAGATGAAGAAAAGCAAGACATGGCCTTGAGCCAACAGCAGGAGCGCAGCACCAACACTTTCAACTATGGAACTTACCATTCTCTAGCTTCGGTGAGTAACTTGAACCCACCTTTGGGAGAAGATCGTTCTTTTTTCTGGCTTGTTTTTCCCATGCTCTCTTCAATTAAATTCTGTGTTACGATCTAAAATTTCTGGCTGGTTTCTGGCACACGATTTTGTTTTTTGTGATCAGCACTGTAGGAGAACACTCTCCCTCACAGAGCATTGCAACAGGTCAGCGTTGGTCACATTTTTCTTAAACTTTTGGACAGAGCTCTCAAAATTCTTCCTTCTGACTTATCAGCAATACTTCAAAAAAGAGTGAGAAATAAATACATCTTGAATTAGGATAATACAGGAAAGTTTCAGCCAGAGCAAAGCAGAGGATAAGGTATTTTTACTACCAGGGTGTTCTTGAAGTGGATTTTGAACTTGTTCCATGGAATAAGTGGATCGTGGAGATCCAGCTGGGCTTCCCCTTGCACCTGAGCAGCTGGGCAGTAGCACTGACCATGCTGCTGTAGGGTTAGCAAGGGCTTTGGAGAGGCCTTACTAATGCAGGCAGAGGGGAATAAATTGAATTTCACCGGATTTCATCAGATCCTACCATTGTTCAGGGCAGCACAAAACGTAGACGGAATATAAGTGTCATCCTGACTTTTAATTTTAGATTTATGAAGAACTGGATAATCTCGCCCATGAGTATAGCAGCATCGTCAGTAAACTAACGATTGGGGAATCCTATGAAAAGCGGCCTTTGTATGTGCTCAAGGTATGGGTCCTGCGTATATAACATATTTAAAAGTGTATATCAGTGTGTATGTATATATATGTGTGTATATTCATATCAAAATATGTATGAGCGTATACTACTGTAGTATATACTACCGCACAATACGACTGTATTCTCAATTTTGTTATATTATAGATAAAATTCAGTCCAAATCATCCCAGTCTGTACGGCATGCTTGACTTAGAGGTGTCAGTGAGAGTTTTATGAATTTCTGTTTTATTTGGCAGTTCAGCACTGGAGGAACGAACCGTCCTGCGATCTGGCTTGATGCCGGAATCCATTCCCGAGAGTGGGTCACCCAAGCAAGTGCCATATGGATAGCTAAAAAGGTCACTTCATCTGCCACTGCTGCTTCTTTTGTCTTGGGAATTACCTTGGCCATTCCAGAGTGTATCTACCATATCTATATGGACTTTTTCTAGGTCTGCTGCCTCTGCTTCACACATCTTAAAATGCAGCTGATTCCAGATGGGATATGGCAACTATTAAGATGCAGAATTAAAATATTGCAACAGCAGAGAGAAGTTTAGGCAGGCAAAATGTCATAGTCCAGGTGGAATTGTTGAGGACTCGAGGGCTGATAACTTTATGAGTGATTGAGGATGATGAAAAAAATACGATTAGTTAGCATTGGTTTGTTAATATTTGGTCTGCAGACCCAGAAGACAAAAATGCTAAAAAATTCCAGCTCAATTTGAATGAGTATTTAAATTCTGCAGAAAATGAGGAAGCCACGAGAAAAGTGCAGCATCATTCTAGATTCCCAAACTGGGCTAATTCATCTCCATCCTAGTTTGAGCTTTGGTGCCTTCTTGGGGACTTGCAGGAGAACATTTTGTTGCCCTCTTCCATCAAATTCCTGTCTTTTGAATAAAATAGCTGAATAAAATAGCTTATTGCTGTCTCTGAGCCGCAGGTTTAACAAGGAACAATTACTGCCAGCAGATAATTAATATTTCTCATTTGCCTGCCCAAAAAACCAGACTTGCCCCTGTCCCTAGCCCAGAATGTGAGCAAGAGGGAGGGACATTCCTGATCATTACGATGTGCCCTGTATTCTCTCTGCTTAGATTGCTTCCGACTACGGCAGTGATCCATCCATCACCTCTCTGCTGGATAAAATGGACATTTTCCTGCTGGCAGTCGCAAACCCTGATGGATATGAATTCACTCATACCAAAGTGAGTAAACACACCTCCTCCGAGCTCGGTTGGGAAACTCTCATGCTCTTCCAAGCTGACAAAAATATGAGGTTTCCAAAAGTGCATTTATTAATGGCATAATAAGGCAATGCAGAAGAGCCAAAGACACTTGTTGCTTGTCTAAACCATCTTTTTTCCTTCACTGTAAATTCACCAGCCTTTTGATTGTCTCCACGGGTGTTTCTGGGCAGTTAGGCCATCAGAAGGAATCCTTGGCTCGCACCCAGGACCATTTCCTGGGGAATGGAAACTACCTCTGGCAGTGCATGACCCGAGCTTTGCTCCTTTGCAAAGCCCCAGTGTTGCTCTGTTCTAGAATCGCATGTGGCGCAAGACACGCTCCAGGAATCAAGGCAGCCTGTGCATTGGAGTTGATCCAAACAGGAACTGGGATGCAGGTTTTGGAGGTAGGAACAAAATTCGGGGGGTCTGTCTGTCACTAAGAAGGTGCCCTTTGCTCCTGGACCCCGTTACTTGGGAGCAGCAAACTCCTTAAGTGATTGAGAAAGCAAATAGTCAAATATATCAGTAGTTGCCTTTTATAAAGATGATTTCTTATTGACTAGTTGCCAAAGAGCTGAAGATGAGACGAGTAACCTGTCCCTTCTAGCAATAAATCTCTCTAGCATCCATACTCTTATCACTGCTGTCATATAGCAGCATCCAAGGCTTTGCTGAAGACCTCAGAATTGCCCAAATTTGTGTTGTCCTTCCCTAAACACCAGTTCTTGCTTCTCTCCTTCTGTACCAACAGGTCCTGGAGCCAGTAGTAATCCCTGCTCTGACTCTTACCATGGGCCCAGTGCCAACTCGGAGGTGGAAGTAAAATCTGTCGTAGATTTTATTAAGAATCATGGCAACATCGTGGCCTTCCTCACCCTCCACAGCTACTCTCAGCTCCTGATGTACCCGTACGGCTACAAATGCACTGAACCCGCAGACTATGCAGAGCTGGTGAGACATTGACTCCACTGCATCTTCCTCTGTCCTTCCAGCTGCCTTTCCATACTTGAGTATTAGAGAGAATTGGATAAATAGCCTGAATTTGCTCCATGGTTTGCACACATCCGTGTGTTTGCCATTCCCACCTGCTGGCAACCCTGTTCCCTCATCCGAAGCTCACAAATATTTCCTTCTTTAACCTAAATCACAGCATTCACATCTGGATTAATATTTTTGAGGGAATATCAATCATATCCTCATAGGTAAACTTAGATCTTGAGGTCTCTAGGCCAGCTTTGAAGTCAGAGCCAGCAAAGTTAGACGAGGCTGCTCAGAGCCTGGTGCATCAGAAAGCTGAATGTTCCCAAAGATCCCTCAGTTTATTTGGGCCCATTCTAAAATTTCTTATACTCGTGGGGATTTCCTTTTTCCTAATATCTCTGTGGAATCTCCCATGAGGCAGGTTGTTGCCTCTCATCCTTCTGCTGGATTCTTCTCCAAGAAGAATCTAGCTCAATTTACACCTGCCCATTGCGTAGCTGAAGTGATCACAAAGCTAAGCACGAAGCAGTGTAAAATCTCTACCTGCTTCGAGGTTTTTTGCATCTTCTGAACCTTCTATTGACAAGACATTGGATGAGAGGAAACACTAGGTGATTTAATATGGGAACTTTTAGGCTAATTTGCCTGTTCTGACACTCCCTGGTTTGGCAGTGAGTGAAAACAGGTTGTAAACCTATTAGGGAAGTTGGAGACTTCCCTAAACAGGCCTGAGGGTGCTGAAATCTGGACATTTAGTGTCATTAAGGACGGCTACTTTCTGATTCCATCTTCTCCTCTCCAGGATGCTGTGGGCAAAGCTGCTGCCAGTTCCATCCATTCCCTGTATGGCACCACCTTTAAAGTGGGGAGCATTTGCTCCACTATCTGTGAGTATTTCACCAGCTGGAGCACAAATATTCACAGAATCCCAGAACGGTTGAGGTTGGAAGGGCCCTCTAGGGCTCATCCAGTCCAAGCCCTGCTCCAGCAGGGACACCCAGAGCACGGGGCACAGGGGGGCATCCAGGCGCCTTGGGAAGATCTCCAGAGCAGGAGCCTCCACAGCCTCTCTGGGCAGCCTGGGCCAGGGCTCGGGCACCCTCACCCCAAACAAGTTCTTCCTCACATGGACATGGAGCTGCCTGGGCTTCAGCTTGTCCCCAGGACCCCTTGTCCTGCCACTGGCCACCACCCACAAGAGTTTGGCCCCGTCCTCCTTCCATTCTCCCCTCAGGTATTTGCACATGTTGATCACATGCCTGCTCTTCTCCAGGCTGAACAGGCCCCGCTCGCTCAGTTTCCTCACCCCATAGATGCTCCAGTCCCTTCATCTTTGTCACTCTATTACCACCATAAATCTCTCTCCTGGAGACCATCATCTCAGTGTCACAAGCCCCAAAGCAGGAATGCTGTCACCTACCTGTGTATGGCCCCATCCTGAGAAACTCCCAGCACATATTGTCTCTGGTAGCTGCATGGAAGCATAGCCCAGATCAGCCCTCCATGCATCTCCTGTGGCTTTTTCTCCCTTCCTTTTTCAGATCAAGCCAGTGGAGGCAGCATCGACTGGAGCTACGATTACGGCATCAAATACTCCTTTGCCTTTGAGCTGCGAGACACTGGTAATTACGGATTCCTCCTGCCCGCCAGCCAAATCATCCCAACGGCGGAGGAGACCTGGCTGGGTCTGAAGACCATCATGGAGTACGTGCGAGACAATCCATACTAAAAGGACAGCTAAATCAGCTGTCTAAATCCTCTTCTTCTCTTGAGACAACAGTAACTGCACGGCACAGGGCTGAATAAAAAGCTTGCAAGCGTTCCTCCTACAGCAGAGAGTGTCTGTGTGTAAAGAGCGTTTCATGCAACCTTTGGGATTCTTGGGCTTGAATATTAGACTCTTTACAAGACACTGCAGATTTTAGGACCCTCTGTCCTCTGTAAGAGGCCCTGTGGCCATCCACCTCAACAAGACCCAGTAGGAGCTGATGAAAGGAGAGGAGGATGGGAGATGTGACTGCTCCTGTGACAAACTGCTACTGAGATTTTATAAATGGTCTCCAGATAGCAAAAGAAACCTGTTGTTTTCCTACCTAGATGAAGATGTTGCCATCTCCAGTGCAGAGACTGAGGAGAGAATTAAAACCTAAGGAGAAGGCAAAGGATAAAGCTCTGCTTGGAGAGCAAGCATCTGGCCCATAGCCAAGAGACAAAACGTCTGTTTTAGTAAATAAGGGCCCCAAAATTAATCCCGGGCATCACAACGTGTGATCTATCTGGTGGGCTCACACATCCAGGTGTGATTTCAACCCTATTCCAAACCCAATGCTTCAGGGTCCCATGAAGATTTAAGTTACTAGCAGAGAGTCAATGTGTAAGTAAGCGCCGCAGGACACTGATTTATGTTACTTACGTTACTTAATCTTATGTTACAACATAAGATTTAAGTTACTAGCAGAGAGTCAATGCCGTAGGACACTACAGAGATCCCAGGAGCTAGCGCGGGGATGAGGGGCACTTTGGAGCTTGTGGAAAACCCAAATCCAGCCCCAACCTCTTCCTGAGGACCCCGACCGTTGAGGGTGTCCTGGGGCGACCCCACCGTGTGCTTGTCCCATCCCTTTCCTCCCTCCTTAGTTTTGGCCGCCAAGCACGAGCAGAGAGAGGACCACAACAGCAGCATCATTGACCCAAACACGATCATCCCATGGGGGCCTTGTTGCGTTTTCCCACTCCCAGTTTCTCGGAGCTCACGAGCCCCCGTCTCCTCTCCATGCTCCGGAGCCACCAACGCATCCGGCACCGGCCAGCCCTGCCCCGGCGCGAGCTCTAGCAGGTCCGACCGGCTTATCTCGATGTCCTCCGCTTCCCCCGGCAGCTGGCGAGTTCCTCACGCCCCCGGGAGCGCGGTGGGAAAACAAACACGGGCGGAATGCGCTCCGGAGCACCGGGCGCAAGGCTGCCCGTGGGGACAACAGGTGACGGAGCAGGTTCCTCCACGTGGCTTGGGCTGCGGGGAGCCTGGCCAGGGGGGACCCTCTGGTCATGCTCTTGCTTGGGTCAAACATCTGTCTGTCCCTCCTGCCGATGACTCTCCGGAATGGAGGGTGTTTCCAAACTGATCCATCCTCCCGTGGCTTGTTGGAGGCGCCAACGTGGTCCCTGGATCCACCTGAGATGCCACCTCTCCGACCCTGTGAATGGCAGGGACGGTGTCGGGCAGCCACTTGCAGGTGCCTTCGCAATGGGCAGGACTTCAGCTCTGGCTCTGAAGCTCCATCGGGCAGAGACCACCTGAGGTTCCAGGCCGTCTTGTCCCTCTTCTAAGCGCCTTGATGACAGCGGCATCCAGTTTGGGGAGCCCCATTCCCAGAAAGACCTCGAGAAACCAGTCTGGGTTGAGTGGAGTCCACCAACAGCTGGATCAGGGGCTCAGGGAGCTGGACTGGTTCAACCTGGAGAAGACCCATACGAGCAGCTCTCCTGCACCCACCGGGAGGCTGTTGAGGAGCTGGAACGAGGCTCTTCACGGCGGTGCACGATGGGGTGAGCAACAACAGCATCAGCTGAAGCAGAAGATGGTCAGGGTGGATGTAAGAAGAGGCCTTCCCACCACGACAACAGCCCTGCGGCGCTCCAGGGCGCTCGTGCCGTCTCCATCCTTGAAGAGACCCAACTAGACAAGGTCCTGAGTAACGTGGTCTGAGCCTGCTTTGGGCAGCTGGTTGGACCCGAGACCTCCCGAGGTCCCTTCCATCCCGAATTATCCCTATGATCCTACCACCCTGCCTAAAAGAGGACTTCCCTCCCCGTCATCCAGGTCCCCAGGCGTGTGGAGCCCCGCGGCTCCCAACGGCGCTGCCCGAGGACACGCTCAGAGGTGCCACCGCGGCTGCGCACGGGGGGTTCCCGGCAGGAATCACCCGGCAGCTCCTGTATTGTGAAGCCATAAGGGACACCCGCATCCCTAACGCCTTCCCTCCGCTGTGCGGAACCTCCAGCTCCGCATGGGACATGGGAAAACCACCCCGCGGCAGAGCTGGGACCTCCAGGAGGACGTTCTCAGACCCGCGCTCACTTGGCGCCTCCTTTATTTGCTTCTCCCAATAAAACACACAGGGGATTTTTTTTGGCTCCGGGGCACTGTTCCTCGCTTATCTGTTTGCCGCGTATCCGCCGGCCCGGCGCGGGCAGCAGATGTGGCCTTGGCGGGAAGGTCCCTGAGGTGCCCCGGGAGGACACCCGGGGGCTATAAAGGTCCCCAGGGGCCACACCGGCCACACCGGCCACCATGCGGGTCCTCCTGCTCGTCGTGGCCCTCGCGGCCGCTGCCAGCGGCGAGGAGCGATTCGTGGGGTGAGTCTGGCCGAAGCGGCGGCGGCGACGGCATCGCTGGGGAGGCCCCGCGATGGAGACCCCCAAAACCCACCCCAAACCCCCCCTTTTGCTCTGTTCTTCCCGCAGAGACCAGGTCCTGCGCGCCACGGCGGGCGACGGGGCTCAGCTCGCCCTGCTCCGGGCCCTGGGCGAGCAGGAGGAGCTGCAGGTGAGAGCCCATCGCCCCGGCGGCCGGCCAGGTCTCATGCCCGTGGTTGGATCCATCACGGATCCTCCCCTTCCCAAGCACATCCGGGCCATGGCATGAGGAACTTCATGTCCATCTGAGCCCAGGGGGAACCGTGTCTCTCGCCCCAGGTGCTGGTGGCCACCAAGGCCACCATCAGCCACCGTCTTCCTAGCAATGTCACCCAGTTGTCCCCATTGTCCTTGGCAGAAGATGCTGAGATGCTGCTGGAATCACCCTCCCTCTTCCCTACTCCAGGTCGACTTCTGGCGCGACCCCACCAAACCCGGCCACCCCACGGACCTCAGGGTCCCCTTCCGGAATCTCCAAGCCGTCAAAAGCCTCCTGGAAGCCAACGACATTCCCTACAGCGTCATGATCGAGGACGTGCAGGTGAGGGGCGCCCGGCGGGATGCGGCTCCTCACCCCCATCCCGCGGGATGTACCGGGAAAAGGAGGAGAAGACGGAAACCAGAGGCCAAGTCCAGTTGACTTTTTGCCAAAAGAAACACTCCGTGGGTGGGAAAAATGTGGTCCCACCAGGAGGACACGGGTTCCTCGGGGTGGGATGGAGGCCTTGGTTGACTTCTCCCAACCAGGAATTGCTCGACGAGGAGAAGAGGATGATGAGGCTGTCGCGGAGGCTGGAGAGGAGCACGGACACGTTCGACTTCTCCTCCTACCACACGATCGAGGAGGTGGGTGGCCCCGTGCGCGGCCACGCCAGGAGGTGACAGCAGAGGTGACGGCTCCCCTGTCCCCGGCAGATCTACGACTGGATGGAGGAGCTGGCGGCCGAACACCCTGGCCTGGTCACCAGGCTGCAAATCGGGCAGAGCTACGAGAAGCGGCCGCTCTACGTGCTCAAGGTGGGTGCAAAGCGATGCCAAAGTGCGCAGGCGTGCGCGAGCTTGCACGTGCCTGCAGAGAAGTGCATGTGCATGCACTAGCTTGCATGCACTAGCTCGCATGTGCATGCACTAGCTCACATGTGCATGCACAAGCCTGCAGAGAAGTGCACACGCATGCACTAGCTCACAAGTGCATGCACTAGCTCACATGTGCATGCACAAGCCTGCAGAGAAATGCACATGCATGCACTAGCTCGCAAGTGCATGCACTAGCTCACATGTGCATGCACAAGCCTGCAGAGAAATGCACATGCATGCACCGGCCTGCATAGAAGTGCACACACATGCAGAAGCTCACATGTGCATGCACAAGCCTGCAGAGAAGTGCACGTGCATGCACAAGCTCACATGTGCATGCACAGGCCTGCACAGAAGTGCACAGGCATGTGCACACATGAGGACAATCCTGCACGTGCATGCACAAGCCTGCACAGAA